>OX940974.1:107390471-107797997 GCA_954871275.1 Leptopterna dolabrata | reverse complement strand
AAAAAATCGTTCTTTCGCACACATGCTCCATTCGGGCCCTAGTTGAGTCCCGAAACTTTTCAGCCCGATCGGAATATACCCAGGGGTGTTATGAGTGAAAATGTGTGTAAAAATAGGTACTTTTTGCGTTTTAGCAACATGTTGGTAACATGAGCTTCTGAGATATCGTTTTCCATGTTTTTGGGGACGAGAAGACCGAATATGAAGTCGATTTTTACCAAAGAGTGGAAAATTGAGTTCTACCGAATGTTCAGCTCCAGAAATTGATTTTTTTATGAGTGAAAAACCTGGGAAATCGTCTGAAATCACCATCCGTTTGTATAATAACACTGGAAAAAGTGTCAACACGTGAATCAAGACGATTAAATGGCACTAACAATGATCAAAGATAGTTTAAAAAAAAGGAGCATACCTAATTTGTGTTTTAGGGGCCAAAATTAATGGAAACCATCAGAAATAGCTATTTCGATTATTGCGTATGAAAGAAACAATAAATGAACAGCCAAAATTTCTGTAGGTATGTCCAATAGAATAATAAACCCATGTGACAAGGACTTTGAAGCGTTTTTCTTATGGAGACGCGCAACCACAGCCGGGGCGGAGCGCATGGAAACACCGCTCGCTAGGCGGATTTTTCCGTCAGCCCGCTGCAACCAAATCCGCCCCGGTAGCAGTGTGCGATAACCAGTCGGATTGTTCATGAGCGAAGTTTCTATCGGAAATTATTTTTCCCTCTAGCGGTTTTATTGGTCAAAGCACTGCGAATTATTACACAAGGGATTATAATTTTCAGTACAGATGCCCCTTCTGCGTAGATCACTGTTTTATGTCAACAGTACCTAATAATAATAATATTAACAATAAAGTTCATTTGCTATTTTCAAGTTGTACAAAAGCATTTGTTGAAAATGAAATGCATTTCTATACAAAAATGAAAACATTTATACTTCTTGAGCCCCACAGGGTACATTAGTATACATGTGACCCTACACCTCGCTCCCCCCCCCCCCCCCCTCCAACACCGGAAAGCCCTAAATCGAGTAAGTACTGGAGCCGCCAGGCGATTTTATAGATTCATAAATGAAGAAGTCTAACTATTATTATTATTTGTTGTTATGCATGAATGTTATTTTGTTCAAGTTACAAAAGTAACTACCCTCAAAAAAATCCAAAATACCGATATTTTTTTCAAAAAATTAAACAATATCAAGGTACAACCAACTCTGTTTCACGTGATTATAATGAACTGTTACTTGCACACCAAATTTCATTCATTTTGGTTCATGGTTCAGGGTAACTAAGAAAAATCCTTGTCACATGGGTTTATTATTCTATTGGACATACCTACAGAAATGTTGGCTGTTTAGTTATTGTTTATTTCATGTGAAATAATTGAAATAGCTATTTCTGATTGTTTCCACCATTTTTGGGCCCTAAAACACGAATTAGGTACGCTCCTTTTTTTTTTTTTCAAATTATCTTTGATCATTGGTAGTGCCATTTAATCGTCTTGATCCACGTGTTGATACTACTTCCAGTGTTATTATACAAATTGATGGTGATTTCAGACGATTTCCCAGGTTTCTGACTCATAAAAAAAACGCTGCAAAGTCCTTGTCACATGGGTTTATTATTCTATTGGACATACCTACAGAAACGTTGGCTGTTTATTTATTGTTTCTTTTATATAAAATAACTGAAATAGCTATTTCTGGTAGTTTCCACAAATTTTGGCCCCCAAAACTTGAATTAGGTACTACGCTCCTTTATTTTTTTCCAAATTACCTTTGATCATTGATTGTAACATTTAATCGTCTTGATCCACGTGTTGACACTTTTCCTAGTGTTATTCTACAAATTGATGGTGATTTCAGACGGTTTCCCAGGTTTTTGACTCATAAAAAACGCTGCAAAGTCCTTGTCACATGGGTTTATTATTCTATTGGACATACCTACAGAAACGTTGGCTGTTCATTAATTGTTTCTTTCATGCGTAATAATCGAAATAGCTACTTCTGATGGTTTCCATTAATTTTGGCCCCCAAAACACAAATTAGGTACGCTCTTTTTTTTCTTTTTTTTTAAACTATCTTTGATCATTGGTAGTGCCATTTAATCGTCCTGAACCACGTCTTGACACTTTTTCCAGTGTTATTATACAAACTGATGGTGATTTCAGACGATTTCCCAGGTTTTTCGCTCATAAAAAAATCAATTCTGGGAGCTGAACATTTGGTAGAACTCAATTTTCCACTCTTTGGTCAAAATCGACTTCATATTCGGTCTTCTCGTCCCCAAAAGCATAGAAAACGATATCTCAGAAGCTCATGTTACCAATATGTTGCTAAAACGTAAAAAGTACCTATTTTTACACACATTTTCACTCATAACACCCCTGGGTATATTCCGATCGGGCTGAAAAGTTTCGGGACACAACTAGGGCCCAAATGGAGCATGTGTGCGAAAGAACGATTTTTTTAGACCGAAAATGAAGCCTGTACACGTGATACGGCGGACGGCGTACGGCGGACGGACATTGCATTTTTGGAATCTATGCACCTTGAAACGTAAAAGAAAAAAGTTTGAGGGGGTGTTATAAAAATTTTTTGCTGAGCGAATACATAGGTGTATTATTCACAGAATAATAAACCAAAATAAATTTTGGGAGCTGAACATCTGATACAACCTCAATTTTCCACTCTTCGGTCAAAATCGACTTCATATTCGGTCTTCTCGTCCCCAAAAACATGAAAAACGATACCTCAAAAGCTCATTTTACTAACATGTTACTAAAACACAAAAATTACGTATTTTTGTACACATTTTCACTCATAACTCCCCTGGGTATATTCCGATCGGGCTGAAAAGTTTCGGGACACAACTAGGGCCCAAATGGAGCGTGTGTGCTAAAGAACGAATTTTTTAGACCGAAAATGAAGCCTGTACGCGTGATACGGCGGACGGCGTACGGCGGACGGACATTGCATTTTTGGAATCTACGCACCTTGAAACGGAAAAGAAAAATTTTTGAGGGGGTGTTATAAAAATTTTTTGCTGAGCGAATACATAGGTGTATTATTCACAGAATAATAAACCAAAACGGCGGGGTGATACGGCGTACGGACATTGCATTTTGGTTTATTATTCTGTGAATAATATACCTATGTATTCGCTCAGCAAAAAATTGTTATAACACCCCCTCAAAATTTTTTCTTTTCCGTTTCAAGGTGCGTGGATTCCAAAAACGCTGCAAAGTCCTTGTGACATGGGTTTATTATTCTATTGGAGTTCTAGAGATTTTTGTTGGCTGTTAAATGTATTGTTTCTTTCATGTGGAATGATTGAAATAGCTATTTCTGATGATTTCCACCAATTTTGGCCCCCAAAACATGAAATAGGTAGGTACGCTTTTTTTTTTAAGATCATCTTTGATCATTGGTAGTGGCATTTAATGGTCTTGATTCACCTGTTTACACTTTTCCCAATGTTATTGTACACATTTATGGTGATTTCAGACAGTTTTCCAGGTTTTTGACTCATAAAAAAACAATTTTGGGAGCTGAACCTTTGGTAAAACCTCAATTTCCGCGTCTTTGGTCGAAATCGACTTCATATTCGGTCTTCTCGTCCTCAAAAACATGGAAAAAGATACCTCAAAAGCTCATGTTACTAACATGTTGTTAAAACGCAAAAAGTACCTATTTTTATACATATTTTCACTCATAACTCCCCTGGATATATTCCGATCGGGCTGAAAAGTTTCGGGACACAACTAGGGCCCAAATGGAGCATGTGTGCGAAAGAACGACTTTTTTAGACCGAAAATGAAGCCTGTACACGTGATACTGCGTACGGCGGACGGACATTGCATTTTTGAAATCTGCGCACCTTGAAACGGAAAAGAAAAAATTTTGAGGGGGTGTTATAAAATTTTTTTGCTGAGCGAATACATAGGTGTATTATTCACAGAATAATAAACCAAAATGCAGTGTCCGTCCGCCGTACGCCGTATCACGTGTACCGGCCTCATTTTCGGTCTAAAAAATTCGTTCTTTCGCACACATGCTCCATTTTGGCCCTAGTTGTGTCCCGAAACCTTTCAGCCCGATCGGAATACACCCAGAGGTGTTATGAGTGAAAATGTGTATACAAATAGGTACTTTTAGTGTTTTAGTAACATGTTAGTAAAATGAGCTTTTGAGGTATCGTTTTCCATGTTTTTGTGGACGAGAAGACCGAATATGAAGTCGATTTTGACCAACGAGTGGAAAATTGAGGTTGTACCAGATGTTCAGCTCCCAAAATTGATTTTTTATGAGTCAAAAACCTGGGAAATCGTCTGAAATAACCATCAATTTGTAGAATAACACTAGAAAAAGTGTCAACACGTGGATCAAGACAATTAAATGGCACTACCAATGATCTAAGATAATTTGAAAAAAAGGAGCGTACCTAATTCAAGTTTTAGGGGCCGAAATGAAAGTGACATGAAAGTGACAATAAATGACTGCCAGCATTTCTGTACGTATGTCCAATAGAATAATAAACCCATGTGACAAGGACTTTGCAGCGTTTTTGGAATCTATGCACCTTGAAACGTAAAAGAAAAAAATTTGAGGGGGTGTTATAAAAATTTTTCGCTGAGCGATTACATAGGTGTATTATTCACAGAATAATAAACCAAAACGGAGTGCGAAGCACGGCCGACGGACATAAAGTTTTTTAATTCTATTATATCGGATTCAACGTGGTAGGTACCTTAAACCGGAAATCATCAAATTTTGAGGAGGTTAATAATTTTTTTTCTTTTCATGCACGATTTCAAAGTATCGTTATTGAAAACAGTGAACCAAAAATAAAACGTCTTCATCGGAACAATCCGTGATGAACGAAACAACGAACAACGAAACAGCCAAATGACCGCATTTTTCCGATGAGCTACGGCCCGACCCGCCATCTAATGCGCTTAGCAACATTTATCCGCTGCGATGCGACCCGACCCGCTGCGGCACTAGTGTGCGCTTACCTTTAGGCTCCTATTTTGACAAACTATCTTTGATCATTTATAGTGCCATTCAATTGTATAGAAGTCTAGATTCACCTTTTAATAGTACTTCAATTATTTTGATATAAATTTATGGTGATTTCTGACAGTTTCCCAGGCTTTTGACTAAGAAAAACGCTGCAAAGTTCTCGTCACATGGATTTTGTATTCCACTGGAAATACTACAGAATAATGTTGGCTGTTCATTTATTGTTACTTTCATGTGCTACATAGCTATTTTTGATGGTTTCGACCAATTATGGACACCATAAACACGAATTAGGCTCCTTTTTTTTTACAAATTAACTTTGATCATTGCGTGCCACTTCATTGTCTTGATTCACCTGGTGATACTAGTCCTAGTGTTCCTACACCAATTTACGACGATTTCAGTCAACTTACCTGGTTTTTTACTCATAAAAAATGAATTCTGGGAGCTGAACCTTCGTTACAACCTCAATTCTTCACTTTCTTTACTCTTTGGTCAAAGTCAACTTCATATTCGGCCTTCTCACCCAAAAAAATATGGGAAACGATACCTCCCAAGCTCATGTGCACTAAAGCCTCAAAAAAAAAAAATCGAAAACCCTATTATCTTTACACAAATTTTTCACCCGTAATACCCCTCGGTGTATTCCGATCGGCTTCGGAGCACAACTAGACCCAAATGTGTTCTCAAATGGGGACCAAACTTTGTGTGGAAGAACGACGATTTTAATCCAAACTTTAACGTAAATATAAGGCTGAATCGTCGTTAGAACCTCAATTTGACACTCTTCGGTTAAAACCATCTTCATATTCGGCCTCCTCGTCATCGAAAACATGGAAAACAATACCTCACAAGCTCATGTAACTGGAACACCAAAAAACTATATTTTTACACCGATTTTTTACCGCTAACACCCTCGGATATATTCCGATAGGGCTGCAAAGTTGCGGGACACTACTACGGCCTAAATGGAGCCTGTGCGAAGACCGAAAATAAAGTAGATATGGATGATACAGCGGATGGTGTACGGCGCACAGTGGTGACTTTGGCCAATCTAGGTGGATAGAAGTCAAAACTGAATTTTCGATTCCCCCCCCCCCCCCCTCCTAGACCTTTAGTATATTAGTACTGGAGTCCAGAAATGGCGTTATCTTTGAAGGAAGGACTGCTTGTGGTCTATTGCCCGATCCGTAACAATGTGTTTGTACAAGTGCGGTGTTGTCCTTCCGAATTCCGTACCTGTGAACCCACCGACAGAATGGTTTGATCAGTTGCGAAGAGGATATTTGATCATCGGGAGGCGATGGACTTACACCAGACCAATAATTAGACTCATTTCTGTAGTTGCTGATTTTTTTTAAATTTTCGAATAGAATAATATTGTGAGAATTATTTTTCACTGACATTAATGAAAACAGTTTCAAATGTGGTGGATGTGGAGACACCTTTCCATGTCTCTCTACGGATAATTTTTGACATGGTTTTGTCCAGAAATTAATCTAGTTTAAGAATATTTAAGATATATCATTCGATTTTTATCGATTTGCGAGTAGAAGACGAAAGAACAGCGTAACTAGGGGAAGAGAAAAAGTGACCATCTGTAATAAATGCAGGATGCCAAGATTTGTATGTTTGTTTTTTTGGTGGAAATGAATTTATTTAGATCATTTTCTGACTGATTGGGTTGTGCTTCAAGGCCAAAACGGTAAGCAATTCTGGAATAATAGGCTATAAAGTGAAGAATGATGAGGAATGAAATTTAAAAATATATACCTATAGTATTTAAAAAAAATTATAAATAATAATAGAATATATATATATATATATATATATATATGGAAATTGATTTGATTCATAGAATTTTCACACCAACCGCAACCTCCTACGATGGGAAGTTGGTATTCACGAGTTTTCTTAATTATTGGTAGGTACCTTCGTAAAGTAACGTAATTAAACCCCTTTCTAGCGATCAAAGTTTTTTGTTGAATATTGGAAGACATTAGTTTTTGAAGGCGCTGAATCCAGTTTTGAGGAGAAAATTCTGACTCACTTTTTTATTAATGGGATTCATGGGAACTTACAGGGTCAATTTTCACTATGATGAGGGAGGACTTCTTTGAAAAGTGGGAATTATTTCTAGTTACATACTGAACCAGGTACCTATTTTGTGATATTCATATTTTTCAACAAATTCGCTAAAATGTGTAACTTACTGTTTTTTTCTATCTCAAAATTCGTTTACCAGGTTATGCTCATGATTTGGGACTTTTTATTGTAAACCTGTGCTTCATACCATACTACTATACGCACAAAAAATTTTGTTTTCATATATAAAAAATTTAAAAACATAGAAAAAATACTGGAAGTGGTTTTTAAGTATTCAACCCTAATTTATCCTTCAATTCTATACGGCGGACGGACATTGCCTTTTTGGAATCTATGCACCTTGAAGCGTAAAAGAAAAAAATTGAGGGGGGTTTTTGCTGAGCGAATACATAGGTGTATTATTCACAGAATAATAAACCACTATTCACAGAATAATAAACCAAAAGTGTGCCAAGGAGTGGCATGGCACATAGCTTCTTCGTAATCAGTATAATTGATCGCAAAGGCGATCGAAACACAAACTGCATAGTAGCTACTATTGGATAAACTGATAACAGAATATATCCATCCGTAAAATAATATCAGTTTTTACTGGTCATGAGGGTAGGCGATCAAATTTCCTAGATATTATAGCTCGATCTTCCTAAAATCTTGCTGAAATAAATAGGTAGTGTGTGCAAACCAAATACCAACTGTTTTGGTTGCAGGGAGCATGCTGAATTTTCTAAAATTTAAATATATGAATGATGATAAATAAGTGGACTGTATTTTGAATAACAGGAAGACGTACTATAATAAATAAAAAACGCTGCAAAGTCCTTGTCACATGGGTTTATTATTCTACTGGACATACCTACAAAAACGTTGGCTGTTCATTAATTGTTTCTTTCATGCGTAATAATCGAAATAGCTACTTCTGATGGTTTCCATTAATTTTGGCCCCCAAAACACAAATTAGGTACGCTCTTTTTTTTTTTTTTTTAACTATCTTTGATCATTGGTAGTGCCATTTAATCGTCCTGAACCACGTCTTGACACTTTTTCCAGTGTTATTATACAAACTGATGGTGATTTCAGACGATTTCCCAGGTTTTTCGCTCATAAAAAATCAATTCTGGGAGCTGAACATTTGGTAGAACTCAATTTTCCACTCTTTGGTCAAAATCGACTTCATATTCGGTCTTCTCGTCCCCAAAAACATAGAAAACGATATCTCAGAAGCTCATGTTACCAATATGTTGCTAAAACGTAAAAAGTACCTATTTTTACACACATTTTCACTCATAACACCCCTGGGTATATTCCGATCGGGCTGAAAAGTTTCGGGACACAACTAGGGCCCAAATGGAGCATGTGTGCGAAAGAACGATTTTTTTAGACCGAAAATGAAGCCTGTACACGTGATACGGCGGACGGCGTACGGCGTACGGCGGACGGACATTGCATTTTGGTTTATTATTCTGTGAATAATACACCTATGTATTCGCTCAGCAAAAAATTTTTATAACACCCCCTCAAACTTTTTTCTTTTCCGTTTCAAGGTGCGTAGATTCCAAAAATGCAATGTACGCCGTACGCCGTATCACGTCTACAGGCTTCATTTTAGGTCTAAAAAAGTCGTTCTTTCGCACACATGCTCCATTTGGGCCCTAGTTGTGTCCCGAAACTTTTCAGCCCGATCGGAATATACCCTGGGGTGTTATGAGTGAAAATGTGTGTAGAAATAGGTACTTTTTGCGTTTTAGCAACATGTTAGTAAAATGAGCTTTTGAGGTATCGTTTTCCATGTTTTTGGGGACGAGAATACCGAATATGAAGTCGATTTTGACCAAAGACGCGGAAATTGAGGTTTTACCAAAGGTTCAGCTCCCAAAATTGGTTTTTTTTAGTCAAAAACCTGGAAAACTGTCTGAAATAACCATCAATGTGTATACTAACATTAGAAAAAGTGTAAACAGCTGAATCAACACCATTAAATCGCACTACCAATGATCAAAGATGATCTGGGAAAAAAAAAGCGTACCTATTTCATGTTTTGGGGGCCAAAATTGGTGGAAATCATCAGAAATAGCTATTTCAATCATTCCACATGAAAGAAACAATAAATTTATCAGCCAACAAGAATCTCTAGAACTCCAATAGAATAATAAACCCATGTGACAAGGACTTTGCAGCGTTTTTGGAATCTATGCACCTTGAAACGTAAAAGAAAAAAGTTTGAGGGGGTGTTATAAAAATTTTTTGCTGAGCGAATACATAGGTGTATTATTCACAGAATAATAAACCAAAATGAGTAGATAGTGTGATGTGACTAGGGAGAATAAGTAAAAAGATAGATAAATAAGTTCCACCTAGTTTATTGAACAGTGAGTGAAGTAACTTGGAAATTAAGGTATGTGACTAGATTTATTCCTACACACAGAGAGGCCTAATAGTGTCTAACAGATAGTAATGTAAATATCATAAAGAAGTATTATTAGGTACCCAATCCCGAAGTTCAGTGAATGGATGAAGATCGATGATGAAGAGGCAGGTATGCCCAACTCCAGAGAGGTAGAAAGGGAAAGGTGAAGAAGGTAAATCAAGGAATAGATGCAGCAAGAGGTCAAAATTTAGAGGATGATGGTAGGTATAATGAAGGAAAGATGTGACCAAAGTATTTTAGACCCTCAGTTGGAGATGGTACAGCATGCAGGTACTAGATAGCTGTTATAGATTCTAGATTCAGACCAAATACAACGAATATGTGGTAGTATCCACATCGGCGATTCGCTTGCGTTTTAAAACTGATTAATAAAATGGGTATCTGCATAGATGCAAATAATTGCATCAAAAATATTCACTAGTATGGAATTATAACTGAATATAATGCCGACTGGTTGGCACACTGTAGATACCCTTGAGATATAGAGGGCAGTGGGGAATAATTGAATGTATTGGACGACCTGTTGATATCATAAAATCTCTATTGGAGGAACAGGTTTTTGAAAATATTATTGAATATCTATATAAATGGTGCGTGAAATGAGTACTAAACGGTGAACTATGAAGACATATGACGGAAAAATAGGAATAAGTATGGTGATGACGGTTGCAACTGAAGTGGCGGATTGATGCGGAATCGGTGTTGTAGAAAAGAGGTGAGTAGACGCCTGCAGTTGCTGATTCCATCATTCGTTTTCCAAACAGGTACCTTGCGAATAACCCTGGCGAATTTCATCACAATCGGTTGACCCCAAATGGCGTTATAACAAGGGCTTACACGTCTGCGAAAGCGAAGAGCGAAGTTACCGACCGATTATGATGGAATACACATCGCCTATCCGGCATCTATCTCTTAATTGCAGCTCATTTCAACCAACCTTCGTATAGTTGTGCGCAAAGATTTTTCGTTTGCGTATGCGCAGATGTAAGTTTATTTCGGATGTTGATGTCTACTTCGGCAAAAATTGAAAATAACAATCTGGGAGCCAAATTCGAATCTCATTCTGGCATATGAACTGTAGTAGGTATGTATCATATGTATCATGATATTGCCAATGTGGGCGATCCATGAGGGTACATAAATGGGTAAGGTGACAGAAAACATAGGGTTGGAAATTCGTGCACTGACAAAGAATCAGAAATTGAAATTAAATCCGATGGGAAATATTAATATGAGCGCTGCACGCCTTGCTCGGCCAGGGCTCGTCAAGGGAAAACTTGCTCCTGCACAATATATGTGATTGAGCGCCTCATCTACCGAAGCGGGACTTTTACCAACAATCGCCTGTAATTTTGGGGTTTGAATTATTTACTGGATCGGCAACAACACGGTTCTCCTTGTTCGAGTGTTGATGGAAAGCTTCGTCGTCAGGGTATTCATTTATTCATATCAACCGATACTGCGTCTCTCACACGCACTGACCCGGAGTTTGATTTGGAAAACTAGTGCTCACTTACCATTCGGATTGAAATCAAATCAACCGTAACGGAATTTCAGTGTCGTTTTAATGTTGGAAAACCACATTTGGGACCCGGACCCTGATGTGAGGATGTGATTGAATCGTGTTGTTTCAAGCAGGGAGCATCAAGTTTTTGTGGTGATAAACTTCAACTGACTATGGAGCCCTCTGACTATTGAAGTTCTACGCTTCATTTCAAGGCAGTAAATCTCAACACATCACATCTACTTCTCGCTCAAATTGATATCTATTAAATGAAAATGGTACTGCAACCAGACAAGACAATTCAAGATGCCACTGGGGTGGTTTTGTGAGCTAAGAAATTGTCAACTACAAAAAGAGGATCGTTATACGTGTTCCGTGAATATCCCATCATTTTTGCTGGCATATAACTTGTAGTTTTTAAAACGCCATTAAGTGTCTCGTACCTGGCTCCAAAAGTGGAAGTGAAGTGAAATATCGGAAAGGGAAAAGTGGAATATCGGATATAAAACCTGGAGTTCAGGTAGTTATTGTTTTGGACTGTTATCAGCTTGGTATTTTTTCCACAATACCTACCTTCCCCCTTCCCCCCTCCATACCTAACTACCATTGTATTATACTTTTGTGAGGTAGCAAGTTGAACTGTTTTCTGTGAAAATCTGTAGGTTACTAACTTTAATTTCTGATTCAGGCGGTATGTATTCAATTACAGGTGGTCCTGTAATGATTTCTTGTCGAAATAGCAGTTTCGCATGCCGAACAAGGCATAATGGTAGAACATAAAACCAGTTCCAGTTCTATCGAACCGATTTTTATGAAATTTTTAGAGTTATGGGCGAAGGCTCACATCATCTCAAAGGAATGTCATTGCGGTTGGACCAGCGCTACCTTCAGCGGGTACACTGCAATATTTTCAACAAGCCCTGCTCCAAAAGGAAGATTAATCAGTGCAGTTTCCATCCACAAACCTGTGGAAATCAGCATAGCACTCAACGTTATAAGAAAAGCAGGGAAGGAAAACACGACCCACAGTTGGCTGGAGAGAAGAAGTCCAATGCAAAAGAGATTTAGTCCGAGACTATATATAGAACGGGTAAGGAGAAATGGCCAGAGTTATAATGCTGCTCTCTGTCATGGATATTACTCATGACAGGTAATATCCATGAGATGAGGGTAGACAATCTCACCTCGACATTACCTCTCAGGTAAACAATCAAAAGTTTAAAACAGGTAAACCATTATATAGGTTTAAACCAGGTAAACCATTAAAGGTGTAAACCAGGTAAACAATTCAATGTTTAAACCAGGCAAACCATTCACAAGATGGGAAAATTGGCAAGCCCCTAGCTTCAGGTGCACTGAAATACACTAAAAGATGCAGACCATACTTTCTTCGTATGACCACGCCCATGCACACAGGAGAGGGGTTGCAACAAACAGCGGGAGACACTGCACCAGACTCACTGATCAACGGAGTCAAGGCATTGGCAGCTGCATGCAACAGTAGGAATTTTGGTTGATTATGTCATTTGTTTAAACTTTTAGTTCGTTGACATTAATTTCGGGGGGAGAAGGGGTGGGAGAGATATTTAAAAGCCAAAGATCCATATAAAACCTTGTAAAACCGCCAGGTAGCTTATGGCTAATGTTTAATGCGTATCTGTTGAGAGGTTGTGTAATTTCAATCAGACACTTGAAGTTTTCCTAAGTATCCCTGATGTCTTTTAACACCCAGAAACCCAACTGTTCATGATTACACAGTATCGAAAAGAATATGTATAATCATGAACATCGTCCTTACAGGTGCTTGGAAACGGGATGAAATAAAAATGAAATCTTATCTGCACAAATGTTGACTGGGAAAAAAAAGATTTATTAGATATTTTATGGCGAAGAGGGGTGGCAGTTATTTTTATGTACAATGGCATGGATTCAATGGAAATGGAAAGCAGCAGTAGAAAAGCCATTGTCGGTCTCTGAGCTGGAGCGTAAACCTTGGATTTTCACTGACCTTTAATTTCTGCAACTCTCACACGAACTAATGAATTGTTATTGGGCAATTCCAGTGGGTCTGAATCTCGGGATTTTTTATGGTAGGTTCGCGACAAAAGGTATATGTGCAATATGAAAAACGGAGCGGGTCGATCGGATTTTCGACCACAGCTAATAATAATGCAAAATACAAATAAAAAGAAGGTGTTCAAATCGGGCGTGCAACAACTCCCTACATCTGCTGCAATCACGACCCAGGCTAGGGACAGTGGGGACCCCGCGCTTGCACAAATCCCATGACTACTATAGCTTCTCGAAATTCACGTGATGCTTTTTCCAGCGAATGGACATGATTTTCGTTGATACCAAGTGAATTAGATACTTTTGAAATGTATATGTATAAATGTATAAATGTAGATATATAAATGTATAAATATAAACAATTTCGCTAGAATCCCTCATTACCCCTAGTTCGCAATTACCCCAAATTACACTAAATTAAAAACAGGGAAATTCTACCTTTGGATAAGGTTTGTACAATGGAACCTGAACTCTCAGTGATTCTTTGATGAACTTCAATATCAGTGGAGAAGATCTGAGGAATGCTGTTGTTGCGCAGGGAGATACCAAACGAATGTTTGAAAAATTGAAGCGTTTTCAAGCGGATCAGGATGCCCCATCTCCGAGCACGTCGAGGTCCCTCCAAATAGGATTAACATCTCCCAACCTGTGGCTTTTAGTAGTAAAAAAAGGTCCATTGTCAGGGCCGAGGAGCAACTCAACACTCATCCTGGCTCTGAGCGATCCCTACATCTTAATAGCTATCCGCTTCGCTCAAGGTTGCTTTGAGCCTACTCATCCTTGGTACCGTATGCGCTCGGCGACCCTAAAAAAGGACTTGTATAAAGACCCCAGCTTTGATATTTTCTCTTTTCAATAACCAAGAATCTTCTCGGGCGGATCGTTATTATGAATGTGAATTTCATATATTTCTTCCGTTAGATCCGATAGCACCGTACTCCCATGAAAAGACACTTCAGGGTATACCTACGGTCAGTCATCGCTTCATAACGGGCCATCGATAAGTCATTTTCGAGGATTGGCAAAATTATATTTTGTGTTACATTATTATACCGGGTTTACACATTCGCGCTCGCGCCTCGCGTTCGCCATTCGTGGAGCTCGCACGAGGCGCTCGTGCTCGCGCTCGCGTTCCTGGCCCAACGCGAGTGGATCATACACACATTCGCCTCTCGCCTCCAGTTCTCATCATTTTAGTTCTCGTTTTAGTTCTCTTTTAGTTCTAGTTCTCGCATGATGGCTAGAATGAATGAAAAAATAAATAAAAAAATAAAAAATTCCAGTCATTCAACATGGCTCAAGGAGCGAATTTTCAAAGAAAATGTTTGAGAAAAAGGAATCGCAATAAAGGTCATTCGTTATTGAAGTATGCAATGTAATCTGAATAAACATGACTACTTACTTGGGCGGAGAAAAATTCAAAATCTCGAAATTCGTCCAGGAGTTCATGGGCGAAGATTGAGAATTTTCCCGCCGCCCCACGGGATTTGGGAATTTTTTAAATTTTCTACGAAAATTCGCAAACTATACATTACTTTACATACATTACCTACATACAGCTAATTTTCACTAGGTATAATAAAAAATGTAAAAGATTGTGTAATACCTGCTTATCTTTTACTACTCATTAGTAATGAATTTAATGAATGAATAGTAATGAGATAACCAAACGGCAACTGAACCTAAACGTGAACTGAAGGACCACAACAATAGCTAGAAACCATGAAACTAGCTATTCCATGAAAGGTCGCGTTCCATGAAACTACCTATCTCGTGCGAAAGGTCGCGCAAATATGTAAACACCCCCCTCGCCTCGTGCCCCTCGGGCGCTCGTGTCCCTTTGACTCGTGCGAATGTGTAAACCCGGCATTATTATGATGTGGAAACAATCCGTAACAACCTCGTTTCCCATTTTAGCCCTTTGAACCTGAAGCCCTTCGATTTTTTTTCGAAAAAGTTGAGGCAATCGCCGGCAATTTCGATCCCCGATTGCGGAGTAAATTTTCAACTATTTCCATAATACTGCATGAAGTTGTCATGGAAGCTAAACTAACTAAACAACAACTAAAGAGGGCATTCTATCTAGCGTGCGCAATATGAGCGAAAACGTTCTTTCTTTTTACACCCCCTCCCACCCTTTTCGTGGTAGATCGGGATTCTAAAACTTTACCTACCACGTTCACCATTAACGCTGAGTCAAAATTTGCATGAAATTCGAACATCGAGGCATGAACCGTTTTTCATCTGAATCTCAATGTGTGATTTTTTTTGTCACTTGGAACCTTATTCCATTCATCCCTTTGAATGGTGAATAGGAACCTACCACACGTATGAAAAGTCTATAACTAGAAAGCATTTTCAAAACTTCGCTCAGTTAGTTGAATATTAGAGACTTATGACTCGGGCCTTGCCAGTTTTGTCTGTCTGTGCGGCGCTTACAATGGCCCGAAAAATTCAATAAACCGTTCAAGTACCTACGATTAAATTTTACATGAGGCTCCTGCTCTGGATTCAGTGTGTTCAGGTTAATCTAGCCCTATTTTCGTTCTGTAATGATTTGATTTCATAAACACCGTAATTTTCGTACATCTAATTAGACACATCGAATGCATTACTGAAACGTTTTTCTAGCTATCACGTATTACAGAGAGCTTCAAGCTGGTACTAAAACTTTTATTTCGACGTTAGACGCTCATTAATAACGCTCTAAGCTGACTTGAACATATTCAAGTTCAATAGAAGCGATTGTAGAAAGGGTCCGAAGCGAGCAAATCCGGTTATGCTAATGAATCCGTCAATCACGATCACTGGCTATACAACACGAGCTACACATCGCAAAATGTGTGGGGCGATGAGGGAGGACATTGTAAACATCAGTGATAATGGTAGGGGGTGTGAAGTGCTCGTGACATAAAAAGAGATATACGTGCGTCGTATGTTTGATTGGAAACGACATATGGTTTTGACGAAACTGGTAAAAACATCGGCTCCCGTCGCTGTTACGGAACTGTTGTCTTCCACTTTCCTAAACTGCCTGCGTCTTTTCGCTTCGCGTGAAAACCGACAATGCTCCAACACCTCATCAGCCCTGTGGTCCTCTCTGAACATCACTTTGGTGGCCGATCGTTCACCCGGTCGTTTTTTTTTTTTTTTCTGGAGGTGAACGCCGCCGGCAACTCTCGGTAATTTTAAGTCTCTTGGGAAGTGCAAGCCCATAGATGTACTAATAGAGAGAATTATGAGAAGGAAATGTATCATTGTTATCATACAAATACACCCAAAACAGCAATAATTTATCAATATCTACCTGTATGGGGTGTCATCCACTGAATATGAAAATCGGAAACCTAAAAAAAAAAATTAAAATTGATCTTGGAAGGTTGACGAAACGAGTATGGACACAGATGGAAGTTATCGTCGAATTATGATGAGATTCGTATTATGGTCCCATGTAAGGCCCACCCCGACCGACAGTATCCTCCGAAGTTCAGCTCATTGATGAATAGCAGTACACATAAACTGTAATAGAATGTCTGTATATCTTACCCTTAACTTAGTACTACAAATATAAACGGTTCAGTGAGTTTACCTTTCAAATTTGATGCCGAAAGACCCTTTGGGGAAGTCTAGTTATTGCTAGACAAACAAACTGTTCTTAGTGTTGATTCAGCAGGTGGATTCCATCAGTAAGGTTTTTGGGATGTTTGTGTTGGATCTTGCTGATGGGTACAATGCCAATTTTTGAGCTAAGAAGAACCTGGCCAGAGGGAGTGGGCTCTTTCTTCGGAATACCTGGTCGAGTATAGTCAAGGTAGATTTTCTGTTCATGACGGCAGTGCGCGGCCCACCCACTTGGCAGATGTGTCTCGATGTTGAACTCCATTTCGTCCCACTTGGCACTGGTAGAACGGTCTGACGTCCAGATCCCCAGGAATGGCACTAATAAACTTCACTTTACTGAATTGATGAGTTTCAGTCGTTAATAAAACCAATACACGAGATCAACCCCACATCAGCTCGCCTGATTCGCCATGCAGCGTGGGCCCTCCTCGGGCAAATCGTAATTCCATTATTCGAAGGAAGGGCGAAATTAGGAGGGAAGGTGGGGCCTACTGGCAGAGGGGTGAAAAAACACAAGTCTTAGGCTGATTTTGCCGCCGTGGGTCCTTTGGGAGACGACACAGCTGCTCGTGTTTCTGCCTATTGGATCGATACAGTTCATTAGGACGAGATGGAGCCTCCGCATGATTTTGACCTTCGAGAAAAAATAGGATCGTAGGGTGAGAAAACCCGAGGCGGGGCTAATGCTTACGAGGGTGCCTCGTGATCGATGTAAGATTTCCACTGCACCTAACAAGACGAAGATAACAATCTATGTGATACCCACCATTATTTAATACCTACTTCAATGAATTAGCACAACGTACAGCACTACCCAACAGCACCAAGCAAGTAGGTATAAATTAGTTTATTATTACTAGGTACAGAAAATTCGCAAAACCACAAGAGTGCTTTTAGCGAAGTTTTGGAGAAGCTATTGCAATGGGTCCAAATTTTTCAGACATACATTCTGCAAGTCTGCTTCCATAGCAATCCATCCCTAATTTAAACTCATAAAATGCTGACTACTACTCCCTAATTACAACCTGACTTTTACCGGTACCAACGACTGTGTAGGTTCCAAATTTCGCCTAAATCTGTGATCAAAAACCTTGAAAGGATTTTGAAGATAGGCTTTTTTTTCTTGAATAAAAAGGAAGGTTAAATCAGATTTTAGTTGTTTACAAAATAGCTAAAACCCGTCGAAAATTGCTACAAATTGCCGGTGTTGGTATGATGGCGAGAAAAAATACCGATAGGAAACGGTATTTTTTCCTAACAAGACGTATATTTGAAGATACTCATTACACTGCATACTCCAGTGAACTATCCTACATAACGCACAGCAGCATCAAGCAAGCATTTATATTGTACTTTTTAGCGATTTTATTTCTATCGCAAAGGGTCGAACATCTTTAGTAAATAGGTATGATATTGTTGAAAATTTCTTCGATACAAATTTGTTTTACAGCAATATGAATCCATCAACGGATTTTAACCAATTTTACAACAATCCCAACATGGGTACAGAAACGACTAAAATCACTGTCAAAGATCGTCGAAAATGATTTTCGAGGCAGGCGACAACGATGATGACAGACGTAGTCGATTACGTATCATATCTCGGTAGTTAGATGGTTACGCGTAATTATAGCTGGAATTACACGTGATTATAGTTTCATAAAATTAAAATGGCAACGTCTTGAAATATTGATATTCTTTGTTTGTGTACCTATATTGGGATTGTCCGAATTGTTATACATAGGTATATATTTGTCTTCCCAGACGATGTCTGACCTTACTTCGGCTAGGTGATCAAAAAGTTATAATTTCACCAAGAAGTCTGCAATCAAAAAACATTAATATGACGTGTTCAAAGATATGCCTTTTTTATGATGGGGGGGGGGGGGGGGTGTGTGAATTTTAGTTGAGAAAAATGAATACAGAATGCTACAAAATCACTATGATTGGTTTAGGATCGTGATTGCAGGAAAAAAATAACCAGCTAAACTTATTCTGAAATGTTTTCGTAGTTTAGCTAATTCATGTATGTTCGCATGTTCGCATTCATGTATTTCGTGCACCGTTTTGTTGGTCTCCGTACCCCTCGATACTTGGTTCCGTATTGATATAGGTATATTTTGGCGATATTTTTTAGCGGAAGGAGATTAATCTCCTAGTCACAACGCTTATCTCTGTATACAAACTGAACTTTCTCTGAGGTAAAGTTTACAGTAAAGACAGGAAAGTTTACAATAAAACTTACAGGAATTCTCCTATAAAATTTACAGGAGAATTTAAGGTAGTAAATATACTACAGCTTGAAATGTATGTTTAATTCAACTGAATAACTTATTTTTATTTCGAATAATTGCTAAAATCACATTGTTGTATAGAGCACACTGACTCGGAAGGTAGGTACACTCCTATTTTATTAACGCTCATTATCATACAGCAGGATTAAAACTTTTAAAGCTCAATAAAAACGTCTTATTACGAAAGTGCCCCCAGTGAACGAGGCAATCTCACGTTTGAGTAACACCGTGTTCTTGAAATAAACTCGAAAACATCCTATCGAAAGCTAAGCGTTCGGGACTATTTTATTGGCGACTGTTTCGAGCCGACGGATAGGATATAGGTACTACAAGGGTCGAGTCGACAATAAACTGTGCATATATTAGCATAATTTCCATGGTCAGGTATTTGGTATTGACCTTCACTTAGTATTTCACTCGGCCTCTCTCTTCACAAGAACTGCTCCTTTAACATTTGCGACTAAAGTAGAAGTAACTGCTAATGATTACGCGATGGACTGAAATTTTCATCGAGTGAATAAGTGGTGGAACTGCGGCAAATTGTACCAGGGTAGTGTTCTTCAACTGTATTTGTGCAAATTCTTTTGAATCCTCGAGTAGGTACTGCAGTTTCTTAGTTTCATTCGCAAGTATCCAAGCAGGCCAGCTTGACAAAATACCCTCCCATCCGAGCACAAAATGATTCAAGAGCTATTCTTCCTTGATTCTAGCAATCTTTAAATGGAGTTAGGTAGATAGGTATGCATTATATCACCCCCCCCCCCCCCCCCCCGCCCATCACCACCGTACGATCGAGAATTGATCCGTTATGCTTGTCATATACCCGCATCACATTTGTTAACCATTCATTAACCGAATTACCTATTCGCCACAAGTACCTACCTGTAATTCGGTCACGGCCGAGAAAAATCTATGTCAATTCGACTGAGGGATTTGAGATCGGAGATCTGGGACTCGACACAGAAGCCATTCGCCATTCGTTTTTCAGTAACACAGACAGAATATCATGAAATATTGAAAGTTTACCATTTAAAGACACTCAAGAGATTTCAACGAGTAATCTGAGAACCCATACACGACACACACGTTCACATATACAGGCTAAACAGTAAACAAAATTACCCTTCGTTTGGCTACGACGCCGCCGCGCCGCAGTCAGGTCGCTGGTAAAAAATAACTTACTTGAAATTCTGCATTCCAAGCGGTGATCGGCGGATTATTACTTAAGAGATGTTTTTAATTAATTTAATCTTTATAATTCAGTAATTTTTGGACGATTTATTAAAGAAACCAGGGATGTTGAACTTGATATGAGCCACTGTAATACGGGTTATATATTGTTTCTTTAGTAAATCGAGGAGTGTGTTCTCGACTGGTGAAAAAATAAAAGTAGATAGATAGATAGATAGGTAGACGAGTTTATTACGACAGGTTGGTTGAATAGATTTAGTCTTACAAACTCATATACGCCGTGGTAGCAGACCGTCTGGCGGGAGGTGCCACAAGATTTTGTGTACAATAAATGACTAAATTACCATAACATGTTACTCCTTAGTCTATAGTCGTTATATATTATTAATCGCATCCACAACTATTTCGCCATTTTTATTATTTTCCTTACTTACTCACACCATTATTCATTAAATACTATCAACATCTTTTATTTAACAAAACGAACACCTAACAAAAACACACAACTTCATAAGAGAATATGACTAACTGTCCACGACACAGTCCCTGAGACAAGGAGAACTATTGGAATAATTCAGGAAACTGAACATCTCTTTTGAAATCAATGTTATTCTTGTTTTTCAATATGAATGCCATTTCTTTAAGTTTTATGTTTCAAAGTTTGGTTCTATGCAGCAAATTTACCAGTTTTTTATTTGAGGATTGTGCAAATGCACAGTGTACGGATCTTCTGGATTAGGACACAACCACATACCTTTCAAGGCTTTACTGTCACCACCAACTGTATTTTAGTAACATCCATGCTTGTCACCACTATCAAAACTATTTATATCCATATTTAGCCCTCTGACTTCTGATTTATATCTATTAAGGAGAAAAATGTAAGTACTTAGTACCAACTAATATACCATCAACATCTATCTACCTATGTACTAATTCAGCTAGGTCTGATACTACTTATGCATATAATATACTTACGCACCCGCAAAAACCAAATCAATTCGCAACTCATCACACTGTCTATAACTGTAGGACTGCATGACTAGGGTCCTGACCCAGGACAGAAACGTCGTAAACCAAATATACTATCATCCCCACGACAAGCCTGGTCATTTCTCCACTTTCAAGATATAATATTGGACTAGTCACAACCCTACCACAATATAAAATATATGTCTAGGGACAAACCGTCTCCTGCAATAATACATGCCTATTATATTTTTGACAAGACGAACCATTGGTTTGGACCCCCCCCCCCCCCCCAACCATCTAGTGGAGTAGGAATTTAATGCAAGTATAGGAGTGAAACCGCAGCGATGAGCTCCAGGCAACCGCAACCGTCGTTATCAGCGCCGCCGCGCCAGCCGGCCTATTCTCAAGCGACACTCGGGATGACCACAGAACTAACAACACTTTGGAAGATAAACACATTACCTTCTTCCCATATAAATAAAAGAAAGGAGTTGAAAATCGTGAGTTCTGTAGGTAGATCCTCAGACCTTGTGACGCACTCAAACCATTACTCATACTACAAGTAATGAAAAAATAATGATGGGGATAGGAATCATGTACGAATTAATTATTCACTTATATCGGCCAAGAGTTGAAGTAGGTATAAAATCGCCGTTCCACACGGGGAATCGTGTTTCGAAGTTGTAGAAATAAGAGCATCCAGGCTACCGCCATGCCGTGTATGTGATATACGAAATACACTAATGTATATATGAAAGAATCTACAGAAAAACGTTTTTCTAACAGTTTACAGCATTATTCTGATATTTTCTAAATTAGAGTAGATTTTCACGAAACTAGTTCCATTACACAGCCTACCTCTTTCTAACGAAGAACCCGATCAATTATGAAGACTATTTCCGGGATGATTTAGTAACGTGACTTGTGATCGTTCAGATGATCTATGAATCACAATGCTACTTGAAACAGGGAACGTTATATTTGAAAACTATAAAGACGTGGATTGACAAGATGTTGAAGGATGATGAGCCACTCTCTTGAGCTGGCTCTTTAAGTGGCTTTGGAGGTATGACTGAATTGTTCCAAATGGTACGTATATAACGTGAAGCTGATACGTTGTTCGTTTACATGGGCAGGGGGTACTTGTAGACTAGAAAATAAGGGGGCAGGAACTTATTTTCTACTGCCCCAAATTGTAGATTTAAAAAGCTGATAATTGGCTCGCAATATCGATTTCATGCCTCGTGAAGTTGATTGTGGTTGAAGTGCTGCCAGATGGCGTCACGCAAATTCTGAGCTCGCTTTGCGACCAAGCTACTGGAAACTTATGAGTTTTTTGGGGAAGCTGAATACATTTTTAAGGCCAAGAATATAAAAACCCGACCCATGACCCTTCCCTAACTTAGGATTAAATACCTCCCCAACGATATAAATAGGAAACGTCAACTGAGTTATAATAGCAATCAGAGTCATGGACTGGCGCGGTTGAAAATGAAACTGGTTGTTCCATTGTGAGACAATACTAGGTTGAAAAGAACCACCATGAGTCACAAGGAGCTCAGCTTCAAACTGCCACAAAAGGCCCGCTGACGTCCTCCTGCGTGCTGACGACCATAATCCTCCACATTAGTGATTCCTCACATTCCGGCCATGGAGGAATGTGAACAGCCCAATAGGCCACAGGATTTAGGTGTTGCGGAAGGAAGGCCAGACTTGTATTTCTATATCTTCTACGCTTCTACCCTTCATTTTCTGACCTCCCACTCGGCTCATTCATGAACAACTCCCTTTCTCACCGCTTGCCCGGATGCCCCCCCTCTCCAATCCACACATCAAGTCAATACTATTACCATCTACCAACTACAAGTAGCAAAACCTATTATGATTATTTTCTTTGTATCCTTATTTTTTTGACACGATGGGTCGAATACTTTCGACCTGTGAGTGGCAAAAGTTTGGTAAAACCAAGATAAATGCCAATACTGCGTTACTGGAGACATAAAGAAGAAGAGAAACACATTTTATTTTAATAAAAGCAATTAGTTAGGAATCATAACATCCTAATTTTCGATAATATATATATGATAATTTTATATATAATGTTGTTTTGCTTGTGTATTACCCATTGCATAATGAGATACGACTGTGGACTCAGTCCGTCTGTCGGGGGAAAACGAGTCTGTACATCTATCTATCTATATTTTATAGTATTGTATATAAAAGTCTGATTCCATCGTTCGTTCGTTCTGTCCATTGAAGCTCAATCACGTGCCAAACGCCTGAACCGATTCTTTGGATTCTTTTTGCATCGGGCTCAGGGTGACTGCGCGGTGGTTACAGGCTAAGGTAGAACCGTCTCCGCAATGTGCAACTGTGCGAAATTGTGCTCAACTTCAAAACAGATTTTGATGGAAATTGTTTCATCGTGCTCAGGGGATAGTGGTCAGGGGAACGGTATATTCTGCAGAACTCCCGTGACCTCTCGCCAGGTCGCCTTCAATGTGCTCACGAGCCCATCCAGCTGCTGCTTCCACACTTCTAGGTTCCCTATATCTACACAGAACGGTTCCATGTGGCTGTGCTATCGCCCTTAAATCTTCTCCAGAAAACGTATCTTCTGACCACCTCAGCAGCCAGAAGTGTGGGATACCTACTGTTGGGCATGCGCAGTGCTTTCAAGAAATAGTTGCATGCGAGGCTCATGGTATGCGCGAAGATGGGATCTATTCCTGTCTCCAAATAAAAAACTTAGTTAGGGCCGTTCTGCTGAAGACCCAAAACAACTTTCGCAAAGTGCCACTGGACCCTTTCCATGGCGTCCAACAAAGTGCAGCCCCAAACCTGTGCACCAAGCAAAACAGGCCCAGGAAACAGCCTTGAAGAAGTGAATTTCCGAATCCAGGGGCACAACTGGCTGGCAAAGAAGGGACATGCACACCGAGCTGAGGCCAGGTGGGCCACAATGGCTAAACTCAGGGTCAGATTAAGAGCCAGGTATATGAAAGCACTGACTTTGTCCAACCTCTCTCCCTGGAACCTTTCAGATTACCATTATTTTTCATTTGACCAAATTAACTTTTAACCCCCATCTATCACAGTAATAGCAAGACCAGAGATGTTTAGCTAAAAATTCTCCACAGACTTTGCCCAAATCACCAAATCGTCTGCATACATCAACGTTCTTATGATGGCGCTACCAACTGGAACTCCATAGGGATAGCAATCCACCAGATCTTTGACGTACATGGCCAAGAGGAGGGGAGTGAGCAGGCAGCCCTGACGCATGACATGAAGATCATACCCCGATGGTTCCCGATAAATGTCAATGCGAACCAGCGAATGTATGAATTGCTGAACGCTGTCCCGACCTTCATGACATTTCTGAGGTTGCTTCTCAAATGGTCCCCTGCGATTTCTATAGCACTTTGAGTAACAGCTGTTCGATAAAACTATGTGTTAATTGAGGAATCAGGAAACTGTGGAGGAAAAGTAGTACAGCGTCCCCAAAATGTATTTTGGATTGACATAACGGTAGGTCTGCGCTTACGGAGACCCTGAATCCTATTGGAACAGGTGACATTCCTTTAATACCGCCTTCCGGTACAATCGCAGAGGGGGGGCTCAATGTTTCCACGATTTGCGAGTTCATATCGACAACAGCAACTTTAGATTCATCATGTTTCAGATTCCCTTTTTTTGGCCCAGAAATGCTGAAACCGGTAGTTACCACTTATACACGTAATGTAAAATCATTCGAATTGAAATCACATCTTACTGAAACGTCGATATTTTTTGTACTTGTATAATGGGTTGTATCATTCCTCCTTCAATTTTTCTGAAGTCTGGGAGGTTGAGTTTTCTGGAATATCTTACTTATAGGTTATGATGGGTCTTCCGCAGTAAAAATTGTCTCAGTAGGCAGACTAATAGATTGATGAGGTTTACTAGAGTTAAATTCACCTTCAAGAACCTGTAAAACACTATTCATAATTCCATTGGCTGATAACCAGGAAAAGCCTGACCTATCTAGGAGGCGAGAGACGAGGCTCACCTCACTCCAAATCACCCTTTCGTCTTCAGTCACGATTTTCAACGCGTGGATGAGCAGTTATCGGAAGCTCACAAACAGAGATAAGGAGACGGGGTTATTCCTCCCCTTTGACACTTCCTACTTCTCTGATACCTGCAACATTATACCGAAGTTGACAATCACGAATGTTTCGTAAAGTCGTGGTAGGTAGACGCACAACGGCCACTATTTTCAACAACAGTCGTCACCAGCGTCGAAGTGGTTCCATGGCGGTCGAAAGTGGAATCTTAACCATTCCTGGAATATGAAAACTAGTTTCCATGAAAAAATGTAAAATGGAGCTTGAGAAGATTTACATAATGATTAACATTTACGGGGGATCCCTGTAAAACCTAGGTATGATTAGAAATAAATACTATCCACTTCAGCTTTTGCACGAAACAAAGGGCTTTCAATCTCTATTATACGAATAGTGACCAAATCGTCCATTTTGATCAAGTTTTTGAGATAGGCCAGTATCTAAATCATCGAATTTCCAAAGTTTTCACTCCATAAAAAAGTCAAGCCAATATTAATAGTAGAAGAAAAAAAAAAAAGAACGGCTGAAACTTCCAAAGCCCAGGGGTGACAATGACATGACCGCTAAGATTAAGCAGGGCACCCTAGTGATCAATTTCAAGGTCCTAACAAGCTTCAAGTTGCTACACAAGCTTCATAACAATAATTTTAATTGGACTCGCTAAGGAATTTGCTACGGGTATCAGGAACTTGTTATTATGAGCATATCGGCCACTTTTCGCCTGAGGCATTGGATAGTGTCGTCATATTGGATAGTATCTTCGCAAACCGCACTAACGGTTCGGTATCTTTGTTCCACCTGTGCACGTAGTTGAACTGATAGGTACTATGGCGGAAAAAAGGTCCCTATAGGACGCTATGAACATCAGGTGCGAGGCATCACAACATTTTCATTACATACCCACATTCGGGACTGAGGAGGTACCTACTAGGTTCGCATCCTTGAAAAGTTATGTTATCTACTAATTATAATGTGTGGTTTTAAAAATATGGTAATTATTACCTACGTATGCTAGTTAAATGTGACTGAATCTAGTAGGTATCAGATTGGGTAAACACCCGTAATTGGTTGAGTTCGAGAAACATTATTCAGGGTGATTGCAACACTTTCCTATTACCCTTTGAGTGGGTAGGGAAATTAAAAAGCTTATATTATAGACGCTTGATGTTAGGGGTGGCAATATTTAGAGTACTGACAATAATACTACAACAATCAACAAATACAATACAATAAAACTTTACCCTGTATTCCGGTAGTTCCGTTCTAATGCGAACATTCGATGTATTCTTCACCAACTATTCATTCTAGTCGGACGCACAGTTACCAACCCATTTGACGACCAATAAGTACATGAGTTTTCTCCAAAACCCACTTAGTCCAAGTGTCACAATCCCAAAGACCTACGATTCCACAGTGAGCAGCCTAAGCACATGATTACCATCTCATCCAAATCGGTAACACCACCACCGAACATACCCATTTCGTTACTTCACAAAAATGAGCAATGAGTATCAAACTTTTTTGTTATTCTGAAAGAATAGAATAGGATATAATGGTTATACAGTTTTTTGTTATACATGCCACAAGTTTCAACTGAATACAAGAAGTGTTTCAGTCAAATCTTATCGTATGCAGCCCGACATTAGGCTATGCCTGTGTCGTCGAGCCTTGAGTCGCTATCCAGTATACACTACTGACTAAATTTCCGAAATTGAGCTAATGGTACAATAACTACAACAAAACTATACATAATTATATATTTAAAATACAATAAAATAGAGAACAGATTCACTCAACTTAGGACGCACTATTTAATAAATTGTTCGTATCGTCAATTCCTCCTCCACTAACCAACACAAAATTTCAGTTTTGTATTTAGATCTAACATAGCTTTCGGGAGCTTTCGTGTTTCAATTTAGATTGCTATGAGTGTTCCATTGGAGTTTTGTATGGTTTGTAATGAGTGACATAACTATGAACTCACCGATCTGCCATACTTGTCGCTTTTTGTGGTAGAAATTAACTGAGGATGTTATCAAGTACAGGGAGCGAATAATCAGGCCTCTTAGATACAGGCATCAAAATGTGTGATTTCCACTGAGCTGTCACTGACTAGAGAAACTGACTGGTATAAATTTCAGCGTTGAAAAATACAGCAAAAATCATGTCCAAACTCATGAGTGTTCCATTGCAATGTCACTGATAATGCAAATAAACTATTCAAAATGTGAACCGTATGTATTCAGAGCATTAATTTGTGTAACGAACAATGATCACTCAGAACTCATATCGAATGCATTTTTTTAAATCGAATTATGATGGGGCATTCTCCAGTGAAATTTCACGCAAAATTGGAATTATGAAATAAAAAGAAGGTAGTCTCATTTGAAAATAGAGTAAATCTATCGTATATTGAGGATCAGGTAATTTTTTGCCTTCTTTGTTAAAATACTGAATCAATTTTTCGCTTAGAATTGGCACCATATGATAATGCGGCTGATACTAGTATATACTTTTGTATGTTGTACGCTTGAATATGTCTCCTAATTCTATTGAGGAACTCTGGAAACAGGTGGGAAACTGCCTTCACCAACAGGTGTACTACAGGTGGTATTTATTTACGAGAATCTACGAACGATCTTATGTAGCGTCGCTCGGATGGCAAAATGGTTCACGTCTGATTTCCTTGTTATATCCGTTGCAATCTTTAATGTGTGTTTAATGAAGTGTATCTACTGTACAGTTGGTTTCATTCAGTGTGTGAGGCGTGGTGAATTTATAAGAAATTATTTTCTTCGTTGACGGAGCTACAGTTTCAAAACGTGGTAGCTGAAATGAGTTATAACGAAATTATGAGAGATAATGTAGATAGGAAAATAACGTAGTAACAACCATTTTATAGAAACGACATACTTACGGTCTCCACGGAATTGTGAGCAGAGTAGGAACTTACCTGCAAAAATAAAATGGAGAATTAGACACTTTTTCGAATGAGTGCGACACAATAGGTACATAAATACACAGGAGCATCATGGCACTCAATATTGGAGACGTCAAAAAATTTGTAAGGGACGCAACCAGCATCATAACCTACCAAAGCAAATAACATGAGCAGATCACCATGGCTGATCATGATAATTTTATGATCAAAAACGTTCACTCGTGAATTTTCAAAGAAGGTTTCGTATCAGCCTACTCCTATTTATTGGGATTTCACACGAATTCTAAACCACACGTAATTGAACAAATAATAAACAGGTACCTAATTGAACAAAATAATGTTTTACGTTTAAATGGTAGGGACGGTTGGTATATAGACGAAACCTGCATTCAACCTTGGTGCCCGTAGCGAACCCGAACCAGATGTGGGTCATAGCTCTGACATTCTCACCGCCAGACCAGGGGATGATTCTGTAGTCCCTTCACATCTCCGACAATGAAGGGATAATCAAATGACTGCTCATGATTACTTTGTGCGTACAAGTTGATCTGACCGACTGGCTCTCCAGGACGCGCGGAAGTGGGTTCATCCACAAGTTCACTTGGGCCGCCGTCATGCCAAAACGCATTACAGTGCTTGAAATCTATCTTGTGAACAACATTGTTGCAACAACATATTGCCCCGGCTCATACAGCTCTGTAACGCTGAAAGGAACTTGTTTCAAAACAACATCTGTCACTTCATTGGAGAATTGGCAAGAACTCTCGAAGAATGCCGGCCAAACTGTAAATCCCCTCGAAATAGTTGTAGAGTTGGCGAGTTGGTACGGGTTGGCTCGAGTTGGTTCTACGAGGGATGGAACTATTCGGTCATCGATAGGATGCCTCTCTCCGATAGTCAACATTTAAACACTCCCGAATAACCATCCAGGCTCTGAGTGTCTCTACAAATCAACATAAATCAGGTCAACACACAGAGAGGACACACTGGAGGTATAAGCCGATTGCGTGAAGGTCTCTCCATTGAGAGGAAGTACTGTTCCACATAAGCCACACATAAAATGACGTAAGATCTTAGTGCCTTAGTGTCCATAGCTGTTCCTCTAACCTGAAGGAAATGCTGTCCATCGGATGTGAAATTGCTCACGGTTGGTGCAAGTTTTGCTGATTGAAAAAGAAAGTTCGAAAACGGTGTTCGGGGCTGATGCCTTCCTTCAAGTAGACAACTCAACGGACTCAGGCCTCCAACATGAGGAATCAATGCGTAGTAGAATGAATTAATATCACTGAATTAATCATTATAGAGTGAATTAATATCACGCAACGCCACATCACTGAGTGGCTGAAAGAAATCATAAGTATTCCTCAGATATGAAGGTTGATCTTGGACGGTGGGCTGTAAGTGAAACACTCAACCTCTCAGGAAATGGATCCATAATTAGATACGATCGGCCGTTCTGGGGGTGATTAGGCATAGAATATTCTTTGATGACCTTCGGCAATAAAAAGTTAAGGAGAGAATCTAGGGTTCACCGGAAGCAGAAGATCCACATCCTGAGTGGACTCTCCCTTCACCTACTGAAAAGCTGATATTTCCTGAAACGCAAGTTAGGAAAACCGTTCAACCTGCAGACCGGACAGGAGTTCCCGACTTTGTTCGTAACCACGATGGTAGACCCTTTGTCAGCTGGCATGATAAGGAAGTTTTGTAAATCCTGAAGTTGAACATGGTCAACACGAGGAGTGGGTGTACAAGACTTGGTAAGCAAAGAAGTCTCGTGGTCGCTGAGGATTGTTGAAGATAGATTGCATAAGAAGGGTGGAAGAGGAAGGAGGGTTTTACTATTGTGTTCATCTACCGAGTTTCGTACAGGAACTCTTTCTATTTTCACGGCAGAGAGAACCTAACAGTGGGACTGAAAAGGCGCTCTTAAACTCGGCACCCTGAATACCTAACGGAGATGTTTAGATTCTGCGCCGTGTTCCCCCGAGCCATGTATCCACTTTTTCGATTTCTGCACCGTACCTGCTTCTGCAAGTCCGGATACCTACCAGTTTTTTTTTAATTCGGCACCGGTTCTCCCAAAAACTGGTTTCGAGGAACCGTTCATGAAAATACGTGGGGTGCCAGTCCCTACGTACTTCTATAAATGGTTCCTCATGCGCGTAATTTTTGAGCCAAACATTTTCAAAATCCCAGTCGACTCGTTCACTGGTCCACACTTTGACACAACACATTAAAAAGTGTACTGGTGATCCGAAACCGAATGAGCTGGAAATTAATGAAGTGGGGGGGGGGGGGGTCTAGATACAATGGGCGGAAACTTGAGATAACACTATATTGACTAGGTAGGTACGTATTAGTTAACATTTTGCTCAAAAATACAAGTTGAATGTGACCGTCTATTTAAATACACTAGCTAACTTCACTGAACAAACCACTGAACAACGCGAGTTCCCCGTTCCAGCTCATCATCTATTCTAGAACATCCTCCAGAATAGAACTCTAGTTTTATGTGGAAGTAGAGAGACTTATCCTTGGAGTCTTCAGTAGTGTAGAACATGTTGAGAGAGCTGCAGTGGTCGAGGATGTAATGAAGGCTGCTTTGATCCTCACGAAGATTTCGAGACCTTTACTAGTAATGGGCTGTCGGATACGTAATAATATCCGCGTCAGAGCAATTAGCCGAAAAGCTCAACATTTACTACCCTATTAGAGTTATAATTTAGGGAGGAATAGTCCCACATAGATAAATTTTATTCATTAAAAAAATGGAGTAGAGGTAAAGCGGAGGGGAATCCGGAGAAATTTATTGGCCTTTAAAAACTGGGCTTTATCTCACGAGAGCGGTAAGAGGCGCTAATAAAGGGTGTAAAGGGGTATCTTATCCTTACAGTGGCGGGAAGAGTTGGTTTCTAACCCCACATCGCCAAAGAGATTTTCTAAGGAATAAGCTTCTCAAGCCAACCTCACCGACAAAACCTCTTATAGTTGCCCTATGTGTTGGCCAACTAATTCAACTGTGCACCTCTTAACGCCTTTACGAACTCTGCCTCTGTACATTTGTCTCACGCTGCTTCGACTGTGTTAAGTTTTTCTCGAGGATCATCCCCGTTCAACTTCCACCTCCCTAAAAAACAAAACATCAGCCCCCCCCCCCCCCCCCCCGCCGCATACTTATCTGCATACTTGCAGGTCTTCTGAAATTTGCAAACCTAGCTCAACATCGAACACTGCTGATTCACGAAGAACATACTTTCTACCATAATTACTCTTAGGTCCTCCTGAACAACTCCCCTCTATCTACGTATTATGTAAGAGGGTTAATAAAAATGGCAGTTTAAAATATATAAATTGAATAATTCAGGTTGAATAGGGGACTTGATCATGCGCAAACTGCCATTTTGTAGCAAAAAACTATCTCATCTGCGAGAATTCAGGATGGCCACTCAAATATTATTCGTTTATCAGATTCCGAAAATAAGAACTGCGTGGCCGTCTTGTGCGTATGTTATGGGAAAATGGGACCCTGTTTCCACTAAATTCACAATCGAAGATTGATTTCTTGATTAAAAAAGTACAGTTTCTGGAAAACATAATATTGTGGTGACTAAACCGTAAATAATTTGTAGGAAATGTTACTAGGTAGTTAAGGTCATGTGTTGATAATGAGTTGTTGATGTTGGAAAACGGAAAATTCAAAAAGTGTTATTCTGAAATGGTTAAGCCCAAAAATAGAGTCCTTGTTAATCTGCAGTGGTATTATTATTACACTATTGTAAGTAACATTTGGTCAAATTTACCTTTAACGGGGTGAAGACAGCAAATCAGAATCTTGAATAGTGAAATGGATTTGGGAAATTCGCAAATAAGTCTTGCCCCTCTCCCCCTCCCTTTATCGAATTGCAGATTTGCATTAGAAGAAAGTAAAAGTCGTATAATTCGGTTTTCTTACCCCAAAGTTGGTTAGAAATGATTGGTTTACAAATCCGTCATACACATATACATATAAATCATAGTCATAATTTTTGGAGTTTTTTTAGGCCTTGAAACACCGAAGTAGGTTTTTCTGTAGGTGTCAGCGTCAGTAAAATCATTCTTCGTATTACCGTTCCCCCATAATCCACATCGAAGGATGATCAATAGAAGCACGATTGCAAAATACAGAAAACACATCCTTGGGGAGCCCCCCTCCCCCCCCTCGCCCTCACCCCTCACCCCTCCACCCCCACACACACACACACACCACTGTATACGACAATACTTTAACTTGGTAAATGTATACTAGTGAAACTGACAAAGGAATATCCATTACTTCCCCTACACTGGGGAAGGGCTATTTCTATGGTTTCCCGGGGGAGTGTGGGCAAGAAGGGTTCTTTCCCTAGGCGCCTTTCTGTCAACAGCAGATGATAACTGAGTCAGGTAATTTCACCAAGTGAAGATTAAAACTTGTTGTCTGTTAACAATTATACGAGATTCAGTCGGCAACTCCAGTAGCTCTGAATTTTGGAATTTTGGCGGTTGATTCTAAATAAGGGGCGTGTGGAATGTGAGAAAACGACGAGCTTCGGACGGATTTTCGAATGGCGCTATTAAAAAATAAAACCAGTCATGCAGTATGGCTTAAGGAGCAAATTTTCAAAGAACTAGTTTGGGAAATTGAGAATTTAAATGAACGGTTTTGGTGGTTTTGGTTACTGGTCTGGGATTTTAATTAATGGTGCCACTCACTATGGCCTGACTGGGCACCTGTTGAGACAGAGGGGCACGTCGTGCAGAACAATTATGTCAAGAAATCATTTTTGGGTGATTTGATCAAAAAATTGCGATTTTATTGCTTGATGCAGTCTGAACGTGCTGAAGCTACTCGCAATCGATTCAGCGACTAAAAAAACAAACATGGTAAACGACAGCTCGCATGCCTACATAAAAAATATACTTTGTTTTTGGATTTCGGATTACAATTTTGTAAAAGTTGGCATGCTCGGCTGGCACTAGTTGCAATCGACTCAGCGCCCTAAAAAAACATTATTGACAACACCCCGCATCCTGTGTTGCTGAAATACTTTTTGTTTTCTTTTTTGATCAAAAATTTGTAAATATGGAACGCTGCGCACAGTGCGACCGGGCTGGGTAACGAACTCATTACTGCTCTTGCGAAGAAGGATTTTTCTGCGCAAGAACGAATTTTTTAGCACGGAAATTAACACACACACACACACACACACACACACACACACACACACACACACACACACACACACACACACACACACACACACACACACACACACACACACACACACACACACACACACACACACACACACACACACCGCGCGCGCGCGCGCGCGCGCGCGCGACTCTCGAGGGTCCACCCCCACTGGAGACCCACCCACATGCATTTTTATGTATACTAGATTTATTAGATTCACTAGATTTATTTATTTAGATTTAGATAGATTGATAGATAGACAGATCTAGATAGATATTCAATGTAGACATAAGTGAAAATCTGCAATTTAGCATGCATGAAACGGATTTTGGAGGGGTTTCCGGTTTACAGGGAGCATCTCTGAAATTTTTGAACGAGCCAAATAGCTACATTTTCCTGACGTGGGCAAAAACGGCTGACGTCAACTTTTTGTTAAGCCCGACAATTACTAACGTCAAACTGATCACGATTCACTTTGGGGACTATGCGCTTTCTAATCACCCAGAAGACCCAGAAGACGTAAAAAGTTGCGTATTTTGGAATAATATCCAAATGCTGATAAATTATTATGAAATGTGATAAAAAAATAGGAAAAATTAAAAAATTGCAAAACTTGAACTTCGGGCCGATTTTCGTGTTACAAAAAATATTTTTTCGGGAAAGGTGATATAAATATGGTAATTATTATGGTAGTCACCATAAACGTAAGTAGGTACCTGGAACTGTTCTCAAACCTGTGGCCGTTTTTACAGTACTTGTCCTCATTGTTGTTATTATTTCTAATATATTGACGTTTTCTGATGCCCTTAGATTAAATGTGAAGACTTTGTTGAGTAGGTGTTAGAGGTGAGGGTTCTGAGCTTGTAACAGTGTGGGCTGTTCTCGATACAAGTTTTCTTCCGGTGGAGACGGGATCTGTTTGGGGAAGCTTAATCGATATCCCTTCTTAACCGGTGATAATCTCACTGGTCTAGGAGGGGGACTCCCGAGGGTCCACCCCCACTGTTACACTCTGCCATATGGTAGCAGAGCGTGGTTCGGTAGTATGAGCTGAGCACTTCACCATACTCCATCCACTTTTTGTGGGCTTACCAGAAGGATAAGCCCAAAGGTTTCCCAGAAGGGTTCCTTTACTAGCAACCTGTCCCTTTGATAATGCATACATCTATTGGCTTCCCCACCCCCTTTCACCCCTTTAGAGTGTCAGTATAATTAAAATATACTGAGCTCATTAGAAGGCGATTGATGCCATGTCCCAATTGACAAGTCCCAATAGTTGTTCCATCCCAACTATCTAGGTTGATCACCTAGAGGTTGCTCAGATGAGCACAATTCACTGGACAACAACCTCTGACAACCTCTGACATTATCCACCAATACTCGTACGTAGGAGCTTTGTTCTCTACCAGTAAAATATTATTGAGGTAGTACCATTACGATGGAGGTTAGTCACCTTGAAGTTGTTCAGATGTCTTTTCCTGAACCAGAACTTCATACTAGTTTTCATTCTCCCTTTTCCTTCTCATACTTCTGCTACCCAGAAGTATGTCATGTGGGGAGGAGTGTAACAGTGTGGGCTGTTCTCGATTCATTTTTTCTTCCGGTGGAGACGGGATCGGTATGGGGAAGCCTAATCGATATCCCTTCTTAACCGGTGATGATCTCACTGGTCTAGGAGGGGGACTCTCGAGGGTCCACCCCCACTGTTACACTCTGTCACAAGCTGGGCGTCCAGGAAGCGGCGAAGTTGTCCCAGAATACAGAAAATCAGCTCCATTTGAGTGTCAGAGTGTTGATAGAAACTCAGCTCCAAGGGAGCGCCCTCCAATTTCACTTCGGGAGGCTGTCGGAAAGAGAAGGGAATCATTAAATTCCGAAACAGCGTAGTATGAGACTTGGACACTTGGAGCCCCAGACAAATGGATTGATTCCCCATCAAAGGACTTGCAGACATAAGTAGGTACTACTATTTACGACGAAGAACAGAGTCGGGAGCTGAAGATTGGACGTATTTTCATTTATCAGTCCTCACTGACAGATGTTTCACGAACTCCGGATGACATAGGAAATTCTTCAGCTTAATACTCACGACTTTCAGTTGGAAATATGGCAAAAAGAGTGGAAATCACACGCTTTTGGAGCAAAATAAAACGGCAGTGCTTGGAGATCCAGGATATGATGCAAAGTATGTACCTGAAGACCTGTTGGTGAAGATTTCGTTTCAGATCATAATCCTCCAGAAATATAGAAGGGAAAAATGACTCCCACAGAATAAGATTATTCACAAAGTGGTACAGGATGTAATAGAACGAGGCGTTGAGACAGACTGAGTCCTGATTGAGAGATAGGAAAAGAAAGATTCAGATTGAAGCTGAATGTAGTACAGCATCATAGTAGTGATGGAGAGGTGAGGGAAATTCGACTGGTACACCAACTAGGAGATCAAAACTGAATTGAATTCGTTACACTATTTTTTTTAAATGTTGTTGGATATATAATAATTCAATTGGTCGATCACAAATTAGTCGATTTTTTATAGTGAATGGCTGATGACTTATACCTACATAAAATGTGCAAGTTGATACTGGAAAACATATTCATCAAGTACTTACCAATGTACTTTCGGTAAAAATGTAGTTTTGGAGTGATTTTCCAACTGTATAATTTTACAGCTGGTCTAGAAAGAGTGGCAGGAGTGAGTTATTATTTATGGAAATGGATACCAGAGGAAAGTTGCTTTTAAATTGATGAATATTTCACTGCGATAATCTAGTAATTATCCATCGGTCATGGCGTGAGTGCTTTAAATCTTTATTTTTTGCTGAGGTATCTATAATGGACAAAAGTGTAGGTATAGAACATTCGTTTTGTAGAATACTATTTTCCGCTGTTGAACGTTTCGAAGTTCTGTCAACGTTTAGATGCATCGAATTGGTAGCTTCCCGTTGTGGAACATGTATGGCCACCTCTGGTATAAACTGGAGTGCAAGAGTATATTGATAATAAGGAAAACGATTCCAATGCAATACGCCCTGTATACAGACGGATTATTGATATTCATATACATAATTATTGTCAGTGACCTAACGTGAAGAGTGCGATCACGTGATCCCAACCCCTTCCACCACTGTGCATCAATCAAAATGTCTTTGAATAAACAATCCGATATCTGGAACTGGTGTTAGTCAAGTCACGGAGTCAAGTAGGCCGTATTGGCTGGGGACGCACCACCAATTTCGAGGCGGCGGTCTAAACTACTGGGGTTTGTAGTTGTTATAAGAGAACGAGCTAGTAATTGCGATCAGGGTCGATCGAGATCAAGGATTAGATTAATAGAAATCCCAGGAACGAGTTGAGTTCATCGATTAAGTACACCAAAACAACCAGTCGACGAGTTGAACTGGCCAAAGTAACACAGGGCGACGAGAGAGACATAACTCTCCAATCGTGGACGGTTATCACTCATTCGTCCCAATGCGGTTCATTCATTCATCCCTCACCAGTAGGTAGCTGTCCTCACACATTTCCATGTCTCTCGTTTCACTCATCACCAACAACTCCCGTGCTGAAGGAAATCCTGCTTTCCAGGTGCCTACAGAACATCAAGAAGTATAGCACTGAATAATGAGGAAAAAGAAAGTTCTTCTCATGAATTTTTCCTTAATTATGGAATGGACGTTATAAATTCAGTAACTGCTTTATGAAAGTCGGCCGCAACAGAACATTTTACAAGGCGAGAGACAATATTACTAAGTGGTCATAACTGCTCCACCTTCAACTGCCCCGCGAGACTGCATACAGGATGCCTTTTATTTTCTTTCTCTGTACCCGATAAGGAATTTATTAGGTAAGAGTGCGAGTGAGAGCGAACTTCTCCAGACAAACGAACAAATCAAAGACCGTGTACATATCGATCTCTCACGTCTGCGTGAATATCACTAGGTCATTACTCATTGCGAGAGACTCCGGAGATGATGAGGGAGACGGAAAGGCAACAAAGCACAGTGATAATTTGTTCTCGTAGATCACTCACCGTATCGCATCAACGGAATGGTCCAGTGACACGGCCCACCGCATCTATGATTCAACAAAAGAACACTTTTATAAATTCTCGACTTTTCGACACGGCCGTGGAGCAGCCTCACCGAACACGTACGAGCAGCCGTTCAGATTTATTTATGAGTGTGGAACTCGAAACTCACCGTACTCCCTAGAATCTAACCTAAGTAAAATTGTTGGACAACGGACAACAGAGTTGAACCTGCTTAACATGGCGACTTTCGTTGCTCATAAGGGAACGTGAAATCCACGTGCGAACCACCTCAGCCACTCAAATTATATAGGATTATTACTAGGTATTATTATTAGGTATAATATTTACGAATATGTTATGGATAAGAGGAAGGTATGTGATACACACCTAGGAAGACGTTTTTTCTCCGTATGTTTATTTGCACATCACAGCCAAACCAATGATCCTAAGTACATGAAACTTTGGGATTGTTCCAAGGGGAGTTCAGTTAAAATCTGCGACCATTTCAGAAAATCAGGCTGTACGGGGGGGGGGGGGGGGGGTTGTAGGAGGACTGCTGCAATTAGATCTCGCAGAGATTTTCACAAGTTTCCGAGCTGAATAAATTGGGTGGAATATAGACCACGCGGAGGGACCTTCATCAGGCTGATTTCAAGTTGCTTGGAGCAGTCATCATCCTACAGGTCGGTCGTGATTTCGAAGGATTTCGCAAAGATCAAGCGTAATTTCAACGGGCTCGGATTAGGCTGGTAAATGAAACTCAGATTCCAGGGAGAAGCATCTGCGTTTCTGCTACAAGGTGTAATAGCCAACCAATAGGAACGTGACCGCTCTCGTGGAAGAGAATGTAAGGTCAAAGGTTGGACCACTAGCTCCCCCACCTCTCGGCCGATTCCCCACCACCGACCAACTGATAAATACAAAGCGTTACGGTCCAGCAAACCCCGTGAAAAACAATAGGGTTCTTAGCCTTTCACCAGAGGGCTGACGGTGTTTAAAATCTCTTCACTTCCATTGAAAACTGGTTCCGAAACTTTTTTGAAGGCTCCGTATCTCGTCTCGCATCTGCCCCACCCCCGCGGTCACCCCAGAGGTCCTAAACTCTCATATCCCGCTCTCCTAATTGAGCGGTAATTCTGAGTGGGGGTTTTTCTAAGGTAATTGAAGTATAATAGGCTTATATAGAAGGTTTTGTTGTTCACCCTGTTATTCATAATGAGACAAGGCGACTTGACATTCCATCACGAAACGGCGATTCTTGAGTTCATTCGAGGACAAAGCAATTGCGCGGGCAGATATATTTATGTCTTCTATGAATGTGGACAGGAAACATCCAATGGACAACGTGCTGTGTCCAGGAAGCTGGAACAGCTGCAACAATATATAAATCTTTCCAATGCCAATCAAGTAAGGTAGAATCATCGGGATTATGGTTGATAAACTGTAGGCAGCCCCCAGTTAACTTCAACTTACTCAGGGGGAGTTTTCAACGTAGCTTCCCTCGTTAGATATAAAATGGTTTTGTATTATGATTGCCGAACGTTATAGCGACTCTCAATAGGACTTAGCGGCATTTGTCTACCCATCTGTCTGGCTGCCTGTCCGACTGTCCGTTGGTCCATGAATAATATGACCTGAAATATGTTAATAGCTGGAAAATCCACGATAACCATTGACATTTACGTGTTTTACCACTGGAACAGACCATACTGGTTTCCGTCTTAAAGCAAGGTTGATGACTGAATGAATTCTGGGTCTGATGAGTAAAACCATCATTTTTGGCGATTTTTTCTTGAATTTAACACATTTGATAACGAACCCAGAACAAAAAAAAGCTACCCAGCTGGGGTTGGTTTGCAGATTTTTCACAACTCCTCACTACCGAAAGAATGGAGTACATTCATACGAAAGTATTCATAAGAGAGTTGAAAAAATGCATGCCCTCCAAAAAAGAAATTTCTGCGTGCACTTAGCGTATCCGACATCAAGGAACAAACCTGCTTCCACACTCACACACAACACACGCGCGCGCGCACACACACACATATATTTGGGCGGTTGGTTGACTAGTGGGCGATTCAGTTTTAATTCCGACGTTTCGGCACACTGACCTGTGCCCTAGTCATGGGAAGAAATATTATAATAAGGCGTTGCAAAGGAATAGTTGCATAAAGTTTTTGGTTTTAACACAACTTGTGATAAACACCCAGATTCTTGTTTGAAATACAAATACATATTTATTCAATAAAACTATTAGGTTCAAGTTATCTGTACTTACATGAAAATTATATGTTTCATAATGTAAATGTTACTGCTTATTTACTACAGAATGAAGTAAACACACGGCTGTAAACATTATCTATATGTAGTGCCAAACAAAATCACTTTTTTATCTATTTATTTGTAGCATCTTGTTCTTAGCACTATATGTAGGTATGCAAAATGTATAGCATGTCTAGGCATGATTCACTTGGAATGTATGAATTCACTCAGCGCATTTGCTTGGCCTAGGTGCAATACTGAGAGCCAAGCAGGGTTCTTTACATTATAAATGGGAACAATAGAAGAACAGGAAGTAGAGGTAACAAAATAGAGGTGGAATTATAAAAATTACTAAAAAGAAAAAAGAAAAGAGAGAGAAAAAAAACCGTGAGTTAAGCTCCACTGTTGGCTAAGCAATAGTCGGTCGCAGTTGAATTCGGCACCGCTAATCCTCGTACATGTATAATGGTAGGGCCACGATATGAGTAAACAAAGTGATTCAAGGACTCGTCACAGACTCAGGCAGAGTTCAATCGTAGTTTTATTGAATTCGACACTAAACTTGACAGTTGTAGAGTTGTGGAAAAAAAAAATTAGTGAACGAGGGCGAGCAACGATTTTGGTGGGTGAAGAACATTTCTGTATACCAAGGAAGTTCTGGCGTTGCCATGTCGATCGCTGTACAGCCAAAGTATGGACCACCGGTGAGTTCCTGTACCGCAGAAAGAGAGAGAAGAAAATGGGGGAAGAGATTGTTGGGAACGAGATGCGATTTCTCGAAGTGATCTCAACCACTTCTCAAATCGGCCGTTTTCCAGGCTGCCGTTGGGCTGGCGAAGCGAAAAGCACTTGATGGCATTTCTTCGAGTCCCAGTAAAATGTGGAGCCCTTTATTATTTGGCACATGAACAAATTCCCCGAAATTCAACCGGATTTCACATTTTAACGAATCGGTTAGGGTTTCGAAACTGTTTGTTAACAAAATTACGCGCTTGAGGAACCATTTACAGAAGTACGTAGGAAACGGTACCCCACGTATATCCATGAATGGTTCCTCGGAACCAGTTTTTGGGAGAACCAGCGTTGAATTCAAAAAACGCTGCGAAGTCCATGTGGCATGGGTTTATTATTCTACTGGGCATACCTAAAGAAATGTTGGCTGCTTGAAAGAAACAAAATGAGAGAAAGCACACGAAAGAAACATTATTTATTGTTTCTTTCATGTGCAATAACTGAAATAGCTTTTTTATGGTTTCCACCAATTTTGGCCCCAAAAAACTCTAATTAGGATCCTATTTTTAACAAATTATCGTTGATCATTGATAGTGCCATTAATTCCCAGGTTTTTGACTAATAAAAAATGAATTTAGGGAGCTGAAACTTCATTAGAACCTCAATTTTCCCCTCTTTGATCAAAATCGACTTCATATTCGGTCTCCTCGCCCTGAAAAACATGGCAAACGATACCTCACTAGCTCATGTTACTAACATGTTACTAAAACACAGAAAGTACCTATTTTTATGAACATTTTCACTCATAACACTCCTGGGTATATTCCGATCGGGCTGCAAAGTTTCGGGACACAACTAGGGCCCAAATGGAGCCTGTGTGCGAAAGAACGAATTTTTTAGACCGAAAATGAAGCCGGTATGCATGATATGGCGGACGGCGGACGGACATTGCATTTTTGGAATCTACGCACCTTGAAACGGAAAAGAAACAATTTTGAGGGGGTGTTATAAAAATTGTTTGCTCAGCGAATACATAGGCGTATTATTCACAGAATAATAAACCAAAATGCAATTTCCATCCACTGTCCGCCGTACGCCGTATCATGCATAACTGCTTTAATTTCGGTCTAAAAAATTCTTTCTCTCGCACACAGGCTCCACTTGAGTCCTAGTTGTGTCCCGAAATTTTGCAGCCCGATCGAAATATACCCAAGGGTGTTGTTACGGATGAAAAGTGGGTGTAAAAGCAGGGTTTTTTGGGTGTTTCAGTACTATGAGCTTTTTCCATGTTTTTTAGAGCGATAAAACCTAATATGAAGTCGATATCGGCCAATGACTGAAGAATTGAGGTTGTGACGAAGGTTCAGCTCCCAAAATTCATTTTTTATGAGTCGAAAACCTGGGAAATCGTCTGAAATCACCATTAATTTGTATATTAACACTAGAATAAGTGTCAACAGGTGAATCAAGTAAATTAAATGGCACTATAAATGATCAAAGATAATATGAATAAAAAAAGAGCGTAATTCGTGTTTTTGGGGACCGAAATGAGTGGAAACCATCAGAAATAGCTACTCTTGTTATTGAACATGAAAGAAGCAATGAATGTATTTCTAGACTTTTTGTAGGTATGTATGTCCAGTAGAATAATAAATCCATGTGACAAGGACTTGAAACGTAAAATGAAAAATGGTGGTTCCAAAAGTTTTTAACTGCAACAAAAGAATAGCAGCCAACAAAAAAATAAAATCAACCGAAATAGGTACACAATGACAAAAGACAAGTCAGAGAAAGAAGAAAAAATCAGGACAGAGGATAAATTCAAGAATGAAGATCAATTTAAAACAGAAGATTCCAATACTCAACAAAAAGTAAAAGATAACAAGACTAAGTCGGGTCGAACCGTCACGTTCCCCAAACGTTTTCTGGAAGCCGTTATCCCAAACGCTTGAGGGAAGAATAGCTGTAGGGATCAACTACGGAAGTTTTTAGTTTTTCAACAACTTGTGATCCAGCATTTTATTTTGTTAGTTGGAAACGAAAAAATATAATTTAATTCGTTAGCCAGATTTTACTGAAGTCATATATTTGTACAAAATAAGTTATCGTGCGAACTCTATAGCTGAAACTATTCAACATTAACAAAGTGCCAAGTTCAAGACAGCCCGAAATAACAATCTGATACGAAACCGTTTCAGATCAGACCACTCTGAAACCAAATCCGTGGAACCCCATAGGTGTGGGGAAAATTATGTCACGAAGCAAGTTTGCATGTCGGAATTTGCGAGCTCCCACAGCCACCAGTTACCAACATCAGGTTTGCACGGCTCTTTTAGCTATCAACTCAGTTTTTGGTGTAGTTGTAGAAAGTAGTCCGGGAATGTGGGGGATATTTATGCGAGATTTAGTACACTTTCGCTTTCTTTTTTTCCGTTCTATTCTTTCTTCTTGTTTATTGTTGCACAAATTTATGGTGAGGGGAGGGCATGTGGGGGTAAACATACAGGTTTCGCAGGGCGCAATTTTCCAGCGATTTAAATAGTTCTTGTTGTAAATTATCAACCCAATTTTCATCTACTTATGCAAGTACTTGGGAAAACTAGTCAGAGTAACTGCAATACATACCTACAAAACATACCTACAGTGGGTACTACGGTGGGCACTATCGCTATTCAACAATATTTTCAGACAAATAAATTGTAGTTTATGATTGTCTAGACATGGAAGAATATTATGTCGTTTCCTAGCCATTGGAGTGCTGCGAAATAGTTTGTTTGCCAAGGGTGTGGTTGAACTTCGAAAAACGTAGGTATACATTATTTCGCAGCAGTTAGAATAATTTGTTTTCAAGTGAGGGAGGTGATGAGGAGGAGGTAGAAGATGATGGGGGGGGGGGGGGGGGGCACAACACGCAACGGTTTGGAGGAAAAAACAATCACGCTATTCCTGCTTCTTTTCTCTAAGAAATCTTAAGGTCAACTGAGCTGGGAGTTTGAAGCAATTCACGCATAACGCGAGCAAGATCACGAACATGACAAGACTGAAAAATCAAATGTGAACTCTCCGTTGTTTGAATTCTTTTCAGTATAACCATCTCTCCGCATTTTGTACTTACATGAAAATCAAACCAGCTTTCAGTCTGGTACGTTACTGGTGTAGTTAGTATATCCAAGAACGGGCAGAGGGTATGCAGTAGAAAAGGGAGTACTTTACTTGTAAATGTAGCAAAAAATAAATCCGACTATTTCTAATTAGGTACCTACCTAATGGGGAGAAACGGACTTTATTACTCACCTATATATCTACATTTTTTAGGCCACAACATCGGGATATATCTGAGCGAGTAAAGGTAGAATAACATTTATTTTGATAATCCATTATTCACAATAATAATTTATTTTCAATTTTAATAATTTAAATATTCAAATTCCAGCCATGTAAAAACGGATTAAAGAATATAATAGTAATATTCGCATAACGCGAAGGTACATAATATTAATAGTACTTTCTTACTAAACCATCCCATAACTATGGAAACTTGAAAATATCTACTCTCTAAATAAATCTAAAATAAATATCTCCTAATTAGAATATAAAGAGTAGATAAAAGAATCGGCGTCATGTGTTACGCAGCATATTTGAGAATGCGCGAATAGCAACGCGATTTAGATGAAATGCACTTTGAACCCTATGGGGATCAACAGCCATAACATCCGAATTCCGTCCGACCTGAATGAGTAGAATAGAGTTATGCGAGCGGCAACTATGACATTTGCTAATGCACAAAGGGAAATAGGTTCTTATTATTTCGAAGTAATCCACATGGGTCCATCTGAGCCGACTATCTCATAGTATTTCATGATTTCAATGTCATAATAAATTAATTTCGTAATTATAATATTCATAATTAAGTATAATAGTTTTCATAATTTTTTTTTTTCATTTTACCCTATGCCACTAGGTAGTTAGTTGTTAGGCCTACGGCTCTTCCGCCATGCGGAATGTTGTAATTATGAATCCTAATTATAATATTCATAATTATAATATCTTTGATGCTCATAATATTCATAATTATTGCATTTGTCATAATTATAATACTCATAATTATAATAATAATATTAATTATTATAATTATAATATTCACCATTATAATTACAATATTCATTGCAATAATTATACTATTCATAATTATACTATTCATTATTATAATTTCAATATTCATAATTATAATGATAATATTCATAATTACCTACCCATTTCATATTTATAATGTTTTCTTTTCTCATTAAGTATGAAATTACAGACATTTTAAATTTGAGTCCAGATAGTTCATTGCTCGATTTTTACAGACTTGATGGGGGGACCAGAGTTCCGCGACGAAGAAAGTTGCAGTTAGATTACGATTATTCCCATCCATCAATAGAACATCTTGCGCAATCCCTATAGTAAATTTGAGTAAGAATGAATGTACATAGAGCCAGAGTTGTGAGCAGCACAAGACTTTACGTTTGCGCATGCGCAGAAATCCACGTGGGGCCATCTATAACCCAACCTGCACATACCATACGAATTACAGTTCATTAAGATCATCCTTTCGTTAATTATGTGTCTGGCAACGATTTCATGACAGACACGCGATCAATTAGTTCAGACCAGTACCAAGAGATAAAATTTGGAGTTTGTAGAATAACAACTTTCTTCCCAAAGATTACAATGCTTCCGCTACCTTGGTAGGCTCGGAAGCAAGAGCAGTAGCGAAAATCAATGAGTTATAATACGACAGCAAAAGAAATGTAATAAGCAAGGGGGTAAAAGTTGCATTAGAAAGAACGAGCACACAATTGCAGAAAACACTAACTGTTAACCAGGGGATGGCGCAGGAGTCTAATTAAACGCTTAACCAACTGAGAAAGGAGTGGAGGTGGGCTATTGAATGAAATTAGAAGTTCTAAATATTTTCCGGTTTCTTCTACAAGCACGAAGCTTAGTTACTATTTGCAGCGCCTCACTTCCGTTTGCCCTTGATTGCTTAGTGGTCTCGCCTTTGAATTACACGGTTGTATTCACCTTCTGAAGGATTCACGTTAAACTCTCAACAGTTTCGAACGTACCCTACCTATTTCCATTTCCATTCCGACCACTTAATGCTCCGGAAACAACGGTTTGTCAAGTCTGCTCAGATAATCCTTTGGTATTATTTGGTCACTTTTCTTCGTCGAACGAAGATCATAACGATTGGCTGGATGGCTCTTGCGTTACATAGAATAGTACAGTAACTGTACTATTTTATGTAACGCAAGAGCCATCCAGCCAATCGTTATGATCTTCGTTCGACTTTATTGCCACGCACTAGATTTTTTCCGCCAGCCCCACTATTAAACTGTTCAATGAGGAGTACCCCATGACTTCTGTTTATATTTTTATATGAAAGCAGATTCCATTCTAAGAATTTTGAGATCAACCGCGCTCTCCTACGATGAATACAATTCTTTTTCTATGAGCTTTCAAAGTTTCGACCACAAGTAACGTCACACGAGGCAAGGGGGTCCGGGTGCAATGAAGTCACTCATTATCAAAACTTTGAATGCTCATCGAAAAAGAAGTATTCATCGTAGGAGAGTGCGGTTGGTGACAAAATTCATAGAATGAAACCTGCTTTCATTTAAATGAACAGAAACAGAAGTCATGGGTACTCCTCATTCTTGGAAATTTCCAATTTACAAGGGACCTACATTCAAAGTTAAATTGATACCTATGATCAAAGTCAAAGTACCCGCAGTACCACTATTATCGAACCACCATGAGAAATATCAAGTCAAACACACACTTGCAGAAACATAGGGAACAGAAAACGAAGAACAGATAATATAAGAAGAATCGGCGTCATGGGTTACTGTTTTCTTTCCATTTACAGACTTCTTAGATTTAGTGGTGAGCCAGACTGCGGGGTAAACATACATTTCTATACTAAGGCTGTTACTTTACCCACATTTCAATTGTTCGTTTTAGCTTTGGTATAGTTATGAAAGAAACTGAGGGAAACTTGTCTGAATAAAGTTCATAATGTCATAGGGCGTCCCCGTATGCCTGTATTACTCCACAATATGTTCAACCCAATAAGTGAGGTATTTTTTTCTGATTTGGGTAGGTGAGAATCAGAAGTGCTATTCTTTGTAGCACATTTAGGCCCCCCCAGGAGAAATTTCATTAAGAAGAGGAAAAAACTTGTTTTTGATTGAAACTGTCAATTTCTGCTTATTTAGGTAGGGTTTGAATCCCTAAATGTATTGCATTTATGTATTATTTTATTATAGGAATGTACATATTGTATTTTATATTTCAATTCAACAAAACTTTCCAATCCAAATCAGCTTTGAAGGTGAAGCTCCCGGGTGGATTGAGGAGGAGGGGTATATTGAGAAATGCCAAGTTTCGCTAGGACCCTCGAGCGCGGCTGGGAGAATATCATCATCAGGGGCTCTGGAGAAGTCTCCCACACCTTTTGAGCGCATAAATGCCAAGAGTCTTCAGAAAGGGCTGAGGCTGAATGCACGGCTCGTTAAACCCGCGGCGATAGGCGGAGGCACGTCAGCATGTGAACTGTGTGACTTTATGAGATGGGATCAGGACAACGATCCTTCTTCATTTCTTCCTTTTTTGTAATGTTTATCCTTCTTTTTTTCTGTACTTAGGTTGGCCCAAGGAACTCCTGCGGATTGCTGGTGAACATCTGACCAGGTATCCGTTTGGCCTGGAGGGCGCCCGGTATATTAACACCGGTCTCTTTAGGGTCCTGGAAAACAACAGACGACTAGGGAGAAAAAGGAGACCCCTGCAGGCCCCTATCCCGCATTCCTTCAAAACGTCTTTGCGGCAGGAGGTGCGACTGGGGTGTTGCAGTGAAATTATATTGTTTTTCACCCTTAGCCTTCCAAATATTTACCATGTTCCTCGGACAGTTCAATTTCGTCACCCTCTGAAAATTTGTTTGAGCGCCCCCAGACCTTACCAAATGAACATTTCGCCGCCCAAATATGTTGCTACCAAAATCTGCACAACCTTTTCCCCTAACACTATTTAAGCACAATTCCAGGCGAACTGATAGTTTTTCGGTAATGGGGAACTTTCACGACTATCCTTTACTAGCTCTGACTTCTCTCTGGTGTTGCACACGACGCCCTCCTTCATCCACCACCTACTGTTTATTTACAAATATAATTTACAATTCAAATGATCAACCTCAAGTCTCATTCAAATCGGAACATCTAGGAAGGTGTTGCACCGATATTAGTCAGTATTCCCCAAACATTTCTCCCTTAACCACCCTTCTCGGTCCAATATTAACTATACTAATGATATCAGATTAAATCTGAACCGTCCTAGCACATGCCATACGTTTAGTTCTCTCCGGTTCTCCTACACGATCATCAGTTTGAGTAAGAAACACAAGTATTCATCCACAGAACATCCAAGATCCTAGTATTCGCATCAGAACAAAGTGTTCAAATCAGAACATCTGTGAGAGTATTTCACTACAATTATATAATTACGATATAATTACGATTAGCTGATGATTCTTACCTGAATTAACATGGACATAGATTAGCTGATGATTCTTACCTGAATTAACATGGACATATTCCCAGAGTTCCATCTCATTTTGCAGTTAAGAATGCCCATTCAAGTTTCCATTTGGGAACACATTTGGGTCCTAGTTGTGCTCCGAAGCTCTGCAGCCCGATCGGAATACACCCAGGGGTGTTATGGGAGAAAAATGGGTGTAAAAATAGGGGGTTTCGAGGTTTTTTGAGGTTTTAGTGAACATGAGCTTGTTAGATATCGTTTTCCATGTTTTTTATAGCGAGAAGACCGAATATGAAGTTTATTTTACCGAAGAGTGAATAATTGAGGTTGTAACGAAGGTTAAGCTCCCGAAATTCATTTTTTATGAGTCAAAAACCTGGGAAATTGTATGAAATCACCATATATTTGTATAATAACACTAGAAGTAGTATTAGCAGGTGAAAATACAATTAAATGGTACTATCAATAATCAAAGATAATCTGTTTAAAAAAAAAGCCGAGCGTAATTCGTATTTTCGGGGTCCAAAATTGGCGGACACCATCAAATATAGCTATTTCAATTACTGAACATGAATGAAAGAATAAATGAACAGCCAGCATTTCTGTACGTATGTCCAGTAGAATAATAAACCCATGTGACAAGGACTTTGCAGGGTTTTTCAAGTCGATTTCATTTTTTGTTAAAAAAGTTGTTTCCTTGACGACTAATTTTATTATAAAATCGCGACTTCAGAATAATAGTGGGCTCACTGACCAGGAGCTTTACTAACACGTTGTAGGGCGTAGGTAGCTTATTTATTTTATTTTATTTTTTCTTTCCCTAAATGTTGTGGCTTTACCGGCGCAGCAAATGGGCTATTTGCACGATTTACTTTTTTTAAATTTTTACCGAAAGTACATGGCCGAAGAAACATGAAAATGAAGGTTATCACGACACCCTCCCTACACACAAATTAATTAGTTATTCGGATTTCATTTTCTATTCTGATAGTACGGCGAGTAGATCCTCAACATTTCAAGTTGTACGTACGGCTCTTTTTTTTCCCCTCATCCTGAGTGCCTCTGGAAGGAGCTGTGGGTGACCACGGGTTGAATGGATTCCATTTGTCAACTAGCAGCGATTTTCTAGCTGCCCTCAGACACACTCAAGATTTTGTTTTGTTTAGGAATTCACTATCGATTTTTGGCGGACTAATTGACCTGTCCTAATCAATTCGGTCCACAAAAATATTGTTTCGAGTTTTTCCCTCTCAATGCTATCTGACACCATGTTTACGAGAGAAGTTGAAACAATCTGAGATAATCCATCTGTTGAGACAATCTTCCTAGTGTTACATACCCTATTCATCCACATGCTATCGCCAATGTAGTCATCCGGCGAGGTAGTTTCCGACTGTTGAGCAATAAAGCACCGCACCGATATCGGTCCGGCCATGCGTGATTGAGTCACATCACAGGCACAAATACAGAAACTATAGCAAAGGGTTCGTCGATCTACTTGGCGAGTTTTCCGTTCAATCGATTCAGACTGATATTATTTTCATGATTCATAGATGAATGACGCTTTTTTCTTTAGATCCACTTCCATGGGAGAGCAAGCCTTCCATGTTTCTGAGAACCATCTCAAGGATGGGGAGACGTGGAGTGACATTCTACCAATGATAGCAGCAAAGACCAATCAATGCTCGGCGCCAGCATTAGGCTGATGTAGTTCAAGATAAATTAAACGGTATCATTTTATAAGCAAACCAAACAACATTTCAAATGTTGTCAATTTTAGACAATGGGGTGTACCTTCAAATAAACGTAACCAGAGGAACTCCAAAACAGGCGTTCCAACGCCAGACAGACTCTAGACCCATCAAATGAGCTAGCTTCAACAAAAAGTGCAGCAGTACAGCCGGCATATCCTTCTCCAACACGCTGCACGACCGAACACAATGACTTTCACGTAGATAATGGAAGGCAGAAGCTTTTAAACATTCCAAAAGACAAAACTACTGAGGTTAATGGGATAAGAGGGGAAAAAGCTGAGAAAAATTCGAGGTCTCTTAGAAAACAGTCTACACACTCACATAAATAGTCGGCTCCACCAACACCAAAGGGAACTTTAATGTAGACCCGCAACATGATTTAACGGGAGCCTTTGAGGAAGAAAAAGATGTCTTCGCCGTTCCCTTTAACTCATAATTATGCTGTCCCACTAAGCACAGATTTGAAAACCACGGCTTATTGTACATACTGTTCTTTTGCAACTAGTGAAATAACCAAGCAGGGATAACAATGTACCGGAACAATATTGAGGCAACTAAAATATTGAGAAACGTACCTAACTTCACTCAGATTAAAAACCAATTCCAACAGGCTTCAGGAATGAATGAGAGGTATAAAGGAAAACTCTTAATGGAATGACTGATGAGTTTTTCTACAGAGCGTCTGTGTCTCTCACTTCTAGACATGCCTGATTCCCGTTTTTATTTTCAAGCATTTAGCGATTTCGTGAATGTGAAGTACGATGTATGTGGCAATGGAGAAAATATACCGCAAAACTGCTATAATACCTCTCGGTATAACTGCATGTATTCTACACGCATTACTTTCAAATTAAATTATTACAGTCAGGTGGACCGTATCTGATATCTCCATGTATCGTTGATCAATAATGATCTGGGTCATCTACGATCACATGCAGAAAACGTAAGTAATTTTCATTCCAATTAAAATGTGAAAATGTAGATAAAAATATGTTCTTGAGTAATCCAATTACTTAGATAACTCGCTTATTCAAACCTTCCTTAACGCTCTCCCTGAGAAAAAATGTTACTGATGATGAAGCTGATGATATATAGTAGATCAAATGTAGGAAACTCCATAGGAAGTCTACCTTATCATCAAATGGCGTTAGGCCAATCCAAACTCCGACTGAGGGAACATAAATGACCTTCATTAGACATTAAGTATAAAGTTGCTAGAATTAAGATATTCAAACAATTGGTATAATGTATACGAATAATAAGCCATAAATATACTACCGACGAAAGCATAACTGAGCAGAGAGAGAGAGAGAGAGACAAGCCTGGACAGGTCTCTGAGCTTAGGCTCAAAAACAAAACAAAACAATCCATGTATAATATTATTACAAGTCAGTTCATCTGCACTAGGTATGTAAAATGTGCAAATAAACTATTTATATTATTAATATTAAATACTAGTGCCGCCGATGAGTCAAAAGATGTATTTGGTATCGTTTGTTTTCTAGGCATTTATGCATTTATGATGCTCCTGGTCAGCGCACCCACTAGTTGCTCTTGTTTGCAACGATTACTATATCATATTCATTAGAACAGAAGTGTTGGTGCAATCTGCAAGGATATCATCAGGACTGATGAAGATCGATTGGCAGGCCGAAGGGGGCGACATAACGGGGGTTGGGGGGCGCGATTGAGATTCAGACCCGCTCCGAGTGATCATGTGGGCACAATGGATTCAAACCGGTTGTAGACGAAAGGGTGAGTGGGCAAAAAAGAACAACAACAAAAAAAAAGGAAAAATGAGAGCATTGGTTCAAAACTAGGGCTGTACCCGTCATGTCGATGCGCATTAACATGCAAGCCGGCACAAAGACTTCAATGATGGAAGCAACCTAATGCCTTGATATTCTCCAGGGGGGCATAGCGCTTCTCCAACAAAACCCTGTATCAACGCCCGGATCGCGCCGTTCATCTATTCTTAATGCTCTGTTATTCAATACTGGTACCAAGCATAAATCACCGAACATTTAGCAGGAGAATATCCAACTACTATGATCCACCTCCTCTACCACATACTGAAACAGGTATATATTCACCTCTAAAGCCATTCATCCATCATAGAGTAGTAGATACCTGCTCAGAGCAAATGGTAGCACTCGCATCATTAATTTAGGAAGAAAAAACTAAACTCATCACAAAGAAACCTTTAAGAATCATAGACTACGTCTGCGACTGTTGAGTGGCCGATAGTGTCGAGGCTTTACTCATCAGAGATTTTCAGTGAATCACCCCCTCTGATTTTCTTCAAGCATTTATAGTATACTGTTCCGGGCTATATGCACATATTCAGAAGTCTTCGGTTGAAGACCAGAGGTTTGGTATCCGTATAGGCGAGTAGACTAATGCCCACATGAAATTTAACACAAAATAGTATATTAGATGAGGACCAATCACTGTACCATAATAAGTTATGAAGTTCGACAAGCAATCAAATAATCCAGGACGAATGATACCATAAAATCGCGCATGACAAATGAAAGCTTCAGTCCGACTTTTATGGAATCTATATGGTCCGTTCAAGGGTCCGTTCTACCCTCCGAATTTCGGCTCATGTCGATCACTCCTTAGAAATGTTATGTTTACGTGTACGTGTTAAAAGTTTCGCGTTTGCACATAATCTGACGAAAGCACCAGTCCGGTTTTGAAAAAATCGGGACCTAACGTGTAAAATCAGCTCATGAATATTATGAAATAATCTTGGCTCCAACTCGCAACTACCGTGAAAATTATAGCTCATTACTCACTATTACATTTGTCCAGAACATCCCAAAACGCAAATGGAAATTTTGATTTTGGAGGACCAACTTTTTTTTTTCAAAACAGATTAAAATGCTTTCGCTAGCTTGTTAAACTCAGGAGCAAATTACTGCGCGAGTAGTTGGGCACAAATCAATCGAAAGCAGTTTAGGGCCTTGATCCCTGGGTTATCGACTGCAGTAATATATGTAGGTCAGTAATAAGCTAATAATAATCGAAAGCAGTTTAGGGGTCTTGATCCCTGGGTCATCGACTAAAGTAGTATATGTAGGTCTTTAATAAGCTAATAATAACTATTGCCCAATTGCGCCAATTGGGACTATGGTTGGTCGAGAGAAAAAATGCCGATTCAACTTACAGTCCTGAATTCATACTACACTGACTGTTCATTCTGCGATACAAATATCTCTCAGGTGTCAATGGATTTCAACATAGAAATTGCAAATAATTCCAAATACACTGCCAAGGTGATGGCACAGGAGCTTCCTCGTCACAATCAGAGTGACCCATTATAAAATAGAACAGACTCGGAAGCAAAATAACATAACATTACATTACATTACATTACATTACATAACATTACATAACGTTAAATATACATATTACATAACATTACATTACATAACATAACATTACATGAAATATACATATTATACATAACATGACTTCCATAATACATTACGTCCATTATACATAACTAGCCTGACCGCTCGCTTCGCTCGCTATCCGAGATTCGCTGTACGCAGTATCGTGGAACCAACAAACGACGGAAAAATCCCATACCCTACCGGGTATTTGTGCCCAATTTTATCAAAATCCGTCAAGCCATTAAGGAGTTGACCATGGTCGACCATATTTCCGCTATGGTCAGGGAATTAAAAATGCGCCTACGTTCAACTTGGGAGGCTACCGGATATTGGTGCCAAATTTGGTCGATATCCGTTGAGCAATTCGGGATTCGACCATGGAGGGGCCCATGGATGCGCTAAGGTCGACCGCGGGGGTAGTCCGAAGGGTCGATCGTAGATAGAATTTCACGTAGATTACGAATACGCGATAAAAAATAGGGGTTACCATTTCAATTAACGAAGTTGACCATGGTCGACCATAGTTCCGCTAAGGTCAGGGAATTAAAAATGCGACTTTGCACAACTTGGGAGCCTACTGGATATTCGTGCCAAATTTGGTCGATATCCGTAAAGCCATTCAGGAGTTGACCATGGTCGACCATAGTTCCGCTATGGTCAGGGAATTAAAAATGCGACGTTGCACAACTTGGGAGCCTACTGGATATTCGTGCCAAATTTGGTCGATATCCGTTGAGCAATTCGGGATTCGACCATGGAGGGGCCCATGGATGCGCTATGGTCGACCGCGGGGGTAGTCCGAAGGGTCGATCGTAGATAGAATTTCACGTAGATTACGAATACGCGATAAAAAATAGGGGTTACCATTTCAATTAACGACGTTGACCATGGTCGACCATAGTTCCGCTATGGTCAGGGAATTAAAAATGCGACGTTGCACAACTTGGGAGCCTACTGGATATTCGTGCCAAATTTGGTCGATATCCATCAAGCCATTCAGGAGTTGACCATGGTCGACCATAGTTCCGCTATGGTCAGGGAATTAAAAATGCGACGTTGCACAACTTGGGAGCCTACTGGATATTCGTGCCAAATTTGGTCGATATCCGTCAAGCCATACAGGAGTTGACCATGGTCGACCATAGTTCCGCTATGGTCAGGGAATTGAAAATGCGACGTTGCACAACTTGGGAGCCTACTGGATATTCGTGCCAAATTTGGTCGATATCCGTCGAGCCGTTTGCCCGTGCATAGAAGGACAGACAGACAGACAGAGCGCATGCGGAGGGCGAACCGCTGGTTCTATCATGTTGAAATTTATATGGGACCTCAATGGGCCCTACCCGCTTAATCCCTGAGAATTACATTGAAATTGGGTGAAATCATCGTAACAAGGAAATTGAATCTATTTCACGCCAGCGCATGCGCAGAGCGCACCGAGGGTCCGATCATGCTGAAATTCATACTGGAACTCACTAGGCCTTGTCCAAACAACCCTTGAAAATTTGAGCGAGATTGAATCAAAATTGTGAAAGTTATGCGTGTTTGTTGAATTTAACGTTAGCGCATGCGCAGGGCGTACCGCTGGATCAATCATGTTGAAATTTGTATGGGACCTCAAGGGGCCTTATCCGCACCATCCCTCAAAATTTGAGCTGAATCAATTCAAAATCGTGGAAGTTATGGCTGTAACAAGGAAATGCGGACAGACTCACAGACTCACAGACTCACAGATTCACAGACTCACAGACTCACAGACTCACAGACTCACAGACTCACAGACCGACAGACACGGAACCAAATTTGTTCAGTAGGCTTTGAAACGCAAAATGCAAGTGGAAATTTTGATTTCTGAAGACAAAAATTTTTTGGCTCACGAAAGTGAACACAAGGCTTCCGCTGCTTCGCAGACTCGGAAGCAAAATGTCTTCGCCGTATTGTTCATGAGCCATATTGAGATTGGAAATTTTATCGTTCTCGTGTGGGCAGAGGCTAGGAATTCGTGAGATGTTCCTTTGGGAAGGTATACCAGGCAGCAACCACCATTACATAAATCAGATTACATTGTTGAAGGAATTAATGATGCCTATTCCGGTGTTTTGCGTGTTATATGACAGAGGAACAGCCCCAAAACTATCCGTGACCCAAAAATAATGCAGATTCGGATACCATTTTCCGCATAGCTTAAAAAAACAAAATTTCTCATATTTGCGCTTCTGGACCTTCAGTAGTCAGGGGAAAATTAAAATAAAACCAGGAAGCTGTGTCTGTCTGATGACACCGCGAATTTCAAAGAAGCTTAAGATCTGCATGGACGTAGCTTTATTTTCACGTTCCACCAAGTACGGAAAGTCCAAAAGGGGATCCCGCCGAAGGGTCGACCTCATCCTTATGTGACCATGCAAATCCGACTTGTTGCTTCTACTTAATGTCAAGGCGAGGCGTTTGCCTTCCTGGTTAGCGATGTGCTTCGCGCTCGTCTGTTTTATTCCTTCTAAGTCACTGAACACGAAACGATGCTTTCCCTATTTATCATGACCGTTCATCTTCGACTGCCTCTAGTAAGCGTCTTGGTGCTCTTGCCGCGTTAGTCCAAGGACGAGAGGTAGCCGGGGTTTACAGCAGGCACCTTACTGCGTGATGAATGGAAGACGGAAATGCACTCAACGTTTCCATCTCGAGTGATCGTTTAGATAAGCAGCGCTCTCCAGCAGTTCGACCTCAGCCACTGACGTAGATCGGCTCGCATCAAAGACGTGAGTAAACTTGTGAAGGTAAAAGTAAATGTATTTTACCGTCGAAGTGAATTTACCGCACGTCTACTGTAAGTTCTGTAATTGGATTACTAACCAGAAGTGATTGGATCTACGTTGACTGTCGAGTAGGAGATCTTACATTTAGATGGAGTGACCAGTATCGAACATCAAATAACCCTATGCATACATATAATATCGTTACGTTGGAATACGAACCCGGAGGTGTACCGAACGGGAGTACCGAACAGAATCAGCTAATAATTTGGGAAGTCGAAAGTTTTTCGAACTGTTTGGATATTATATTAATGGCGTTGCAAGGAAAAATGATTTTGGATGACGCGGGACATGTGCCGCCATCTGGGTAACAAAATAATAATCATAGCCGCCAGGCAAATGTTGAACCCGGCCTCACTACATAATACGTACCTACCCAATCACCGAGGTTTCCCAGCATGATGTCACCACGTGTTTACTGTTTTTGCACCTTTAAAAAAAATTAAATCTAGATTTTCAGAGGGGTCTTCTAAATAAAGAGAACGTTTTACCCCCGACTCAATCCTACTGATGGAGTTACTGAAACACTGTCTGCTACCACCCGTACCAAAATACGTTGTTATACAGTTTTTTGTGATCAACCTTTAGTTACTGTTTCTTACTGACCATTGTTTGATCACAAAATACGGTATTACAGCGTATTTTAGTCTTGGTGGTAGTAGACAATGTTTCAATAACTCCGTTTTCATCAGCCAATGGTAGGATTGAGTCGGGAGTATAACGCTCTCTTTATATGGGTCTCCCATCTGACATTTTCAGTAACAAACAGTAACTAAAGGTACATTGGAGGGAGATGAGCTAATACAGTCCAGAAGTAAAGGAGGTTAATTGTGATTGGCTGTTGAACTGAAAGTAATCAATGGGATGTGGAGGGGTTAACGTTGAAGGGATCCACCTGTGGAGAAAGGACGGAAGAAACCAAGCTGTTACAAAAATGAATGCAATAATGGACAAAAAAATTCGAAGTATTACATCATTCAAATCGACCATTCTTAATTATTTTGAATTTCCACGTACATCCACCATGCTCCCCTTACGGCAGATATGGAGAAACTCGCTAAATTGCCCATCAATACTGAATCCATGACTGATTCGTTCAAATGACTTGCAAAGGCAGAATCACCCTCATTGTCCCTAAAATCACTTTCATGATCCTTTCATCATTTCTCTAAACTTCCCATCGGTTTGACCACAACATTCAAGTCCACAAGTCCACAAGTACACTTTAATTTATATCGGAAAAAATCGCGATCAATGCTCTTTGGTGTAGCGACAATGCCCATCCATTCCGCTGCCAATGTGGAAAGGACGTGAATATAGATTAGGTATGTACTAGAGCAGTCTGACACGAGTATCATAATTATAACTACAGCTCGTGTCGGATCGGATCGGTCTACGTCCACGCTATGCATATGGTATACGGACTGCCCTACGTTGGCACAGTTTTTGTAGCAGTTTTTGTAGGCCTCTTCGGGTGACTCTTAAGCTTCGCAAATACCCACCAAGTCATTAAACCAGGAGTTATCCATAAGCGTGTCATACTCGGTGACTGCTATAAGGCATTCCTCGGAATCGAAAATATTAATAGAAAGTACTTTTGCCAGCATTTACCAGATAATCCCCCCAGAAAACTTGAAATAATAAAGATGGTGGAGTAGATAATCTTCATTTCCACATAAACTGGAGGTTAATGGTCAACCAACCTGAACAGCGTCCTTTTGGACTGTAGTGAACTTTCTCTACGGATGCAAAAAGAACGATTGAAGTTCCTATATACGCGCTGTGAATACGGCTTCTTCCCTCATCATCCAGTTTTATAGTTTTCAAAGTACACGAAATAATGCTCTCCACCAGCATGTTGGGAATCCCACGTATGCGCCCACAAGAATTCAAAGGGGAGCCGAGACAATTTATGGCGACTTGCCTCACTTGTCAGATGTCTACTCGAAACGGTCCACCCTGATCACGATGATCCTAAGTTTTGTTCCTTAATTCACTAAGGGCCGGTTTCACCAATGCAGTTTAAACCTCGTATCAATAAATCCTGGATTCAAATTTGATCTCCGGTTCAGAGCTTCGACAGTTTCACCAACGTTTTTGATCCGCGGTTTAGCCGAACTTGGGTTTAAGCAGAGATTATTTAGTCTGCATCAGCACTCCTATCCCCGGAAATACCAATCCCGTATGGTAGATGACATGGAGGAGAGATGCTCATCCACGAGTGGTGGATCTGTGATAGTTCTTCTGTGGATACTTACGTTTTGTCCGCCATACATTTGTTGCGGAGACATTAAACTGTGTAATAGCAACCAGGTGTGGACGTTTCGCGGTGTTTTTTGTCACTCATGCCTCTGTCATGACTACAAAAGATGATGGTTTCGAGTGAGCTGACTGCCATTCAGTGGACAGCACATAATATTGATAAGCAAGTGCACATCTCATTCATGCATTACAAACCGTATTATAGCACCTACATATATTATTCCCTATTGATCAAGGAAAAACGTGTAATCAACAACGGTAGCACTTTCTTGAAACAAGAAAACCTCATCTGCATAACGGGTTACTAGAAGGGTCACGGCACCAGCTTAATTTGATGTTTCATCACCATTCATCCAAAGTAGCGGTACAACGAAAGTTATCGATGTATTGAGTTTTCGCTAATCGCTACAAACTGTGTTGTGGTTTCACTTGTGACTGCTGAACAACATGTTCATTTCCGCGCTTCTGTTGTGTATAATGTAGTGATAGTGCTTTTCTAGTGTATGATTGTTTAAATATTCGTACTCTAACTTTGTTGGAGATCTAAGCATCACAACTAGGGTGGGAGCTTGGCCTGGCGAAAACTACCCTTGTGAGCCGAACATAATTGAAAAGTAAGGGAGCTTCAAATACGTTACATGACAGAGATACACGAGTTCTACTTTTTTGCACTGGAAAATTCTTCAGCCTTGGCCGTTTCCCTTTTGAATAACGATTTGGGTGACGAAATAGCCAACCGATAGCTGCAACCATGTTCGCTTTCACACCTAGGATAACATCGTGCCTAACTAGTGATATCATGAGGAAGGTATGCTATAAATAATTTTTAATTTTGATGGTTTTACAGTCATCAAGTTGGTACTCAAGACAATCATGGCTGGAAAATTAGTATGCACGATGCCAGATGGTAAGTTCGAATTTTATAACTAATTTCTTTTCCGCAACTGCGTTTCTTTTCCGTACCCATGTACATGAAAAAAAATCCCAATTTCGCCAAAATGTTTGCATTGGCAAATGAAAGGACGAGTTCGAAAATGAGCAGTTTTCGAACATTTCAAGGGGAAATTCTATTCTATATTGAGGTTTTGAGAGGTCAAGAAATGAGTACAAATGTCCACATTACCAGAAAATTAATGCAATTTTAAATAAAGTGGTTAGCTACCAGATTGGTTAGTTGGAAAGAATCTCATTTTGTCTATTTCCAGGTAAAAAGAGAGCTGCTAATTTCAACAGGCATGAGATAGAAAAACTCGTGGAATGTGTTCGGGCCTACTCTCATATTATCGAAAATAAAAAAACTGACGCTACCTGTAATCATGATAAAAAAACGCTGCAAAGTCCTTGTCACATGGGTTTATTATTCTATTGGAGTTCTAGAGATTTTTGTTGGCTGTTAAATGTATTGTTTCTTTCATGTGGAATGATTGAAATAGCTATTTCTGATGATTTTCACCAATTTTGGCCCCCAAAACATGGAATAGGTACGCTTTTTTTTTTTAAGATCATCTTTGATCATTGGTAGTGGCATTTAATGGTCTTGATTCACCTGTTTACACTTTTTCCAATGTTATTGTACACATTGATGGTGATTTCAGACAGTTTTCCAGGTTTTTGACTCATAAAAAACCAATTTTGGGAGCTGAACCTTTGGTAAAACCTCAATTTCCGCGTCTTTGGTCAAAATCGATTTCATATTCGGTCTTCTCGTCCTCAAAAAAATGGAAAAATATACCTCAAAAGCTCATGTTACTAACATATTGTTAAAACGCAAAAAGTACCTATTTTTATACACATTTTCACTCATAACACCCCTGGGTATATTCCGATCGGGCTGAAAAGTTTCGGGACACAACTAGGGCCCAAATGGAGCATGTGTGCGAAAGAACGACTTTTTTAGACCGAAAATGAAGCCTGTACACGTGATACGGCGTACGGCGTACGGCGGACGGCGGACGGACATTGCATTTTTGGAATCTACGCACCTTGAAACGGAAAAGAAAAATTTTTGAGGGGGTGTTATAAAAAGTTTTTGCTGAGCGAATACATAGGTGTATTATTCACAGAATAATAAACCAAAAAGCATAGGAGCTGGTTGCTCAGTTATTTAATGCCCAACAGCGGGTCCTCCCGACAGACTCGAAAACTCTCAAATTGAAATACAAGAGTGCGAAAAATATAATGAAAAGGAAGGCTGGAGACCAGAGACATGAAGCTCGAAAGACAGGAGGAGGGAAGGCCCCTCCCTAACTGTGACGGCAGTGAAACATACGAAGCCGTTATCGAAGATATGTTGGGTTCCCAGGTAACTGGGAATCGAAGTCGCTTCGACGATGACGCAGGTAAGCATTTTAACTTGTGCTAATGAATCCAATAAGGACCTACGTACGATAAAGGGAAGGAAATTGCTAGGTTTCGTTCGTAACATTATTTGTTTTGTAGGTACCTAAGAACTTATTTTTTTCAGATGACTACAGTACCCCACCTGATGACTTGAATAGTAAGGATCCTGGTTTCTACGTGATGGACAAAAATTTCAACACCATTCAAGGTGAGGAAAAACCATATTTAAGAATGAACTGATCTACATTGTTTTATGAAGGTTGATTAGGTATGTTGAATTCGGGGAACTAGAGGTGTTTTCAAACTTGGGGCGGCTTTTCAATTTCTCAATAATTGTTTGGCCAAGCATTCGGAATATGCGTTAAATCTTTGGTAGATTTCGCTTTTATAAAGAGATTGTTTGAGCCGACTAACTATTTCAAGCGCAAAGTTAAAGGTTCACTCTCATTTTGGTTTATTATTTTCAATAATGAACCATTGGAATCTAGCAAGAAAAAAAATTCTAACCCCCCCCCCCCCCCCCCCGCAAAATTTGATGGTTTACGTTTCAAGGTATGAATCCGAAAATGCAATAAAAATATTTCTGTCTGTCCGCCGAACGCCGTACTGACCACTTTTCTTAGTTACCATGAAAAAAATTGATGAAATTCGGGTTATAGGTTCCGTTCGGGGTCTAGTTGGTCCTCGAAGCTCGGCGTTACTGTCAGTCATCTCTAAGGGGTTCAAAATAGGGGTTGAAAGTTTCAGAACGCTGTAGCTCGGAAACTTTTGATAGAAGGGTATGGTTTTTTTTACGTTATTAAATTTTTCTTTAGATAAACAGTTTTTTCAGACCACCCAGAGCATTGTACGTTCAGCCGTTCGTGTGCACCAAAAAGCTTCGTCAACGATCGTGAATCAAACGGTATAAATCCGGCCAGGATAAATATCATAACTAGGGAGCACCTGATTATAATCAAGGATGGCTGTATGAAGTCGAGTTGGTTGTTCTGCGATATTATTTCATTTGATAAGTGATGGACTATTGGATTTTGTTGGTAGGTACTTCTGAAACTTGAACAAATGTTGAAGTATTGTTGATGGGTAAATTATTACACAATGGTAAATTATTACACAACGGCAAATTATTACACAACAGTAAATTATTACACAACGGAAAATTATTACACAACGGTAAATTATTACACAACGGCAAATTCTACACAACGGTAAATTATTACACAACGGTAAATTATTACACAACGGTAAATTATTACACAACGGTAAATTATTACACAACGGTAAATTATTACACAACGGTTCATCTACCTATAAGAGGCTGGATTTGGTTGATCGGTACTTTTGCAACTTGAACAACCGTTGAAGTATTATTGATGGGCAAGTTATTACACAACGGTTCATTATACTTGACCACGAGGGTAGGTATTGACCACAGAAAACAGTGATCTACGCAGAAGGGGCGTCTATTTCACTCCACATCAACAATTTTCCTTCACAACTTCATTATTTGCGTTTCTTTTTGCCATTTAAGTTAAGGTTTGTCATCGACAGAATTATTTTAGCAACATCTAACTCGTGATTTAGGTAGGTAGCTAGTAACAAGTATTTCAACAGAAGGGTGAATGAATTCGAACTGTATACATTTAACCAAAATGTCATCACCAGGGACGCGCTAACAATTGGGAATTGGCCCGAGATAATATCATTGCTAGGGATCACCTGATTATATTCACAGAGTATGGAGTTGGTTGTTCTGTGATATTATTTCATTTGGAAAATGATGGCTCTTTTGGAGTTTGTTGGAAGGTAGTGAACCTTGAACAAATGTTGAAGTATTATTGATGGGTAAATTATTACACGACGGTAAATTATTACACAACGGTTCATTATACTATCTACGTAGAAGTGGCTGGAGTTTGTTGGTAGGTACGTTTGCAACTTTTTTCACTCCGCATCAACAATTTCACTTCAGAACTTCATTATTTGCGTTTCTTTTTGCCATTTTAGGTGCTGTTTGTCATCGACAGAATTATTTTAGCAACATTTAATTCGTGATTTAGGTACTAACCCTCGGAGGTTCTGTGATCTACATAATATGTATAGAACAGTACATTTTATATTATATAGACGGGTTATCTATACAGAGAGCTGTGATCTGTAACAGAAGGGTATTCCGTACAAAATAATAAACCGTTGTGCAGGGATTTGCAGCGTTTTTTCCCCTTTTAGCGAATTATTGGAAGAAACAGGATAAGTTGGAAAAAAAATTATGATGAGATGGAATGAAATTTTGTGTGTACCATGGGGAGGTTACGTAATTGCAATTTAATGGTAAACAAAAATGTATTAAACATCTGTCTACAAATATTTTTTTAAATGGATCGTGACAGACACAGACCTTCCTGACACATTCAGGTAAGCCTTATATCCTCACCTGTCTTACGTTCTCTTTCCGCCCGTTTTGTGGTCAAACTTTGTGGAATTTCGAGATAATTGGTGCTAGGAGTTTGTCAAGGTAACACCAATTTGGGGGTCACAAAACCAAAATTCTGACATATGTGCCTACCCCACTGTAGGCATTAGAGCAAACAAATATCTGGTAAAGCATGGCTAAATGGGCGCATTTTCGAAGTTTTTTACTGTCAGCTAGTACGGACAATGGTTTTGGACCCCCCTCCCATAGCTGAATATTGACTTCCCTGTTTTCAAACATCATTTTTGACAACCAAAATTGTAGTTTTCAGTTCAAATTAAACCACTGCATACCATTTCGATCATTTTATATCAATTTGAGGTTATTTTCCAGAGTTTTAGTTATTTTTGACACCCAAAACTCAAATTTGGCCCCTCTTTTTCAGGCATAACAATGCGGATAGCCTTTTCCTGCGTCGAACCACCCTTCTATTGTATTTCTGATGGTTTTATATCAGCTATAGGCAATTGTGGCATTTTTTAAGCGACTTTTGACAACTAAAAAGTCGAATTTAACTCCCTTGGAATTCTTGTAAATTGCTCATATTCGGACTCATCTTTTCGTTTCCCAATACGAACATTTTGGCTAAATATGGAATTTTTTTTCGTGCAGTGAAGGAGAGATATCGACTGGAGTGACACATAAACGCATGTGTAAATAAATTATAGAAATACATATGATTTATTTGTTAAAATTGCTCTGAAACGGATTTGGCTATAGAAAGGTTGGAGAAAGTCTTGAAACTTTGAAGCCATTGCAGTAGCGGCTTTTCTTTGAAAATTTGCTTAAACTGAACGATTTTCTTAAGTTGTTACCGAAACAATTCATTGGTTTTCAGAGGGTAACGATAGTGCTGTTAACGCTGCTGATGTTGTACAGCCCTCTAAAAGCAGATCAGGTACGTCAGAACAAAAATCATTTTACGGGCAATGTGTAACAATATTCGTAACTACCTACCAAATTCCCGCCCACGCTCGGGATTTTGTAAGCTTATCCTTGCGCTTGTAACTTAACACACGATACAAAACTGTTGAACACGTTATCCCCATTGATGGATGTACCTAGTTAATTTGATCTAACAATATTACCGCTCCTTGGAACAAGCCTCATGCAATGTAAGACGAAAATGTATTATACTCTTCTTGACGAAAGCGACTTAAAATAATCAATAAATGGAGCCCTGCAATTGGGCTGTAGGCGTCCTGGATTTTATGGTGGTGACGGCGGGAACGTCTCTTCGATGACTTCGGGGTCCTGGATTTCTGCTGGTTCTTCAGTTGCACTACCAAGTTATGAAGCACAGCAGTAGCAATGATTATTCCCTCCGATTTATTGGGTTTGAGATTATAGTGCCTGGAAAAAACCCGTACTGAGTTACCCACTCTACTTGGCCGGGGAAAGATGTTCGGATTTTTGTCAGAAGGGAGCAAACATTGTGAGTAGGTTCAGTGAGTTTATGCGTGTCAAAAACCAGAATTTTTTTGCCAGGCCTCGAAAGAAACAGAGAGAAAAAACGTTGACTGATTAGGAATATTCACAAGCAAATTTTCGAGGAAAATGATGAAGCTATACCAGTAGGTTCAAAATTGTGGTAATGGGATTTTTTGAGATTTTTCTTCGTGGGAATCCGTTTAGGATTCATGACGTTATCACTTTCATATAACCTATAATTATATCGTCTGGAGTGCCTGTCCCTCCAGACGATACCTCACCCTAGGAAAATCCAAAAGTCAATAACGAAAATTGCTAAAAATGCGAGTGAAAATTAACGTCTCAAAGATATTAATATTTTGCATATTCGGAATCAGCGTAGATGTTGTATGAATAGCCTATGAATAGTTCTATGAAAAATGTTATAATACAAAAACTCGTAAAAATCGGTTATAACGAGCGCTGATCGACTCATGCTGCATGAATGAACCTTTTTTAAAGGCAGGTTAGGTTTATTCTAAATTTGTAAAGCGCCTAACTCGAGAAATTATCGGAAATCGGCGTTTTCAGACACCGTAGGACCTCTCAACCGTGTTTCTGGTTCTTATTATTGTTTCACTGTACAGTATCTCTGCTTCGTTGGTTGGAGTGTCTATCTTGGTCAACAGGTAGGGTGATATCCGTACCCACTATCACCTACGAGTACGCCGTCACCCACATCCCCGCTCTCCAAGCTAGTTTGGAGTCTGCTGTTTCTCAGTGTTGTGGCTCCGTGCACGCTACCGTGCCATCGCGCAACAATATTTTGTATCTTCAGCTCACTATCACAAACTGTCCGAACGTTGATGGAAAAATACCCTTTCCGGTTACGGTATAATTCAGCCTCTGGTCCTCCTGTTAACATATATGATACATAATTATGTTTGTACGTGAGTGCGTACATGTAACCACCCAAATTTACCCACATGTTGAAATTTATGTCCCACCTGGAGATTTTACTTTGACGTGTGTGCAGTCGATGGCACCCACGCACTTGGGAAACGCAGCGATGGCATAGAATCCTTAGCGGACCTCCTGCCATCCCTCAGGAATGCCAGGGAATTTTACAAAAACAGGCCTCAGCTTGGCCAGCGCCTTCGTCACTCGCCAAATGCAGCGGCTTGCAGTTGCCTTCGGAATTCCCGAGAATTCTCCGGCGGTTGCCAGGAAGCTGCCTGTTGCGTAATAACGCATCGTTGTTAACAATTGGAGCCGGGCTCGTGGCATCGTTCCTGAAGTACGGTGCGACATGATGTAATCGAAAAATATTATTGAGATGTACATTAGAATTACAATGGCCTACCGACGGTAGTAAAATTTGACACAAGGAACTTGTAACTATTCTACCTACTGCTCTTGTAATAAATTATTGATAGCCTATATAGGCTCTTGTACAAAAGGTATTTAATTTTTTTAATAATTCACTGTATGTAGGAGAATTTATACATGTATTTATTAACGCAGCCTGCAAGTACCTACCGCATACTATGAAGGTTTGTGTATTAGGTGCCTACTCGAGGAAATAAATTATGATGGGTCCAACGTTGTTGCCTACCAGGTTTGGTGTAGACTTACATTTATTACATATTTTTGGTTGGACTCACCTGTCTGTTCCGAAAACTAGAAGGCTTTCTATTGGATCAAACATGAAGCTCATCCCTTCCTTGGAAAGGCGGAACCTCGCGAAAAAATCGCCGTCATCCCATTTCTCGAAATGCTCGACCCTTTCGCGGATTATCCGCCGTCTTGGCACTGTCACTTCCAGAAAGAAGTTCATTGAAATCTTCATCGGAGGATGACGATGAGGATGACTCAAACACTCCAATGAAACGATTCATCGCACTAAATGTTGATAAAAGTTGATAAGTATGAAAAAACACAGACAAAATAGGTTTCAAAATGGCGATGGCCTGGCGGAGAATCGGAGCTCAACCGTATATCAGAGGTTTAAACTACATGAAAAGAGTTATTAACTTAATGCGCCGTTAGCGCGAGTTATTCCGAGATTAGGCGTTCGTGATACTGTCTTTTCTCATAATCGATGTCTTAAACCTCAGCCGAGATTAAACTCTGGATAATCCGCGTTGGTGAAACCGGCCCTAAGTTTTTTTCCGGCATTCTAAATATTAATCAAAGGATTTTTATTATCTGCCTTTCTTCATAGCCAATCAAATGAAATAAATATGTGGATTAAAAATCCATTAATCGATAATGATTCGAACACTTCAAAACTCCGTTTGAATCAGTGGTCCTGAGATCCAGTTTTCTAAAATTTAAATAATTCAAATTTCATTTTTTTAAATCATATTATCGACTTTCCATAGTAGGTTATTTTACCTAGTGTTGGCTTCCTCCCTATCGAATGTAGGCAAGCCATCGTATTAAATAAAATTCTGATATCGAAAGAAGAATTTAACATAGCTGAAATTTTGAGAATAATTGTGGTTCGCCCCCTAGAAGGCTGCAAATGAAGCTCATCAATATCCGACAGTAACTTTCTTCTGCACGTGCAAATGTATCTAATTCCTGACACTCGTGAATCTGGTTCGGTCTGACAAATGTTGAGAACTTTTCGAGGACCATGCAAGATGGGTTCCTGAGGTCCCCCTGAACATTTTAATGTATCGGAATCGTTCATCCTCTCGTCTAATCTCGATTAAATTTAAGGTTCATGCAGGTATAGTGTATCCAGGAACGCGTTCATCAGTGAAATGAAAGGACGGATCTTCTATACTTCGCACGGGTACAAAATCCATAACCAATATGCAGTCCGCACTGTTAAATTCACCATGAATGTATGTGATTTGATACGAACGAGACTGCACTTGTTGTCACTGACTTCAGTTTCTGGTATACCAAAGAATCCCAGATGACCAACAGAATTGGGCATCAGGTTCCTCCACGTCGTTCTTATGAAGTCCCGGCCGATATTCCAGGAGAAAAAGAACTGGGGAAGCAAGAGGAGAAGACAAAATAAAAAACCGCGGTCAATCGGAAGACGGTGACTGGGAAAGGAGAGGGCCATAGAAAGCCTGCCCAGAAGGTGGCATTCCGTCGAACATAGCACAGCACATAACTGAGAGGTTCCCAATCCCAAGCCAACCTCGTATGAAACGCAGGGGAGTTGAAGTGGCCTCTGCCTCCTGACACGATCTCCGGCTGAGGGTTTGGAGATCAGTTCGTACCCACTCGTGTTCATAAGTCATCTGTTAAGCCCGTCGCCCGATGAATTATTTATGCCCTCGGCCGCCTCAACTGGGGAATTGTGAGAACTCCGTTCATTGTCTGCCCTCTCATCGAAACGCAAACATAGTTTTGATCCGTCGAAATCGGACGGATTTTTGAGGAATCAAATTTGTTCTCGGGGGAAAAACAATAGAATGACCCCCTTGGCCCGTCCAGCTTTCAGTGATGCAACGTGAGGGCTTGGCACGACTTCCATTCATTTCTTGTTTGTTTCTTCTCTGTACGTTTCACGATCATAAAGAATCTGATGAGCACCAAATCCGTGCCAGAAAGAATCTTCTCCAGAAACTCATCCTAAAAAGGCACGTGAAATAAGTGCAGAGAGGAAATGTATCAACAATTTCGAATATAATAAAATATGCAGTCTTTACTCAAGGCAAAAGCCGATGGCAAATGTATTTTCATGGCTGAAACCAGGGTTGCCCCTAAAGTACTTCGTAACTAGAAAACACTGTAATCATGATCGCAAAATAGGATCGGAGTTGAATGCGTGTAGCAGCAATCTCGCACTTGAACATGTGCAGACATTTTCCGACTTAGTTAGATTCATTCGGGAAATCCAGTTTCCATCCCGCACCCTACCCTTCAAATTTCAGCGCTCATTATGAGCATTCCCATCTTCACAGGATCCGTGACAAAGAAAATCCCGGATGTTGCTCTGCCTCTGGACACAAGTAGAACTTTTAAGCCTAACGTAAGGCCAGTAGTCGAGTAGCTAGTGACAATGGAAGTTACTTAATTGTACTTTTACCACAAGCAGAACTAACCCTTCGCATTTAATATCGTCCCCTTTATGCCAAAACCATGAATGTGCTAAAAATCGAATTTTGAGTTTGGCATCACCTAGGATAGTTACTGACCGTCTCTACTTGTTAAAAATCCTTTGGAATGGTTAGGTGTTCATTTTAAGGGCTAAACTGCACGAAACCCGATCCATGAATGTGATTAGTACGTTTCCTTGGTATGCCAAAACAATGAATGTGGTGCTTCTTGCACATTCATCATTTTGGCATAATTTATCGGAGAACTATCCGTTTCCATAACAATGAATGTGCCACATTCATCATTTTAGCATGAAGCCAACTTATAACCGCTCTTTCTTGGCGTCAATTTTTAATGGGTCACCGTATTTTCGGCCTCTCCGCAACCCAGTCGTCTGTGTTTTCGGCCTCTCCGCAACCCATTCGTCTGTTTTTTCGGCCTCTCCAACCCAGTCGTCTGTTTTTTGTTTTTTACCAGCTGACTTTAGAAATGAGGTACCAAAATGAGCGTACATTTCATTTTACATTTTTTCCATTGTTATTCAGTTCGATTTTTCGTTTATTATTTTCAATAATGAACCTTTGGAATCGAGAAGGAAAAAAATTCTAACCCTCTCAAAATTTGATGGCTTCCGTTCCAAGGTATGTAGAATCCGAAAATGCAATAAATCAATTTCGGTCTGTCCGCCTTACTTCGCACTTTTCTTAGTTTCTATGAACCAAAATTGATGAAATTTGGTTTGTATCCCATTTAGCGTCTTGTTGGTCCTCGAAGCTCGGCGTTAATGTCAGTCATCTCTAAGGGGTGAAAAAGTTTAGTTAGGCCTTAGGCTAATATCTCTTCTCCTCATCCTAGGAAGTTGAAATCTGACAGGGAGCCTCCTTAGGACTGTTGGGTACGAATGACTAGATGAGGTCCCCCCCAGCTGAGTGAGCCCTGGGGCTAATTCCTCTCCCCCTCATCCTCTACGAAGCTGAAATTTGACAGGGAGCCTCCTTAGGACTGCGGTGTACGTATGACACGATGAGGTCCCTCACCGATCAGCTGAGTTATGCCGTGTGCTGATTTCTCTCCTCATCCTACGAAGCTGAAATTTGACAGGGAGCCTCCTTAGGACTGTTGAGTAGAAATGACAAGTTGGGATCCCTCCCCTATCAGCTGAGGCTAATTTCTCTGCCCCTCATCCTATGAAGCTGAAATTTGACAGGGAGCCTCCTTAGGAATGTTGGGTACGAATGACTAGATGAGGTCCCCCCCAGCTGAGTTAGCCCTTAGGCTAATTCCTCTCCCCCTCATCCTCTACGAAGCTGAAATTTGACAGGGAGCCTCCTTAGGACTGCGGTGTACGTATGACACGATGGGGTCCCTCACCGATCAGCTGAGTTATGCCTTGTGCTGATTTCTCTCCTCCTCATCCTAGGAAGCTGAAATTTGACAGGGAGCCTCCTTAGGACTGTTGAGTAGAAATGACAAGTTGAGATGCCTCCCCGATCAGCTGAGGCTAATTTCTCTGCCCCCATCCTATGAAGCTGAAATTTGACACCGAGCATCATTAGGACTGCGGGGTACGTATGACGAGGTCCCTCCCCGATCAGCTGAGTGAGCCCTGAGGCTAGTTTCTCTCCCCCTCGTCCTATGAAACTGAAATTTGACAGGGAGCATCCTTAGGACAGCGGGGTTCGATACCGTTAATTTTTTTTAATTTCTGGGCATTTCAGCGTTTGATGTACAGTCGTTCGATTCGTGTCGTACTGCCACGAGGCCCAACCGTAGGTATCTAAAGAAATTCTGGCGCGAAAAACAAACCTGCTGTTTCTTGCATGCTGCAGCAAAGCTACCACGACTCCTGCAGAGACTCGTAGTGAGCATTTTATAATGCTTCGTGGAGAATATAAATTTTCAACATCACGATTTGAAACAAGCGAAGCAAGGAACCAATGAACTTTAAATGCTCCATGAAGCATATAAAATGCTCACTACGAGTCTCTGCAGGAGTCATGATACCTTTGCTGCAGCATGCAAGAATTTTGCTTACCACTCACTGAATATTGTGGTAATAACATAGTTTTCATGATGAAATTGGATCTGCCAAAACCATGAAAGTGAAATATTCATCTTAAACCTGGTATGCCAAAACCACGAATGTGCTATAAAGTGAACGGGAGAGGGGCTATGGTCGTAAAATTATTTTCTGGTCAATTATTAGCAGGTCTATGACCAGAAAGTGGAAGAAAAGTATCTCTGACAACAAACTACATTCTGTAGAATTCAAACAAAATTTAAAATCAGTTTTTTTGATTTTTCTCGAAACTACTGAATTGCACATTCATGGTTTTGGCATAAAGGGGACGATATGAGGATCATTAATTTGGCCAGTCAGTGTTTGTGAAAACCCAACATGGTGTATAAGCTACCTATACATATACAGGTGTCCTAGAATGAAAGCGACATAAAGGAATAGATTCTACAACTAATTTCCAACTAAAAGATCCACCTAGAAACTTTTTCGAAAACCGTTTCGTTTTCGATTTTAAGATTTGTGCGTGATTCTTACCTTACGTCAATAAAACAGCCTTAAATTCCTCAATTTAAGGAGTACATTCAAATTTGAGGATACCGGTGGAAAGAGCATCAAATTTCCAAGAAGGTGTGATTACTATCAACTTTTGAAAAGTGTGTATCGAAGTAGTTTTTCGAGCACAAAACTTAAATGTTGTCCATTATCACATTTTGGTTTATTATTCTGTGAATTATACACGTATATGTATTGGCTCAGCAAAAATTTCTATAACACCCCCTCAAAATTTTGGTTTATTATTCTGTGAATAATACACCTATGTATTCGCTCAGCAGAAAATTTTTATAACACTCCCTCAAAATTTTTTCTTTTACGTTTCAAGGCGCGCAGATTCCAAAAATGCAATGTCCGTCCGCCGTATCACGTGTACCGGCTTCATTTTCGGTCTAAAAAATTCGTTCTTTCGCACACATGCTCCATTTGGGCCACAGTTGTGTCCCGAAACTTTGCAGCCAGATCGGAATATACCTAGGGGTGTTATGAGTGAAAATGGGTATAAAAATAGGTACTTTTTGTGTTTTAGTAACATGTTAGTAACATGAGCTTTTGAGGTATTGTTTTCCATGTTTTTGGGACCAGAAGACCGAATATGAAGTTGATTTTGACCAAAGAGTGGAAACTTGAGGTTCTAAGGAAGTTTCAGCCTTAAATTTACGTTAAATTTTAGTCTAAAATCGTCGTTTTTCCGCACACAGTTCGGGTCCCCATTTGGGAACACACTTGGGTCCTAGTTGTGCTCCGAAACACGGCAGCCCGACCGGCATACACCCAGGGGTGTTATGGGAGAAAAATGAGTGTAAAAATAAGGGCTTTCGAGGGATTGTTGTGGTTTTAGTGAACATGAGCTTGTGAGGTATCGTTTCCCATTCTTTTTAGGGCGAGAAGACCGAATATTTCGTTGATTTTGATAGAAGAGTGGAGGATTGAGGTTGTAACGAAGGTTAAGCACCCGAAATTCATTTTTCATTAGTCAAAAACATGGGAAATTGTCTGAAATCACCATACATTTGTATAATAACACTAGAAGTAGTATTTGCAGGTGAATCAAGACAATTAAATGGTACTATCAATTAATCTGTTTTCAAAAAAAGTCAAGCATAATTCGTGTTTTCGGCGGCCAAAATTGTTGAAAACCATCAAAAATAGTCATTTCAATAATTTTATATGAAAGAAACAATAAATGAACAGTAACATTCCTGGTAGGTATGTCCGATAGAATAATAAACCCATGTGACAAGGACTTTGCAGCGTTTTTTGACTTCAGGAGGTAGGGTGCATGTGGTCGGTATTTACGTAATTGCTCACGCTGAATCGAATGGTGACACTCCCGGGCCTCCCTGACTGGGTAAAACCTAAATTTTGGAACGCTTAAGCCTATAATAAATTCAATTACCTAGGTTCCTACAAATTTTTGAAAAGTGCGTATCATAGGAATTGTCGGACCACTATTCCCATTTGCAGCTCCACACGCATAAATCATACCAGCGGATTGTTCGCCAGTGGTTACGCGAGGCATTGCGAGAAATGAGAGACTAGGCAGGTGCCACTCCGTCTCAATGAGTAAAAACAATGGGCAAAAACAAAATTTTGGAACGCCAATCAAAAATTCAAGGCGTTACGTATATTATGAATGAGGATAAATAGGTAGTGCTGCAAATTTTTCAAATGAAGCTTACATGAAGGAAAATCGAGCCGAATCAGATGAAACCTGGGGAACATGTGGAGGCTCCAAGCCGGGATTTGAGACTACCAGAATTTCAAAAATAAGACCTAGGAAGAGGGTGGATTGATGGTGGGGCTGGGGGGGGGGGGTTAATGCGTTTCTGGAGGGGTTGTGGAAAACTGCATAATTTTAGTGAAATTTCTGTCATGTTTCGATTTGAATGAAACATGTGTAACGCGCCTAGGGAATTCAGCTCCTCTTTACCTTATCTGGGACCATCAGAATCGTAAATATTGGACACAATTGGGGGTTGATGGCGATGGGCTGGGGAGAAACGGCCAAAGTGTAGTAAAGTGCATACCCAGAGGTCTCGGTTTAATGAAACATGGGGATATGTTAGGAGCAGTTCAGATAGAAATCTTGGAGCTCTATAATCGTAAAATTCTGGAAGTGGGGAGGGAGAGACCAGACTACTAAATTTAAGAAATTAACGGTGCCAAACATACAATTAAAAACGATTGTATGTATTCCATTTTGAAGAACTGTAATGATACTTCAATGATAGAAACAGTTTGACACTAGTTAGGTAGATATCTACTGTTTAGTAAAATGTAATGATTTACTATGTAATGTAATGTAATGATTTACTATGTTCGATGTCTTTTAATTGCACGAAGGAAGTATGTATAGCCAAATAAGCTTTTGGTTGTTAATATTATAGGTGACATTCTATATTTTACAACGCAACGGCCATCCAGAAAAATACTGAGAAATCTATTATATAGGTACAACTAGAAATAACAATGGAACTGGATTGCGAGGTTGCCAGAATCATTCATCACATGCAGAAAGAAATCACATACAACTTATTATAGTCGTACATTCCCCAAACTCAAACAAAAAAATTATTCATGAGTACATGTGTACCTATATCATGGAGGCTATAAAACGCCACCGATTGATGGGCCGGGAGCTTTCTCTTATGTGAGATGAAGGAACGAAGAAATCCAATCCTGGAGCACAATGAGCCAATGAATCAATCACCAAAGGCTCATCAAAAGCGAAGAGCGTCAAATAACTAACTGCAGAGGTCTTCAGACGGACGCCGACTCCACTGATAGACGGGATCAGGGAACTGGACTAGAAACCCGCAACACTCAACAACCCATTAAATGGTCACCACTGGAAAAAAGAAAAAGGGGGGAAAAATTCAAAGTTTCCCAACGGTTTATATTTTCTGCATACGACCCTTCTGAGTTCACCCTGGCCCTTTCTATAATTATATGGATACTTGTTTATTATACGTCCTCCGGGGTCTTATAAACTTCTTATCAACTATCAACACTATCGATTTCGGGAATCAGTTATCGATTACGGGAAATACGGGGCGCATGGTACGCGGGTATATCGACAGTAGACACGAAATATATCGACTGTTTCGATAGTTGATAAGAAGTTGATAAAAACCTAGAAGTTACTCACTCAAGCCCCTATATGACTAGGTTCAATGGAACGGCAGAAAGCGGGGTCAAGATTGTAAGAAATATGTCTTTAAAATGCCAGGATTGGTATTGCCTTATAGAAATACCTACACCAAAAGGTGAAACGTCATCACCTTCAAAATTGTTAATGTCTCGACATAAATTGCACATTACCTATCAATAGTAATTTATTGTACCCAAAAGTAGTTGATTTTACCAAGCATATGGACCTGTATTTCAGAAGCTAAACAAGACAAAACAAAGAAATATTTTGATAGAAAGAGTCGTGTGATGTCTGGTGACAAGAACACTGTAAGCTGAAACCTACTGGTCGTTGGAGTCCAGCTGTAAACAAGTTGGTATAAGGTCTTACATGACTAGAAATCAAGAAGTTTCGGAGTATATCCGTAAGAGAAAATCCATACTGGCCAATTCGTCGCCAATCTTGAGAAACTCTGTACCTAACAGCTACATTGATTACATTGAGTACAGTCTGAGAATGATGCAGGAAAACTAATGAGTACTACTCATAATATCAGTCCGTCTCGTGCCAGCAGGTACTGATTACACTAAAAATGAACAGGTATTAGGAGTCACGAGTTCCAATACCAACAATACAAAAACAGGCATTAGCCAAGATTTGCCTACTAGCCCTAACTAATATTCGTTCGTCATAGAATCATCAAGCCTGTTGAACGATTTATGTTTTCAGAAGTTGAGAAAACGTCATAAACGTCTGTTATGTCTAAAATATAAGAAAAGGGAGCATGATGAAAATATAATAGGAACAATTTTAATTGTTATTACAAAATTATGTATTATAAACTTGATTTTAAAAATAGCCACTGTAAATACTTGAAACTAGTACCTACTATATATCTAGTACATTACTGTTTAGTTGTCATGTATCAAGTAATTCTTCCCTAATGTTCTACGGACTTGCTAATGTCTAATACGTCCAGGCGCGGATCCAAGGGGGGGGTCACAGGGGTCATGACCCCCCCCCCCCCCAGAATCAGCCTGCATTTCAAAAAGCAGAGCTGAACGAATTGTTCACAAACCCGAAAACAAAAAAAACCAAACGAAAACGAACCCAGCTTTTGTGAAATCAAAAACCAGAAACAAACCAAACGACCAAAGTCAACTTACCATATTGTTAACTTAAAACATTGGAAACAAAATATAACAATAATAAATTACGATTAAACTTTTTATAGAATACTGATTTTTTTGTGTATTTGGTTTGTAGCAAACTTGTGATTTGTTTACATTTGTATAAGTTCCAACTGGGACGATCATTTATAACACAAAATCTAATTTTCTATTTTGTTTCGCAAATCTGTTGATTATCGCATCGATGTCCAATTCGATGTCGCGATGAATGTGTAACAATGCAAGCCCAGTGAGTCTGTCTTCTTTTATAGTTGATCTCAGCCAAGTTTTGAGGCGACGGAGAGTTGAAAAACTCCTTTCTGCAGTGGCTGCGGTCACAGGAAGCGTATGTAAAGTATCAAGTAGTTTCCAAATGGATGGGTAAATTTCTTCATCACATGGAACACAAACGAGAGGAAGCGAATCGGGGAGTTCACCGCCGTTTTCAACAATCTGGCGTTTGCCAATTTTGGACTTATTCGGTTCTTGTGGGGAACTCCTCAAATAAAAGTGATCAATATTTACGAGAAATTCTATAAACAAAACATTATTGCAATTTGAATTTTAAATTAAAAACTGATTTGGCCACATGGTCTTCTCAATTTTGCTTCATATACAACTTTGTAAATATTTACCATAAAACATCCGTCAAATTGAAATTCCAATGTCCTCGCCACTAATTACAGTAATTTCTAATTACACAAACGGTAGACAGTGTTTAAAAAAACTGAAAACAAAAAAGAACTATAAAAAATCTAAAAAGATTCGATCAAAAATGTCAAAATTAGTCGAATATAATCGTACACTTGGTCCTACCAATGTTACTTTATATACAATTATGTCAATAAATTTACCTTGGTGTATCCGTCAAATTACACCTTGTTTATTTCTTCTTATTTTTGTCAATTATTATCTTGTTTTTGTTTCGTTCTCGTTTTCTTTCCTGCCAAATTCAGTAAAAACGATACTGAATTCACTGAGATCAACAATAGATTGTTGTGGTTTCAATGTTTTGATTTGCAAACTCTGAAGTTAGCTACGCTGCCATAAAATGCGCCAATTTGTTTGAAAACACATTAGGACACTTTTTTAGAAGAAAATTGAAAATAAATGCATTTATCAGTTAAATAATTAATAGATATTGAAAATATTTTTTACATAAACAATGAATTTTATAAATAAATACAATTAATTTTGTAAGTAGACAAATTGGACGAGTTTAGGCATAAGGTTGAAAATTCGGTTTGTATTGTTCGTTTAGTTATTTTGTTATTTTTTGTTATTTTTTATATTGTTCTACCCTGTGACCCCCCCCCCGGAAAAAAATTCTGGATCCGCCCCTGAATACGTCCGTGGTTCCATGTCACTGTCGAACTGTCGTCAATCAGTAATTTACAATAAAGTCTGTTCACGTCACTCTACGGTCTTGGACATGTCAGCACAGGTAATCAAAAAGCGATCAAAAAAACAATAATATCATATTTATGCCTGAATGAAATTTAAAATGATCAATATTAATTGAAACGTAGTCTTTTAGTTCAACTTGAACTGGAAGACTACATTTATATTATTATCTTGAGAAACAATAATCCCATACGCACGAAAAATGATGAACCTCTCACGCACCCGTCTAAATCTGAACTACGAACCATCAAAGCGTTCGTTGAAAAAACCGACAGGAAGTGGATCCCGACGCGCCGCTACCCTCTACTAATCTAACGAACTTGATGCGCGCGCGCGGAGCGCAAGTGTACACGCATCTTATCATATCAGTGAATACCGTTTATGAAATTAATAAATACAGCCATGAGCCCCCCAAGGCTCTCTCTAACGTTCATCAATGACGGCACTGAATACACAATGAAAACCAGTTCTTTACAGGGTGAAAGCTGCGAATCAGAATAGTAGACAACCATCGTAATAATTACTTCCTTGTGATACAAAACGGTTACGACTAAGAACTGAGCATTTAAAGCTCAGAACAAGTTGGATGAGATATCACTGACAGTGGCTGAGTACCTATGTACTCAGTGAACGAACTTCATGCCGCAAAACTGCCATGAAAGCAATTTTTTCCTCGTCAACTGCGGCGCGTCGCCCTCCAAGTCAGCCAGTCATTCATCTGGTCAGAGGACAAAGAGCTACGCTGGACTATTCTTGAGGCCAACTCCTCCAGCTCATTCAAACCCCTACCTATTATCTACGTAGCCTACGATCTTTCAATTGCATAAAAGAAGAAGGGAAATACTGATGCTGGGGGTCACTGCCAAGTCCTTTCACACAAAATGTACAGGCATGTTCCAATGGAGTACAAATTTAATTTAATTTTAAATTTAAAAGCTCATACATAAATCATCAAAAAGTCTAATAAGCCGATAAGGATGAGTTATTGGAACTGATACTGCTCACAAAACTAAAGGAGGAACTCTGTAACCTTCCACACCAGGGCGGTGACAAAGTACACACCTACTTCCATTAGCGCACAACAGCACACTGGGCATTCTTTCCAGTGCCGTTCCAAAAGGCAGCAGTCAAAAATGGGCAATTCCTGTGGGTCTGAATTTCTGAATCTGGATGATGGAACTCAGTAAGGGGCGTGTGAGATACTGGAATACGTCGAAGGTAGGTCGGATTTTCTATTAGTGCTGACAAAAAAAAAGTAAAATAAAAAGAAGGCGTTTGAATCAGGGCAGGTAACAACACTGAAACCTATCACGACACAGGCTAGGAACAGTGGGAACCCCGCGCTTTTTAAAATCACAAGACTCTTTTGTCTTTCAAAATTCATCTGTAGCTTTTTTCCCAGCTAATAAACTCCTTTTTCGTGAATACCAAGGAAAGAAGAACTGAAATGAGCAATTAAAAAAATTCCTTGGAACTGCTCATTATGAGGAGCCTGTAGCGCTCCGACAGAGTACATATTTATGGTGTGGGGCTCAAGCAGAGCCTAATGTGAGACTCCAGCAGGGGCAAGAACAGTAAGGATTGTTCCTTGTTCCGAACTGAGGAGGTAGTTCTGTGAGATAACTTGTTAACCGTGCGTGACGATATCAGTTTACCTTTTCTAACTCACGGGAGGAAAGTGTTAAGGCGGATACTGTCCGTTTCCACTATCCACTCTCGGCCCAATCCAACGGCAGATCCCTCTGCATTATAATTTCTTGAGGGGTGACATTATCTACTTCTACTATAATGAGGAGTATACTCATGGGGTCTGAAATTGATTTTTCCTATAAGTAATAGTGTTTTTACGTTGTAAACTAATGGGGAAATTCCAAATGGTGGGGAGAAATAACAAAAACATATTGTTTCACAACTATAATCAGCTATACCTATTTATAAAAATTTTTTTAAAGTATTTAAAACCGAAATAGAATTAGAGATTCCACCTCATCTGCCGAGTATAAATAGATGGAATCAAGCGACGTCACCAAATCTTGCGAATGTTAATAAAATAACTATGAATGTCTCGTGCGAACCGCAAATAAATCAACTCGTATCAATTTGTAGTTTCAAATTAAAAAAACCTAAGAAAAATACGTGGGTACACCCCATTCTGGAATCGAAGCGAACCACGGAAGGAGAGGATAACAAGGAATTTCCATCACTCGAATGAATCCGTTCCCTTTGCTACCAAACGCCCCAAATATTCATTCTACATACTATTAATGAATTTAACATGATAATTATGATAGAAAGTCCACAAAAAGAAGGCGTGCAAGGATAATCTATACATATAATAAAACAGTGTCTGTTTGTTTGTTTGTCTGTTTGTTTGTTTGTCTCGGCATCAATTGAGAACGGCTGAACGTAGAAAGTTGCGGCTGGTACCATTTGACGCAGAATTTATCTGGGAAGGTTTATGAAAAATCCGCATTTGAATCTGCCCATCCGTTGAAACGCTATGAATGAAATACTACTAAAAAACGTGTTATAATCACTTCTATGAGGACGTTTATGCTTATAATAACTTTGAACGGTTGGACGTAAATCCGATTGTAATTAGATTCTGGATTCAGCTCGACGAGTACATTCAAGTGGTACTTCAATCAGGATGTTAGTGGGAGGGGGGTACAGGTTATGAGAGGGGGGGGGGGGTCTACAGAAATTTCAAAACTACTTGACCAATTGGAGTGCAACTTTGGGAATTTGTTGTGTGAACATTGAGGAATGTTTCTAACCAGGTAGGGAGGGTTCATAGGATACGGGGGGGGGGGGGTTAAAGGCAGTTAGGGTTGGCATTGGGGAAGGTTTCTGATCAGTTGAGGAGGGGGGGATACAGCTCTACCGCTCTACCGTTGCGAAGCGCGGGTACACAGCTAGTAAATTATAAAGAATACTAGCTAATAAATCGGTAGAGGAGATCACATTGAAACGTCTTCTCGATATTTGATTTTAAAATTACCATTATACATATCTCCCGCAGGGTTGTGGAGCGCCGCTAAAATGAAGTTTCATACTAAGCTTTAGTCATATATTTTCAAAAATGTCGAAGTGAAGCCTTCCCACCTCCCTCTTTCGTCAAACGGTTCAACTTGGTAGCCGAAAAAACCATATCATCTTACACACAGTACCTCGTGGCTCAGTGAGGTTCAACACTACCCGAAGCAGAGGTCCGAAACAGATATTCAGTACCTAGACAACATGTTCGGAGTCAAATCAAGTGACGATGATTAATGATTAAGCACTCAGATTGAGGACGGTGAACCGACTAGCTCAACAACAAGCCTTCCTAGTCAGTGCTTCCCGAGTTTAAACTAAGAAAGTATATTGTACCTATGAGCTTGCCGGCATCCAAGGAATACATTTCGTACAACTCTTGATGTAACATGTGCTAACATGTGCATGTGTGTAAATACTTGAAACAGAACGAGATCCGGAAGAGACGGGCCTGTATGAGTCAATTTATCTTAGGCCCAGGTCTTCAGAATTTAACTATGAAAGTATAGTGTATAGTTAGTTACCTATGAGCTTGCGGGCATCCAAGGAATAAGTTTTATGCAACTCTTGATGTAACATGTGCATGTGTGTGAATACTTGATCCAAAGGTGATGCAATAAAACGAGTGATTGCATATTGTGCAACTGAAATAATGAATAGAAAAAGAAATAGAAAATAACAGCGATTTCAAATTAGAACGCTTTGAAGTTTTACTAAAAGCATCTACCTAATCTCAATGCACCCTACAGGGTGCGACCCTATACATATTTCCCTCTAAAAATACCAAACAATAGGTCGACAATTTTTGGTACTAAATGCATCGCAGGCTCTACCATGTCCGAATACCTTCCGCATCGATATTTTGCCGCCTTTGGGTGAAAATGTGTCAGTTAAATCTAAACGTATCTCTTTCATGTGGGTACCGTGAAACCGCCAGTATCTTTTTTTATATACAACGAAATATTCGGAAACTTCTTCGAGACGACCTAGAACTTTTCGACGAAGTATTAATTTCCAGTTATTAAGCATCGTGAGTTTAGCGATCATCAGTTATTATTTCGCACTTTATCAACATTTCCTTACAATTTACCTTGAAATTTATGTATTAAAAATTTCAAAACACGAAACTCGAAAATTTACTAAAATTCAAATAACATAGCAGTTTGAAGGCTTATATATTTATCTAATTCGACGCGTCATTCCATTTCCTATACAATTATTTTCATATTAAACTGTTATCAAGAATTCGGCCCTCATTTATTGGTTTATTATTCTGTGAATAATACACCTATGTAATCGCTCAGCAAAAATTTTTATAACACCCCCTCAAAATTTTTTCTTTTCCGTTTCAAGGTGTGTAGATTCCAAAAATGCAATGACCATCCGCCGTACGCCGTCCGCCGTCCGCCGTATCACGTGTACAGGCTTCATTTTCGGTCTAAAAAAATCGTTCTTTCGCACACATGCTCCATTTGGGCCCTAGTTGTGTCCCGAAACTTTTCAGCCCGATCGGAATATACCCAGGGGTGTTATGAGTGAAAATGTGTATAAAAATAGGTACTTTTTGCGTTTTAGCAACATGTTGGTAACATGAGCTTTTGAGGTATCGTTTTTCATGTTTTTGGGGACGAGAAGACCGAATATGAAGTCGATTTTGACCAAAGAATAGAAAATTGAGGTTCTACCAAATGTTCAGCTCCCAAAATTGATTTTTTATGAGTGAAAAACCTGGGAAATCGTCTGAAATCACCATCAGTTTGTATAATAACACTGGAAAAAGTGCCAAAACGTGGTTCAGGACGATTAAATGGCACTACCAATGATCAAAGATAGTTTAAAAAAAAAGAAAAAAAAGAGCGTACCTAATTTGTGTTTTGGGGGCCAAAATTAATGAAAACCATCAGAAGTAGCTATTTCGATTATTACGCATGAAAGAAACAATTAATGAACAGCCAATCTTTATGTAGGTATGTCCAATAGAATAATAAACCCATGTGACAAGGACTTTGCAGCGTTTTTCTTTTCCGTTTCAAGGTGCGTAGATTCCAAAAATGCAATGTCCGTCCGCCGTACGCCGTATCACGTGTACAGGCTTCATTTTCGGTCTAAAAAATTCGTTCTTTCGTACACATGCTCCATTTGGGCCCTAGTTGTGTCCCGAAACTTTTCAGCCCGATCGGAATATACCCCAGGGGTGTTATGAGTGAAAATGTGTGTAAAAATAGGTACTTTTTGCGTTTTAGCAACATGTTGGTAACATGAGCTTCTGAGATATCGTTTTCCATGTTTTTGGGGGACGAGAAGACCGAATATGAAGTCGATTTTGACCGAAGAGTGGAAAATTGAGTTCTACCAAATGTTCAGCTCTCAAAATTGATTTGTTATGAGTGAAAAACCTGGGAAATCGTCTGAAATCACCATCAGTTTGTATAATAACACTGGAAAAACGCTGCAAAGTCCTTGTCACATGGGTTTATTATTCTATTGGAGTTCTAGGGTTTTTTGTTGGCTGTTAGATGTATTGTTTCTTTCATGTGGAATGATTGCTATTTCTGATGATTTCCACCAATTTTGGCCCCCAAAACATGAAATAGGTACGCTTTTTTTTTTTTTTTTTAAGATCATCTTTGATCATTGGTAGTGGCATTTAATGGTCTTGATTCACCTGTTTACACTTTTTCCAATGTTATTGTACACATTGATGGTGATTTCAGACAGTTTTCCAGGTTTTTGACTCATAAAAAACCAATTTTGGGAGCTGAACCAATGGTAAAACCTCAATTTCCGCGTCTTTGGTCAAAATCGACTTCATATTCGGTCTTCTCGTCCTCAAAAACATGGAAAAAGATACCTCAAAAGCTCATGTTACTAACATGTTGTTAAAACGCAAAAAGTACCTATTTTTATACACATTTTCACTCATAACACCCCTGGGTATATTCCGATCGGGCTGAAAAGTTTCGGGACACAACTAGGGCCCAAATGGAGCATGTGTGCGAAAGAACGACTTTTTTAGACCGAAAATGAAGCCTGTACACCTGATACGGCGTACGGCGGACGGCGTACGGCGCACGGCGGATGGCGTACGGCGGACGGCGGACGGACATTGCATTTTTGGGATCTACGCACCTTGAAACGGAAAAGAAAAAATTTTGAGGGGGTGTTATAAAAATTTTTTGCTGAGCGGATTTCCTGATGATTTCCACCAATTTTGGCCCCCAAAACATGAAATAGGTACACTTTTTTTTCCCCCAGATCATCTTTGATCATTGGTAGTGCGATTTAATGGTCTTGATTCAGCTGTTTACACTTTTTCTAATGTTAGTATACACATTGATGGCGATTTCAGACAGTTTTCCAGGTTTTTGACTAAAAAAAAAAACAATTTTGGGAGCTGAACCAATGGTAAAACCTCAATTTCCGCGTCTTTGGCCAAAATCGACTTCATATTCGGTATTCTCGTCCCCAAAAACATGGAAAACGATACCTCAAAAGCTCATTTTACTAACATGTTGCTAAAACGCAAAAAGTACCTATTTTTACACACATTTTCACTCATAACACCCCTGGGTATATTCCGATCGGCTGAAAAGTTTCGGGACACAACTAGGGCCCAAATGTGTGCGGAAGAAACGACTTTTTTAGATCTAAAATGAAGCCTGTACACGTGATACGGCGTACGGCGTACGGCGGACGCAGACGGGACATTGCATTTTTGGAATCTACGCACCTTGAAACGGAAAAGAAAAAAGTTTGAGGGGGTGTTATAAAAATTTTTGCTGAGCGAATACATAGGTGTATTATTCACAGAATAATAAACCAAAAAGGAGTGTACCTACCTAATTTCTGTTTTTAGGGGCCAAAAATTAATGGAAACCATCAGAAATAGCTATTTCGATTATTACGCATGAAAGAAACAATAAATGAACAGCCAACATTTCTGTAGGTATGTCCAATAGAATAATAAACCCATGTGACAAGGACTTTGCAGCATTTTTTCTTTTAAATGATATAGTAAATCGTATAAAAAAGTAGGAATTCGACATTTCTACGAACTGGGACAAACTAGGGGCACTACGCTTTATTCAATTTAACTCAAATTTGATAATAGAATTAGATGATCGAACTAGGTACTTGACTCATTTAAAAAAATGTATTCATTTACCTACATCTACAATGGATAATCGGCAGGGCTATAAAAGAAAAGGAAGGAAAAGAAGCCAGGTAACAACAATTGGCCACTTGTGATCCCGGCGTTACAGTGTTTTACTGTTGTATCAGGACCCTGGTGGTATATTGACTGGTAAAGGGATAAAGAAATACCTCTTGACCAAAATATAGGCAAGAGATCACTTGAAAGGCCAATATGCCGTTGCGGAAGGCAATTTGGACTTGGTAGCACCAACCAGACCACTGCACAGTGCAGAGCCCAGTATCATTGTTATGAGAAAAAAAATTATCCTCTAGACGTCATCCGATTTCCATAGAAAGATCCCACGTCACAAATGATATTACCTTGAAATTTTAGGATGAGCAGAGCTCGACAGGGATGGCTCATTTTGAAAGATATTACGCAACACGGGGTCCCGTCCGTCTGTGAGAGGTCTGGCAGCACCCTCAGGCACAGCGTGATACATAACCTACGTCGTGAAATAACTACCTATCAACCACCGTCTTTTTTTACCGATGATTGAAAGTGATGAGTAGGAATCGGATTTTTACGAATTTAAAAAAAACATGCAAAATTTTTTGTTGGAATACACACTGAATGATTGATTTATACACTGTTGCCACCTACATTTAATATTCCAAAAAGTATATATATACATATATGTAGTATGTATGAGAATTATTTTGAAATGAAGCACTTGATACCGTAGAATAAATTATCAGAAAAGTTTAATTTCGAGACGTGTAAGGTTAAAAGCGGAAAACTTTACTCCACGAAAAAACTGAAAAACTTGGAACAAAATCAATCAACTTATTCGAAATTAAATGTTTTTCAAGTTTCTACACTACTGAACTGCGCAAACATGAATTAATTGTAAAAGGGGTTTCTTAAATTATATTTGACCGATTAATATGCAGTTTTCCAGCAGCAATACCAATGGATTTACCTACGAATGCATCCTACCAAACGGTACCAATTGTTCTGATCCTACCAAACAGATACCTATCAGTGAGAGGTACCCAGGACTTCTGATGGAATTAGATAGACTCCATTGTAAGAATTTTGAGATCAACCGCACTCTCTTACGATGGAAATTTCTTTTTCTAGGAGCTTCCAACATTTCGGGAACAAGTGACGTCAAACTGGGCTAGGGGGTCCCGCCCTGGTGGGAGGACTTGTTGCTGAAACTTTGATGGCCCATAGAAAAAGAACTGTTCACCGTAGGAGAGTGCGGTTGGCCTCAAAATTCTTAGAATGGAACCTACTTTCATTTAATTGGGAAAGTAATATAAACAGAAGTCAAGGGTACTCCTAATTGCTCGGGTATTTGAGGAGGTAATGATTCTTGTGGCAATATTACAAAAACATGAAATAAATAATCTTAATACAAAATTTAGAACTTCTTATTAATTTAGAACAATGTATTAACGAAAAAACACAATGAAAATTACTGCAGTCATAACACTGTTCACCACGTCGCCCTTCCTGTGCAAAACAGCTCCCCGACTGTGGCCCCCGGCTCCCTACAACCATACCGTAGGTACCTAGTTTTGTAACCAATCACAAATGGGTAAGTTTCCACCCAATCATCTTCCGATCTCGTTATTCTCATTCAAAGCTATGGAAAAACGGCAAAGTCACTAAAACGAATAACAATATTACAAAGAGAATCACGTGGAAATAATCATATGATATAAAAGGGGAAAGCTAGGGAGAGTCTGATATTATTGCCTAAACAATAAATACGTGAATACATACCTACGAATCCTATCCCGCGTTGCACGCATTGTAAACAACACTGTATCGATCAAGAAAAACTCATTGCTATTTTGTTGATACGGCGAAATAAGAGTCTGACAGATTAAAATAATAATTTAGGCATCAAGCATCAGCTCCAACAATATTCCACATTAGTGATCGTCTTGTCCCGTGTGTACCTAGTCACGATGCAGTAAAGTGCCCAGTTGAGTCAAGGCCCAAGTTCGGAAAAGTTGAGAAAATACAAAGAAAAGAGAGTCAATAAAATACTTGAGAAATCAACTAAAATTAAGCTATTAGAGATTTATACAGCTCTTATAATAAAGCGTAACAGGCGCTAAGCGTTATTTAATACTGTACGATTCCATTTGTAATTAATACGAATCGGCCCGGAATTCAATCAAAAATATTACCAGACCTTCTACCGACATTTGCTGACAAAATATCACAGGTTTTTGAAGGAGAACAATTTCAACCGAAATCAGATCATTCGCATACTGTTGATGGGACATTCACTCCTTCTCGCCACGTTCCCATCAAAAGATTTTCCGCGGAAAACCTGTCATTTCAACGAACATATTCGAAATCAAGATACACCAATCGGGTAACTCCATTCGGGATATTTCGAATGGTAAAATTACTCGAGCCTACTGAGTAACGAGCCTTTATTATCTTCTACTTCACAAGTGGGTTGATCGTTAAGATTATCATTTATGTGATGAGCGGGGGACTGTTGGATTTTATCAGCAGTGTTTATGAACATCCGCTCTGGATGTCACCGTTTTAAAATCAAGACTCGATCCAGTTGATTTGGATTTGGTTTGAATACCACCGACGGTATTCCACCTTCAAAATACATAATCATGTGAAGTGAAGCACTAAATATTCCAACTTCAATAAGGTACCCTATCGTGCATTTGCTCGAAATGCAGTAGAAATAGTTCCAACTCAGAAACAATACATTATTCAAAATGAATTCATGATATACTGATACGGAATGATTAATAATTAACTAGACGTCTAAGACTGCTAGTGAGCCTGTGGCAAAATTAAATGTACTTCTAATTTATATTTGATTGATGTAAGTCCTTTTAAAATGTACCATTTCTACCTCAATTGATCTCGTCGCATCGGCTCCCGCAGAGGAGTTTGAAATAAAGTAAAAACCACACTTACCTGGAACAAACAGTAAGACAGTATATAAACGTAGGAGTTATAGTAGTATATATAATTTACACTACATTAAATGTTAATTTCGTTATAAGCAACATTATAATTCATAGCTGACTTTTTATGTTTCAGTTACTGGGTTCAATTGACAAAGTAAGTAATTTCTGCAGTAGGACACGTGGATCGCATCAGAGCTTAACTATGAATTACATTATCTCGAGATGTGTTATAGCGTTGTTATTCTCCGGTAGGCACGAGATTACATAAGATCAAGATGCACAGTAGAAGAGAAGTACACGATCCAGCGGACGATAGTGTCCTTAGCGGCCGTACTGGTTCCTTGGCTTTGTGATGTGCACTCTCTTGGATGGGGTACATTTCAACAACTTTCAACATTAAATGCCAAATTTCAACACGAAAATGTATGAAAAACAAAGGGATATAATATGCGGCTGTATTTTTAGTTGAAATTTGGCGCCGACTTCGAAAATTTTGTTGTGTCCGCTTTGAATACATTATTTCAGCATGAAAATTATTCTTTACTTTTTATTTTTTGTCGTGAGCGGATGTGTTGTGCTCACGGCATGGCGGGTGAGAGTTGGATGAAAGGTGGAGTGAGAGGTTGGATGAAGAAGGATGGGCTCCGTAGGAGTCTTTTGCACTAACGCCCCACGGTTTTCACCACAGCAGGCACTAGTCTGGAGGGAAGGTTAGCTCCCCGCGGTTTTCAACACTGCAGGTACTAGAGGAGATGAAGGTGTCCCGCGGTTTTCACCACAGCAGACACCAGGAAGATGGATGCTAACACCCCGAGGTTTTCACCAAAGCAGGTGTAGAGGAGAAGGAGGTATTCCACGGTTTTCACCACAGCAGATACCAGGAGAGAGGAGGGCACCCCGCGGTTTTACCACAGCGAGTGCATGGAAAGGTAAGAGAGAGGGCGAGAGAGAAAGGATCGAGAGAGAAGTCGTAAGTCGAGGGTCGGTAGGTCGAATGACGAGCTGGGCCAAAAGGTCCACCACCACCAGTCTCCCAGCCACAATCGGCCGTTATGACCGTCGAGGAGCGATGGCAGTAGGTTTTGGTTTATTATTCTGTGAATAATACACCTATGTAATCGCTCAGCAAAAAATTTTTATAACACCCCCTCAAACTTTTTTCTTTTCCGTTTCAAGGTGTGTAGATTCAAAAAATGCAATATCCGTCCGCCGTACGCCGTACGCCGTCCGCCGTATCACGTGTACAGGCTTCATTTTCGATCTAAAAAAGTCGTTCTTTCGCACACATGCTCCATTTGGGCCCTAGTTGTGTCCCGAAACTTTTCAGCCCGATCGGAATATACCCAGGGGTGTTATGAGTGAAAATGTGTGTGAAAATACGTACTTTTTGCGTTTTAGCAACATGTTGGTAACATGAGCTTTTGAGGTATCGTTTTCCATGTTTTTGGGGACGAGAAGATCGAATATGAAGTCGATTTTGGCCAAGGAGTGGAAAATTGAGGTTGTACCAGATGTTCAGCTCTCAAAATTGATTTTTTATGAGTCAAATACCTGCGAAATCACCATCAATTTGTAGAATAACACTAGAAAAAGTGTCAACACGTGGATCAAGACGATTAAATGGTACTATCAATGATCAAAGATAATTTGAAAAAAAAAAAAGATCGTACCTACCTAATTTGTGTTTTGGGGGCCAAAATTGGTGGAAACCATCAGAAATAGCTATTTCAATTATTTCACATGATACAAACAATAAATGTACAGCCAACATTTCTGTAGAATAATAAACCCCATGTGACAAGGACTTTGCAACGTTTTTCAAATAAATTAGGTACCTACCTACATTTTTCTATGCCAAGGCAAATGGTGACCCATTCATTACTAGTTCAGTAATATACCTCATGCTATCAAATACTGATACAACCATTACTGGGGCATCCAAAGTCTTTGGCAGGCTGTGTTCTGACGTCAAACCTTGCAATGTCTGTCAAAGCACCAGAAATCGAAGAGTATAACTGGCCCAGTACAGGCCCACCAGTTTTTACTTAAAACTGTAGTATGGGACCACCGGGGGATGATCCTCTTTCATTTGAATAAAAAAAATAAAAAAATCGAAATCGCTCCAGTTTCGGAATAATCTCTGGAAAACCATTAAGAAAAAAAGAAAATACCTACTCGTAAAGTCGAATTGAGAAGCTCCTATTTTCTGAGGTCTGTTGAACATTTTACGATTTAAACGAACTTTTTCATGCAAATGGGAACAATTTTGAACCCAAATGAATAACCCAAGTGAATTCCATCATAATCAGTTGATTGTAACTGGAGCTAGGCGGGTAGCAAGATACAATGTTTGTGCAAGCGCAGAAAAAGTTACATCACTACGTTTATGAAATTCCAGTGAGGCGATCTACTTAAACCAACCCACTACTATCCTCAAAACGTTCATAGCGACCATTCGTTCGTAAAGTTATGCGCGTTGTAAGGATTTCAAGGTTGCGCAAGCGCAAACGAAGGTAAAAAAATACGATCGTGATAGGGACCAAATCTTCTATGGACCAAATCGCTCCAATCCTCTAAATTCAAGCTCGATACTACCAGCCCTTCAAGACACTGAACTAAAATTGTTCTAAAGATCATAACACTTCCGTTACATTAGTAGACGTGGAAATGAATGAGCTTCGAATGAAAGGATCGCATTATTATAGAAATTCAAATTAGTTGAGATATAATTCATATTCGCTTTACTGACCTATCCATTGTTCCCTGGACTGAAAGGATTATCAACAATAACAATATAACTAGTAAAACGCGGCATGGACAATTGATAGGTCCGCTAAACTGATCACGGCGAGATGTAAAATAGCTTCCGCCAGAAGCGCTCGCATCGAGTTTATAGGCGCCCGGCTTTTGAAATCGCGACACCCCAGGATTTCGAGGGTTTCAGTAATGCAGGGTATTTTGAGTAGAAGAAAATGACAACTCGTCCGCGGTTGGGAGATGGGAGATATCTGTAAAAGAACCTCTCAGTTTTTTATCCAACGGTCCAGCTGCATTTGGAGCAGTTATACCTGGGTGATCTCTGATCTCTGCGTAGGAGCAGTTCCTGAGCGAACCAGGAAGGGTTTCTTGCCTCGCGTGGACATATTTTAACTAGGGCCATTGGGTCCCACAGATTTGCATAATGTGGGCAAGCGAGCATGCGACTCGACCCGTTGCCGGTGCCCTCTTCACCCTCAGTCCCCTTTCCATTAGTCTAATAAAATAATTGCCCTCAAACGGCCGAGAGTTGAGCTCTATATTTGCACGATATACGACCATAAAAAATGTTCGCCGTCACCTCCTTAAGTGGCCCTCGCAAGTTTTAACTCGCTGAGTTCGACCTTGCCGTAACCCCTCCAGCATTTGCTCTACCACTGTCTTCCGTCCTTACTCCAAAACCGGGCTAAGCTTCTAATACCCTGCGAACCGCCCCCCTGCAGGCCAAATGCCCAGAGACAGACCTGCTAATGATGTACAGTTTTCAAACTCACAGGCCAAACTCCGAGCTTTGTTCTGTGATATCTCAGTCCAGATCCCACTCCGCTCATCCCGTGATGATTCAGCCACATACTTGACATGTGAGAACAAACATAAATACTCGTAAAAGAATAACATCAGTTTACTGTTAAGTTCTCAGAATGGGGTGTGGGTTTTCCCGGATCCTGGTCTAGGGTTGAAATGAAAGTCTATCTTTCCACTGCCAAAGTTTCGGCGAATTTATTTTCCATCATCAGACTTATGTATATGGAAGAGGCTTATGTATATGGATTAGTGATAGTGGGTTGATGTTTATGGTGGTCTAATGATGTTGTTGATAATAAAATTGAATATAAAACTGATACAACAACTCTTAGTTTTATATTCAATGTAATTATACACAGTATGACTGGACCACCATCAACATCATTGAAAATCGCCCATCTTTCATATGCATGCAAGCCCAGATGATGACGGAGAATTTCGCCGAAATGTTGGCAATGACTTCCGCTTTAAACCCATACCAAAATCTGAGAACACCATCCTTGAAAATTATAGAAAGCGGGGTGCCATCTATATTTTTCATTCAGACATCAACATGTATTAGTAAGATAATTTCGCTCATCAAATCATGCTGCATCATGGGAACTGTTATGTACCTACTTCTTTCGTTGGTTATATACTTGATCCTTTTCTGTTGAAAAACGTAACTTTGCATGTTGTTCTGTATCAATTACCAATTATTTGTATCTTCTATCCACTCGAGCCTCAACTACCTAATATACTTCATTAGCAGTTTATCCTTTTTCTATTCATTTAGAATGCTCATCAGTGGTTATGGAAAAACTAACCTAAATGACGCACATCGATGTTTTAGATACTGATACAACTTGTGGTGTTTGTCGCGCATTTGGTTATAAAATGCTCTGCAACTAATCAGCAGCTATGTGGTTATTTTCTTGTTCTGCTTCGGTTATTCCTCTGAAATCGCTAATAATGGCCTTCTGCAAGCGTATCTTCTGAGCGACGATACTAAAAACGAACGATTTAACATGGAGCTATGGATCAGAGAGGGAAACAATCGCCAATTTAGTGGAGGGTGCATGTTGACTATGACAAGAATCTAGGCACGACTATGTTGTTTAGCTCCGCTGACAGATAATAGTTATTAGGGAAGCGATAATTATTGTATCAGAAGTTCTCAGCTAATAGTTGGTATTATTTCGTCAAAAAATCTTTCCTTGATATTTGATATACCTAAACGCATTTAATACTTTTTACCGTTGTGAGAGGGGCCAATTAAAATAGTTTGGAGGTGGGTGGTCCAAGGAAGCTTAAGGGAATGATTGGAGTGTAGCCCTTACGACTAGCCGACTGGCATTAATATTTATTTCTGTGATCACGAAGGGCCACCAAAGGAGGATGCGCTCCTGTCAGTCGGGGAATGACAACATTATCATGAAGAGGACTTTTTTTTTAGTTTGTACACCGAACTCAGAAGCGTTATGTTTTTCATAAAAATAATTAATTTTCCTCACCTGCTCCTGAAGTGAGGGATGGGTAGGACTGCAACGAAACTGTTACTTTGTATTTGCAACAAAATGTTACTTCGTATGAGTTACCACGCTTTTAGAGTATTTCCAAAGTGTTAAAAGGTGACAGTAACAGGTACTCGGAGTAACAGACAAGAATTGAGCGGCCGATAATATTAGTCGGTCTGGATTCACGTGAAGCACTTTCGTAATTTTTTTCGGCCAGTTATTGCAAGAGCGTATACGGTACCTAACTAAGCCTGGGGGAAAAACAAGTTTAGTGGATTTCGGTCAGTTTGGCGTATATTGATCACTTTATTGCACCACACAGACTGTAGATATTGTTACTTGGCAAAACTCAATTTCCTCTCGAAAGTGAAGAAGCTTCTTCATGATTGTTGTTGACAGAATTAGAGGTGTGTTTGGACCGCTTGGAAACCGGTACTTCCTACGAAGCGAGAAACTAACGGGAAGGACTTACAAGAAACTAATCGCGGTATTTACATCTGAAAATATATTTATTAGTGTCATCCCGTGATTCAAACAGTTGATTCTGAACAACGGTAACGTGATGGAGAGAGAATAACCAGAATGAATTCAGTTAAGTATAAAGAAAAATCTGCATAGCACCCCATCCGACAGGTAGCAAAATTGAGGGGAGAAAAAGGAGGGGTGTGAGAACGGTCTTGGTTCTTGGCACGAGCTGAGCTGTAAATCTCAGCCAGCTGCAGAACTCGTCCATTCAACCAACACTGTTTCCACAGCACCTACTGAACTAACAAAAGACTTATAAAACCAGCTTTATGCTCGCTCGTTCCGTCCGGAACAGATTCTAGTGGAAATAAATCGATGGTATGGTGAATTGACAAAAGTGAAATTGTGGGATGCGAGCCTAGAGGAAATACCCAAGTAGCTACCTGCTAAAAAATCAACTCAACAGAGGTTAAAAAATGCCAGAATTGTAGCATTTTTGTAACAACTGTGGATAAATTTACAGTATACCTTAGATAGGTTTCCAAGTTCGACACGGAAACGGGACATTGGTTAGAATGGAGTTCTTGTGAAATCTTTTAGTTACATTAAATTTTGAATGATCTTTCATAATAATGATAGTAATAACAAAGCAGGATTTTCGATGATTTGTTAAGGAATTTTTCGTATAAGGAATACTGAACAATTCAAGAAGGAGGTTTCATGCGTTTCATAATGCCCGACGCTGATGATAGCGAAGGACCACGAGCTCATGAAGATGATGATCATGATGAAGCAGCATCAGATAAGGATCGAAGGGTGTTGGATGTCTGGCGAGATATACATAGATGTTCGATTACTATCACATCTGTTGTACCTACTTCCAGAAGTAGGACACATCGTTGGAATCGAAAATGTTCAACCAGGTACGCGTACGGTAGCCACGAGTTACGAGGAGGTAACAAGCCAAATTGGACAGAACCGTCAAATCACAAGCGTGTAAAAATTGAGATTTCGATTTCTTTGTGTGAGTTACTTCATAATTTTCTGGCAAATGAACGCAGTATATTATGTGTTTCAAATCATAAGTTCATAGGGATGTTTTTGTAAACGTGTAACCAGAATTTGGTCCTGTTGCTATTTAGCTTATAAACGTCGGTCTCGTGTAGTTTTGCCTGCTGTAACAGGCTTCATGAGTTTTGGTTGCCACACCCCATCAGTTAGTTATGGGCGGTTTCGCTCGTTCATACGGACTAGGAGATGGAGGCTCAAACGGTACATAGGCAAACGAATAGACTAGCGGGTAGAGATGTGAATAGAAGAGAATAAAGGAATACGAACTAAGGCTGTGAAGAGAGAGAAGGATGGAGATGGAGATTTTCTAATTCATGGTTTTCTAAGACCGGCCGTTTTTAGTGAATACCTGACTGGTTTTGTGTAGTTTTGCTTGTAAACTCCGTTTCTGCGTGCGTTCTTAGGCTTTTTCGTCAACTGTTAATATAGCATAGCAGAATATTAATGGTAACGAAAGGTTCAAATTCTGCCTACGTAACGCTCAATAACAGCTATTTTTCGTAACGTTTTATGGCTAAATATATATATATATATATATCAATCGCTGTAAGGATGACTGACAGAGCTTGAAAAGTTATTCTATTCGATTCAGCGTGCTGGAAAACATGAAAAACTATACCAAACACACATTTTTCTGACAGATGGCACCACTGGTACCAAAAACTATACAGCGAATTCTGGAGGCCTAAGGAATATACTGTCAACATTTCCAGTCATAAAACCCATAACTGCGGCTTGTATGGTACACACACACACGTACATACATACACAGAGTGCCCCTGAATGAAGGCGACATACTTAAGGGACCAACTCTACAACTAATTTGCAACAAAAGTTCCACCTACATATTTTTCAAAATTTTGATATTAGGATTTGTTCGTGTTTCTGACACAGTCACTAAAACAGTCATAACTTCCTTAATTTAAGAACTAACTTCAAATTTTAGCATACCGTTGGAAAGAGTACTAAATTTTTTTTGAAGCCTGGATCGAAGGAGATTTTGGAGCATAAAGTTTAAATTTTGTCAATTACCACATTTTCTGTCTGAGTTCGATGAAATTTCTGAACACAATTCGCCCATACCCCATCGTTCCCCTAACCGGAAAAAATCTACGTTTCATCTGCTTTCCGACGGTACCTATCACTCAATTTTTGTTTCAGTATGTTTTGATGTGAAAAAAACTGTGTTTAAATGCGAAGAAATGTGATATCGAGGTTTTCCCATGAAAAAAAAAAGACTTTTTCATAACTTAAGGAGACAGGGGTGCTTGTGATCGGGGGGCTGAATCGAATGGTGACACTTCCTTTTTCCTTGACTGGAAAACAAATAATTTTGGAACGCTCAAGTCTATCAAAAATTCAAGTACCTAGGTATCTACCAGTTTTTGGAAAGCGTGAATCAAAGGAGCTTTTTGAGCACCATTCCCATCCGCAGGTTCATACGCATAAATCATATCGACGTACTGCTCGCCAGTGAATGTTATGCGAGGCATTACCGGAAGTCACTAGGCTAACTTCCGTCTCAATGAATGGTTTGATGGTTTGCTACGCATGCATCTATCTACACGTTATCTTTTAACTTTGGCTCTAGATTTTTATAAAAAACATTCGTCACTTACCTTAATGAAACACTTTTCTCTTTATCTTGAAAGTCTCATAAACAACGAAGGTCACTTTTCAATAAGATAGTAAGTATTCAATGAGATACCTACAAACTTGGACAAAAAATGTGGTACTTGACAAAATTTAAACTTTGTGCTCAAAAACCTCCTTTGATGCACACTTTTTAAAAATTGGTAGGTATCTAGGTAGGTACCAACTTCATGTACTTGACTGAGGAAGATACAGCTGAAAATATGCGAAACGTACCAAAGTAGGGGTTACTTTGGTACGTTTCGCATTTTTTTTATTTGTTTTATTCTAAAACTAATTCGCAACAAAATGTTCTACTTGGAAATTTTTCTAAAAACGCTTCATTTTCGAGTTATTTCGACTTTAAGGTTTTTTGTGTGTGTTTTTGACCTTCAATAAGATACCGTAACCTGGGGTAGGTTACGGTATCTTATTGAAGGTCAAAAACACACACAAAAAACCTTAAAGTCGAAATAACTCGAAAATGAAGCGTTTTTAGAAAAATTTCCAGGTAGAACATTTTGTTGCGAATTAGTTTTAGAATCGATCCTTCAACTATTCCGCTTTCATTGTGCATATAGTCACCCCGCAAATGTCGCTCGAGAGCCTCACAGACGTTCAGCAATTATTATTCAGAATATTTACATGAACTATGTCCGTGTCGTCGAGCCCCGAGTCACTATATTCCTTCAAGTTCTCCTGGTATGATAATTATTTCCTACGTTTTAAATATAACTTATAACTAACAGATTTTTATTAATACAAGTATACGCTACATGTCAAGTTGCCAATACTCTCCATACCTCCTTTGCTTTATCCAAAACAAAATTCCAGTTTTATATATTTTGTTCTCGAGTAGTTTTAGGGCGATTTCATGTTCCGTTTAGATTTCTATGTGTTATACACAGTATGTACGTAGGGCTGCGTATCGTAAGAACCATTCGAGGCCTGGGGGGAACAAATAATGTTTCCATCTGTCACAAAACGAGTTTGGTTGATAAGGTAGCGCGGTATTATTTTGCTGCTTACCATGCGTGGATGTTAATAATAATAGATGAGCAAACCTTCACTATAGGTGATGAAACTGAAGACCTTTGCAATATCAAACATCTCGTGAGTCGGGTTCATATGAGGCAAGGACAGCAAAGCTTTCAAAACTGATTTTTCTTCAAAAACAGTTTGATGAGTGAGTCGAAGGCAGCCTCGACTACCAACATCTACTAAAATTCCATACGGAAAAACAGGCTGCCACATGCTGCAGTAAACTAGTTTCAGTTGGTCTTTCGGTAGCATTGCAGTGGAATATCAGTTTTCATCATTCGGCAGCTTTTCTTCTGGTTTTCTTGTGGTTTCACAAACGATAGAAACTACCCAAAACAGTGAAAATCACTGTCCTGCGGATTTGTTGGGAAAAGGTTTTTGAGCAATTTTGCTTGGTAAGGAAGGGTTCGGGAGTAAAGTTGCTTTTCTTGGTAAGAAAGGATTCGGGAGTAAGTTGCTTTGCTGGTGAGTAACTATTTGCTTAGGGGTAAGTTAACATTAATATAAAGAAAATATTTGATGATTAGTGGGTGGCTGATGAGATGAGCGACGTGTCCGAAACAAAAACATCCGATTCATTGGAGAGAACTGGGGACGCAGTTATGTCACGAATAATGTAGGAACGAAAATTCCGAATCACAGTTGCATAATAATAAAGCCAAACACAAGTGAGGAATGTAGAGACGAATAAAACTGAAGTGTTGACAGCAGTATATTTCTCACAGGACACTGGAGTGACAAAACGCCTCCACTCGGCATCAACTGCTCGAAACTGGAAGGGTGTGACAAGTTGATAAGGAGTTGTGCCTTTGGATGAAGAGACCGGTAAAACTGAGAGCGAGAGCTAGGTGGACGGGTCAACCTACCAGCCAGCAGTCTTCGCAACGAACCAGACTCGCGTAGGCGCAGAGTAACATTGTTTTTCTCTCATTTCACATCTCGGAGTGTGGTGTGAGAGACCTTCAAGAGTCCACGATCTCTATATAAAACATTGGCGGAATGACATCATTCCAACCGGTAGAGGGATTTTTTTATTTGTTTTAACTTACTCACACTTTTTAATTTTAGTCATTTCAACGGTTCGAACTGACGGTATCTGTCGTTGCCGGAGCTTGCATTCCCATTTGCCTGAGCCTTCAACTGATAGGATTTTATACATAAGTATCCTTGAATAACATTAAATTTGTCAGTATATAACTTATTATTCTTCCCGCGAATTGGATACACCTCCACCACTTCCAACCTCTACGGATTTCATATCGTCTCACATCATGAAGCCCCACCATTGTTGGCATGAGTCGAATGCCATGAGAAAGCGAATACAAGAAAACAATGGAAGTTTATTTGGGCATTAGTAGATTGCTACTGTTCGCCTCGACCTTACAATGGGGGAAATTCATAATTTACTTCTTAAATTTTTTTTACAGTGAAACCTGATTCATATCAAAATACTCGTAGTATCAACAGAAATAGACTCAAGTGGGTAGGCAGTAGAAATTCGTCGATTCATCTAATTAGCTGGTGTATCAGAATGTTTACACTACAACAAGCACTAATCATAAAAAATCACGTTTATGACTACAGAAAAACTCGGAGCTCATAAACTACTCAAAGTTAGCTTCACGCTTCCCGTAAACGAACACGCGCAATCCGTTCGGCGAAAGGTTTAATAACAACAACAATTACAGATCGAGCGACAGGAGGAGGCGTTGGGATGTAGTTGAGTGATGGCCCATCGTTAGTCTCCCGCCCAAAGAATTCGAGGAGTTGGAGGACTTACAAAGAAGTCCGGTTGTATTAACTTTTACCAGGTTAAACTGAGGCGCAGAGGGAACTAACTACAGGAGCTACTGGGCATCGGCAAATTAAAGGAGGAGGCTCGGGTTCTCCACAGCGGTGTTCGCAGGACAGTGCTACGAAGTATGAGAATCCCCCCGGGGAATCAAAATCTGTCGAAGCTGCCGTAAAAAAAAATCCCTAATCCTCCTGTCGCCGTCACGGGATCAAAACAACACTGAATGAGCGTCACACACGTTCGGCAACTAGGTGACGGGGCGCGACGTAGATGTAGAACCGCCTATTCCCGCTTCGGTTGCTGAGTGCTAGTGTCACACAACATTGATAAAGGGAATGGCAGATGACGTTTCACTTTGGGGAACGCAACAGGTAGTTTTCAGCTGTTTGAAGTGGAAACCCGGGCCATTTCATCTTTGATTCCCTCCATCAAGGAACCTCGGCCAATCACTGTCAGAATATTTCACGCCTTCGAAATGCGTATTCCACCCACCACGTAACCTTCAATATAGGTCGGTCCCCGAGTTTTACCTGCCACTATGTTGGATTAGTATCGTTAGTTTAGGTTTTTATTATTCTGTGAATAATAACACACTGTGAATAACTCAAAAACTTTTTTTTTTACGTTACAAGGTGCGTAGATTCCCAATGTGCAATGTCCGCCCGCCGTACACCGTACCCCGTATTATCTCTACTCCATTTTCGGTATAAAAAATTCTTTCTTTCGCACAGGCTCCATTTGGGCCCTAGTTGTGTCCCGAAACTTTGCCGCCCGATCGGAATATATCAAGGGCGTTATGGGTGAAATATGGGTGTAACATAACCCGGACATAGTTACCTAAGTCCGGGTAACTAATTATGATAAACTGAAGTCAATCATGCAGTCTATCGACTGGTCATATGTCTATAATCAAAGTGATACCAACGATGCATATGATTTGTTTTTCAATGTTCTCAGTCATTGTATAGACTTATGCTCTTCACCTGCTGTAGCCAAAAATCATAAAATGAGAAAACTTAAACCTTGGAGTACCAGTGGCATAGTGACTTCTATCAATAAGCGCGATAAATTGGCAAAGCTTATCAAAAATAACCCTAATGATGAACCACTGCGAAAAAGCTATATTAGATATAGGAACAAATTCAAAACCATTATAGAAAAAACGAAAAATTCCTATCTTAAAACGGAAATTGAAAAAGCAGGGAATCCTGCCAAGTTCTGGAAAACTATTAACACGGCACTAGGAAAGGGCGTAGAACCTATCAAAATAGAAAAACTTTGTATCAATGGATCCGAAACCACATATCCCAGTCAAATAGCTGATGGACTAAATGAATTTTTCATATCAGTTGGCCAGCAACTAAACGAAAAATTTCTCAATTACAGTCCTATGCATAACCTCCCCCCTAGAACTACTGGAATGATGAGCCTACAATTAACCAGCCCTGAAGAAGTTTTCAGAACTATTCAGTCAATCAGAGGTGGCTCCAGCCCTGGCTGGGACGGTATATCATTTAACTTGATCAAAAAATCAGGAGCATATATTAGTGCTCCATTGTCCCATATAATTAACCTCAGCATACTTAATGGTTGTTTCCCAGATTCCCTAAAAAGCTCAGTAGTTCGACCTCTTTACAAAAAAGGATGTAGGTCTTCGCCGTCAAATAATCGACCAATCTCATTGCTCTCAAACTTTGCCAAAATCTTTGAGAAGATTATCAAATCGCAACTTGCGAATTACCTGGAAACTAACAATTTACTATCACCTGCACAGTATGTTTCGACCGAATCGGAGTACTCAAGACGCTCTCGCTGAAGTAGTTAACGAAATTTCAAATGCACTAAATGATGGGGATAAGGTGCTTAGTGTTTTCATTGATCTAACGAAAGCATTCAACTCCATTGAGACAAGTAGGTTGATAAATAAACTAGATAGGCTTGGATTAGACGGAGTAGCAGTTCAGTGGTTCTCGTCATATCTGTCCAAAAGAAGTCAGTGTGTTGAATTTAATGAAGTACGCAGTAATTCCTTGCCTATTAGATTTGGAGTACCCCAAGGATTTGTTCTAGGTCCTATACTATTTTTACTGTACATAAATGACCTCTTCAATTTACAAACATGTGGCAAGTTCGTCGCCTTTGCTGATGACGTAGCAGTAATACTGACAAATAAATCATGGGAGGACGTCCACAAGGATGCAAGTAAAACTCTTACTCAAATACACCAATGGTTCTGCATTAATAGCCTAACAATGAACATTTCTAAGACCAACTACGTCACTTTCTCTATAACCTCCGCAGGTCAACCTGATTCCACCAATCTAAAAATCCACGAAGCATCTTGTTTAAATTATGAAACATGTAATTGTACTAAGCTTGAGCAAGTCAATAGCATTAAATATCTAGGACTCCAACTAGACCAGCACCTAAAATGGAGGATGCACATAGAGACCCTAGCAATGAGAATAAGGAAATCATTTTTCTTTTTCTGTATACTACGAAAATGGCTCTCCAAAAGTAACTTAAAGATGGTCTATTACGCATATGTATACAGTATCCTAATATATGGTATAGAATTCTGGGGCGGAGCATATGCCCAAACCTTCCGTCCGCTCAATGTTGTGTGCAACTCCCTTCTTCGGATCATCACTCGGTCGCATTCCCGAACGCGAATCAATGATCTTTTTAAAAAATTTGATATTCTTCCACCAAGACTGACATTTGCTTATCGCTCCCTGCTTCGTGTGCACAAGATTAAAAAATGACTACCCCACCGCATTGTCCTGCGAGTCACCCGAGCAACATGCGAGGGTAGCCAAATTCGAGTTCCCCGCCCTACCACTGATTTTTTCACAAGACAATTTCCATGGCTGTCTCCCACAATATACGCCTCACTTCCGACTACCTTACAATCAGATCAGTCGACTAAATCCTTCAAAAAAAGAATTGGCGCATACCTGCAGCAAATGCACAAATCTGACCTGCACACTGACTTCTTGAATAGGTTTGATCTGTAATTGTAACTGTGTTATGTATTTAGGTAATTACTATCTTGGAATATGGATGGCATAGGTGCTACATACCCATACATATATACATTAATTTTTTTCACTCAAGTTGAATATTGTCTGTAAATCTATTGTTTCCAGCTAAAAGTACACGCTCAATCCAAACTAATAATCTAGTTCAGTGACAACCAGCCCCTGGACGGGTCGTCAAGGCCTTTGGGGCCCATTCATGAACTTGGTTTTCTCATGTTTCTGTACTTATATTCTTCATTGGTATGTACTAAATATGTGTTTTAATAAAGAATTGAATTGAAACATAGGTTTTTTGTTTTTGTTTCAGTTATAAGAGCTTGAGAGGTATCGTTTTCCATGTTTTTCAGGACGAGGAGAACGAATATGAAGTCGATTTTGACCAAAGAGTGGAAAGAGGCTCTAACGAAGTTTCAGCCTCAAATTTAAGTTGAATGTTGGTCTGAAATCGCTGCTCCTCCGCACACAGTTTGGGTCCCAATTTTGAAACACATTTGGGTCCTAGTTGTGCTCCGAAGCTCGGCAGCCCCAACGGAATACACCCAGAGGTGGTATAGGGGAAAAATGGGTGTAAAAATAGGGTTTTTCGAAGTTTTTCTTAAAAGGTTTTAGTGAACACGAGCTTGTGAGGTAGTTTTCCATGTTTTTTAGGGCGAGAAGACCTTATATGAAGTTGATTTTGACCAAAGAGTGAAGAATTGAGGTTGTAACGAAGGTTCAGCTCCCAAAATTGATTTGTATGGGTCAAAAACCTGGGAGTCAGAAATCACCATACATTTGTATAATAACACTAGAAGTAGTATCAGCAGGTGAACCAAGACAATTAAATGGCACTATAAATGATCAAAGATAATTTCTGAAAAAAAAACAGCAGCCTAATTCGTGTTTAGAATAATAAACCCATGTGACAAGGACTTGGCAGCGTTTTAAAATCAGTATGACTGTTGGAAGAATCTATTACCTATTATTGTTTAGCAGCAACTGGACGCCTTTCTAAGAATAAGTCTTGTCGCAAGTCTTTCATGAAGGATCTTCGATGTTCTAGTTGCAGTTTGTTCACATACTTGTAGTTAGCCTTGCCTATATTCATTTAATATTTGAGAAAAATGTCAGGGATGTTTGGGAAGGAGCCACTTTTGTTCTTTTTCAGGCGCTCTTGGAGAAACACTATGCCACCATTTCCACAACGGAGGGAAATAATGTATTTTCGGTTTATTATTTTCAATAGTGAACCTTTGAATTCGAGCATGGCATATTTTTTTAGCCCCCTCCCCTCCCCCCTCCAATATTTGATGGTTTCCGTTTCGAAGGATGTACGCAGAATCCGAAAATGGAAAAAAAGGTCTCTGTAAGTCCGTTTGCCTAAAAGCTTAGTCAACATGATCGTGAATGAAACGGTATAAATCCAGCGCAGACATCAGTGCTAGGAAGCACCTGATTATAATCTCGGATGGCTGTATGAAATCAAGTTGGTTGTGTCGTGATATTATTTTATTTAAAGAATGATGGTTATAAATGACAACAAATATTTAATGATAGAATTTTTGAATCCACCGCATGAAACCGTAATTGCCCGGCTGACTTCAGTACTCGATTTAGGGCCTTCCTGGGGGAAGCACTAGGGTAGGTATTGACCGCAGAAAACAGTGGATCTATGCAGAAGGTGCAACTATACTGGTAAATAATAAACCTTTGCGTACTAATTCGCAGCGTTTATTTTGTCATGTGTTAAAACTGCGATGTAGGTGTGTTCTGGTGTCTTTCTACCGCTAATCGATGCTTGAGAGGAAGAAGGGCCTCTCCAAATGCATTCATCCGAAACGAGCGGCAACCTTGCCAGACTCACCAAATTGGCTCTTTCACTAGTCAACAATTATTCTCAAAATATTCGAAGCCAATCGGCCAGTCTGGACCTCATTGAACCAAAATGTTTATTTTGAGATTTATATTAAATTTTAAAGTCATCCTAGTTCAAAAAAAATTAACAGGTTCTTGAAGCTGATACGTTTTCGTAAACGGAGGTCAGAGAATGTGGTAATGAGAATTTCCTGCCTTTCTAAGTTTCGGGCAAATTGTCGGGAAAACGAGAGTGGCCTTTTCAAGCGTGGATATAGGTTTTTTTTAAATTATTATTTAAGGATTTCCATATTTCTGAGTGGGAGTTGCTATAGTATGGATGTGAGATAGGTAATTACTGCAACCTGTTTGATGATCGCAATCCGAACCAGCAAATGACACTGTAGCTGGGTCGCAACCGGTACCTACCTAAAGAATGAAGAAAGTCTATCCAACACGAAAACTGAGGAAGAAGGCTCTATTTACCGTCACATTCTCGGAGAGATTGAGCCGCAGGGCAGCTACATAAAATGTTAGTACCTTTAATACAAAAGCCTCCAACAAGTATAGATACCATATTGTTATAAGTTCAATTCATTTTATGAAAAAACCTATAAAGAAATCTGGTTGTTTTGCACCCTATTCAGGATTGGCCATCTGAAGGGGCTGAGGTAACTAACTACCGGAGCTACTGGGCATCGGCCGATTGAAGGAGGAGGCGCGAGTTCTGTGGAGCGGGGTCCGTATGACAGACCATGAGCTATGAGCCCCCCACCACCCTGGGCCTTTAATCACGGGGATCGGATATAGCAAATTACACGTTACAAATGAGAGCGATTTCGCATGTTGATGCCGCCCCCTTGCCGGAGATCCCGTATCACTCCGGAGCGCTAACACGGTGTTATGCACAACAAAGGGGCGTTACAGCCCAGATTAACATTCATGATGGGTTTTTTTCACGCCTCGGGTGTCACATTCACAACCAAAACATTGCTTCCAGATACGACTTACTGACGATAACCATCCGTTTTAGTTATTCACCCAACATTATTGATTCATCTCTTGAGTGGTTATCATAGATACTATATATACATTTGATAGCAACGTGGCTTTTGGACCGCCTGCCCTCAACCAATACAGTGAATAATGAAACGTTTTACTAGGCTTTTTCTCTAATCAACCATCATGATTTAAACAAACATAAACTCGGCTTAGAACCTTCAGAAATTGACACGTATTTATACACTTAGTGGAAAGCAACTTGAAAGGGTCTGTTGACCCTTGAGGGTATTGAAAATTCTGTGCTGATGTTATCTTTATTGTTCTTACCCGGACTAAATCATCAGTGGAAGCGGTATGTTATTAGTTATTACTATCAATAGAGACGAGCCCGTAGTAAGCACTGATCTAAGTGAGATGTACCCTAAAAATATGCACACATCATTCAGTGATCCCCTTCATTTCAGGGGGTTGAGCGCAACTGATAAATTCAACAATAATAATTTTTCTACTTCCATGAGAGAACTGTGTGCCCATGGTTTCTCTGTGCCAATGCACACTGGAAGAGTACACAGAAGAAGAAATGGAGAGAATTATGACTGCTGCCTTGCAAAAACGTCCCAACTAGGTAGAAGCCCATAAAATTTGGGGGAAATCGGAGAAGTTAGGTATCCGTGAAAAGATAAGTAGGTACTTGAAATAATCGTATTTCAACATCATTCGCGTGCGCGGAGCCTACTGTTCCGATCACAGTGGAATTCACATGGGACGAACTGATACCCTCTCTGAATGACCCATGACAGTTTGATTCGCACCGGTCAAATATAACCAAAGATATAAGCTATAAGATATACGTTTTCGTTGTTTGCGCAAGCGCAGTTGCTGATACCATTCCGATAGCTCTGTTATTTACGGGGGCTATTAGGAACGCAATCGGTACAATTCTAATGTTGGTAAACAAATAAATAAAATCTACATTTTTAGGATTTGCAATTAAATCGACCACAGTACTTCCGATTCACCATTACCTATTACAGACCGTTTACATTTCGTAATCGATAGTTACCACGGTTAAGCGTAATTACAGAATGTGTTGAAAACGAGACGTCTTGAAACATCAACAATTCGACATACTTCGTGTACCTTTATTGGGATTGTACCCTGAATTATATTTGATTTTTTTATATTTCATCCAAATAGTACAGGGGATGAGGGAGTAAATTTCATGTCTGCACATGCGCATATACGGTTCTTAATCATACTCTTATGAGACTATTTATGGGTCAACCCACAAAGTCTCGCAATGCCACTGTTTTGGTTTTGGATGGTTAGGCTGGACATGAACCTATCGGTTGTGTACACTTCACAAGTGTTCTTGAGCTTTCCAATTTGGATGGGGGTAAATCTACGACCCGAACATTATTTTTCTCATTTAAAAGGTACATACAAATCTCCCGTTGTCTCGTTTTTAGTAGTTCACTGTTTTAGTTGTTTTGTCAGCTATTAATTAAGTATATCAAGAATGTGGAAGTCACGGAAGTTAGAGCTAAGAAAGCGCGCATATAAATAAAATCATGCGAGATTGAAATAGCCAAAATTCCTATTTATTCTTTCCGTCTTTTCTAGTACCTGCAGATGATAGGGAACTGCATTCGACACGGATCGACCAGCAATTTTATCGAAGAGGTTGGGGGATTTTCTTGGGCTGGTTCTCACTGTGCAAATCAAAACACCACCTGGAACACCCACTGAGATCCAGAAATACACCCAGTACCTAACTTGTGCATGTAGCCCCTCCGAATTCCAGATGTAAGAACCTATAATTCCCACTTCTGGTAGCTCGTGCGACGCATTTCTTGGGCGAAATGAGAATGGCCCTATACAAAGATTCTTTTACTATTGATATGTTTTCTCCGGGGGATCAGACTGAATTTCGCGCGACCCCCTTGATGATTATGAAGGTTTATGATGTGAAGGAGCAAAATGAAGTTACTTTTATTCTCGCAGAAACGACGTGTGCCGATGTGGCTTAAGATGTGGAAATTTGATATAAAATCTCACTGAAATAGCAGGGTAAGAAAAAAAAAAGGTGGGAGCCATCCTCTTCAGCTGAGTCGATGACTGAGCTCTCATATCTGCTAGATCAAAAATTGAGCTCTCTGATCAGGTGAGCCGAACACTGAGCTCTCAAATCTGCTAGATATCCACGGTTTAATATTCTGCCCAGTGAGAGAGCAATTTTTATTTCAACAGGTTTTTAAAAATTCAGTTTCTCGACAAACGGTCTGCTTGCAGAGAAACAGTTAAGCTAGCACAATTTTGTATGCCCAGGTCACAATGTTTATATCATTCGCGTCTTTCAAGATTTATTTTATTTATTTAGAACACATGTTTTAAATTTTTTTCGTGGATAAAGAATTTGGAAAGTAAGGAGCTAGGAGCGATGGCTGAGCTCCGAAAGGACCAAACTCCATTTTTCACATTTTACAGGAGCAACATAAAACTGGTTTGTAAACCTAGTTTACTATCTAGGGACGTAAAACTTCGGGCGGATGCGACATTCTTCATATGAATTGGTCGTATTTTTTATTTTTCTGTTTTACCTACGAAAATTATAAATAACTAAACATAATTGGGCAGAAAAATGCAGTATCAGCTTTCTACCTCTCAATGTTCTCACGACCAAACTCATTTCACTTGATTTTCAATGCAGCTTTCCCCCTAACTTGGAACTTACTCTCCTAACCTATGTAAATATGCAAAACCTGTCTTCCTTGTTATTCACAGTTGTATTTCGACTATCATCACGTCCGGTCTCATTTTGAAAAGGATATGTCAATTGGACTGTCTAATAATTATATTTTAGTGTTTATAAATCATAATATACAGAGCGGGGATTCGGAAAAATATCAGCAACCTATGGAATGAAGCCGGCGCGATACGAAAGCCACCTACCTGTACCAGAAATACAATACGGATAGGAACTAGAAAGCAAAAGAACGCATTTTGAGCGCGAAAAGCATTAGGTAGACAATTTGTACGACTGACCATTCGACATATATATATCTACGGCGACATAACAACATGATAACACCGGTGACCTCCAGGGGGCCGAGTTGGGTGGGGGTATTTGTTCTGTCACGTAAAACAGTGTTCCGTCTCGCGTTTTTCGGTTTCTTCCATAGATTACTCAACTACATAGATATGTTGTTAGATTTATGACCTTGGACACTTTTAGGTCTTCACTATAATGAACAACACCACAAATCCCACAAAGCTTTTCGGTTTTATTCAAACCATCTTCAGGCTTACACTGTGGACTGCACAAATAATAAAGTGAAGTTGTCAACACATTTCATGGATATATGTAAACATGATACTTTTCTATGCTAGATATGTGGATGACATCTTCATTGTATTCAATGGCACTATGAGACAGATAGATAGATTTTTGGCTTTCCTAAACACAATAGATGACTCAATCAAATTTACACACGAAATAGAAACTGAAGGAAGCCTCAACTTCTTAGACTTAACTGTAACGCTTAATGAGAAAAGGACATTTGAATTCAATATTTTCTGAAAAACTACATTTACAGACTTTGTAATACCTAAAAACTCTAACCATCCATGGAATTATAAACTAGCGGCGTTCAGGTCAATGGTGAATAGATTAAAGACAGTCCCTATGTCCAAAAAAGATTACGAGATTGAAATGAACACAATAAAAACAATAGCTATAAACAACGGATATAATCATAACATAATAGACAAACTGATAAAAACATACGATAAAAAACAAACTATGATGCAATTTCAGGAACAGTTGAAACCACAAGTAGAACCCTTAAATTACAGAAGAGTAATTTACCTTAATGACTTAGCATTGAATGTTATTAAACAATTACAGAACTTAGGAATAAAACCAGCATCTTACACAAACTCAACTATTGCACAATTAAAAAATGCAAAACTAAAGAAGAAAGATGAAAAAGAACAAAGCGGAATTTACAAAATGACATGTGGTGGTGAGGAGAATAATCCCTGCAACATAGAATACATAGGACAGTGTGGTAGAAAAGTGGGAAAGAGAGAGGAAGAACATTTAGGTCACTATAGAAGTCTCAAAAAGTGCCAAGTGGATAAAGAAGAATGTCTAGAGAATTTAGAAAGGATTAAAGAACAAAACCTGTCTGAAACAACAAAGAGAATAGCAGAAAACCAACTTCAACAATTAAACAAAAAAAATGGAAGAATTAGAAGAAAAAAGTTCATTCGCAAAACATGTATTCCAAGAAAGCCACACATACAAGGGACAATTTAAATTACTAAAAAGCATGGAAAAAGGAAAGAGAATGGACCATTTTGAAAACCTAGAAATTTGCTTATCCAAAAAGAGAGGTCATAATACTAATGAGAAGTACTCAGACAATAATTTCAAATTAAAGAAGTATTGGGGAAAATGTCTGAAGAAATGGAAAATCCAATAAAATCAATTTTTAATCACTTAAACAATTTATCAGTTGTAAATGTAAATTTAGATGTATCTTACCAACCTCCTTGTACTTCACCTACCTCCATGTACCAACAATAATTAGTGCAATCCATGTTCTTAACATCCATGTTCTATCCATGTTTACATATATCCATGAAATGTGTTGACAACTTCACTTTATTATTTGTGCAGTCCTCAGTGTAAGCCTGAAGATGGTTTGAATAAAACCGAAAAGCTTTGTGGGATTTGTGGTGTTGTTCATTATAGTGAAGACCTAAAAGTGTCCAAGGTCATAAATCTAACAATATGTTTGATCTTCACACCAAATCTGGGGAAACCCTACAAAAATTATTACATAGATATGTTTTCCTCACAAAAGTTATCAGGAACTTTCTTCCATCTCGATAGACTTGGAAGCAAAAGATGTGACCATGGTTACCAACAGAGCTAAATGAAAATAGGTTGGGTCAGGTCAGGAATGTGTTCACCTCTGAACGACGGGACGCGTGGGTGGGCCGGTGAACGTCGGGCGCCGCTCTCCCCCAGTTATTGGTACCGCACTGTCGATTCAATGTCACCTGTTCCTTTCATTGCCTCGCATAGCCATTTACGCAATATCCGTGAAATACCTACAGCTATTTGGACAAAAACCTAGCGCCAGGTAGTTCCATACAAAATTCTTCGAAATCCGACCAGCACTTGCACATAGTTTTCAAGGCCTTGTCTTGGTACTAGATGTCAATCATCTAACTAAACTAGATCATTGATCTCTATACTGCTCCCCTCCCACCTACCGAAATCCGTAGACGACCAAGTCCAAAGTTCCAAAGAATTTCACTGAAAACTAATTCGAAACCGAGAATGTTCTCAACGGAGCTAGACATTTCCTGAGATTTCAACACGTTCTTCATCACTGCTGTTGACAGACCCATTTGAAAGGGCAGAACTGTTACACGGCAGAGAGCGAAAGTAAAAAGCCATTCAGTTTCCAACTGCCTTGCCGGTATCGCGGACGTGGAGCGGCTGTTCCCTCAGGAAGATCACAAGTTGTTCCGATCCTTTCGTTGAAAGACTTCCCCACCTCCCTGGGTGGGACGAATGGGACTTCAGTCGCCATTCCAATCCCGAATGATGGTCAGAGAGAAAAATTGCTCTTTCTGCTTCAACTGTTTCTGGTTTATTAAAAATGTATGTAGGGCGTGATTCCCGCGAATGCCCCCCCATATTAAGCCGAACAAGTTCTCTCTAAAAAGTCTACGACAGGCAAAACTTGTCTATCCAGTGCAATGCACAGATCATCCAGCTATAGCCACTGGAATGAATTGTCGAAACCTGAGGTTACCGAACCCAAACCAAACTAACTAGCACACTTGCCAGTGATGTGAAACATGAAACGGGTAAACATCACTGTTGGACATCAATGAGACGCCGAGTTGAGTGTTTTCCAATAGAAAGCGCCATTTAGCTTTCCACATCATCGGCATTGGAAGAAATGTCGATAAAAGAGCACGACCACCGGGGATAAAACCTACCCAAATGAAATCCATTCAAACAGTTTTCCCTCGCTCAATGTTCTACATGTATATTATAAACAACTGATACAAATAAAACGTAATAATAAACGATGATGACCGAATAATAATAAATCCACAATGTTCGGTAGGAAATCATCACGTCAAGATACCTCATGCCCACCATGAGAAAACTTAAGTTCAAACATAACAAAAACAACAAAAATGAATCTTCCAACATATAAGTACTTCGAAGTGAAGAGGAATAAACTAAAATATGCATTGGGTCGTTTCTGTAGATACCTGTTTACTCTTCCAATTGGCTACCACCACCAAGGTATATATTAGAGTTTAGTACGTACAGAAAATATATCGGTCAGTGAATTTTTGTCTGAATTGGCATAGCGTGCCAAAGGGCGAGTCGGAAGGAAGGAGCTTGATTTATTCGTAACCTCGATTAAAACAAGGTTAACGCTTTGTGAAATGCCCGCGATATTGCCTTAGAAGCATGCGTTGAAAAAAATAATCGAGAACACAAAGGAGTATTTCCTAAAATCATTGTACTGAGTCCTAACTAGGGGTATTTCACAAAATCATTGTTTTGAGTCCTATATTTTAGGGTCGGTCCCTTAGAAGCATTCGACGCTTCATGTTCTCGAGTGATGTTCGTATGATCCTAGAACTATGCAAATATCAACATAATTCTAGGATCACACGTACCTACCCTTCTTAACATTCTAGGTAGGACCCAATATGGAGTCTTACTCGTTATATCGCTATTGCAATTTTTTTTTTTAACGTGTCAAAGCCCTTGTTAGACGGTTCTATTATTCTACTGGACATACCTACAGAAATGTTGCTCTTCATATATTGTTTCTTTCATGTGCAATAATTTAAATAGCAATTTTTGATGGTTTCCACCAATTTTGGCCCCCAAAACAGGAATTAGGCTCCTATTTTTTACACATTATCTTTGATCATCGTGACATTTAACTGCCTTGATTCACCTGTTGATACTACTTCTAGTGTTATTATACAAACTTGTGGCGATTTCAGACAATATGATTTCAGACAATTTCCCAGGTTTTTGACTCATAAAAAACGAATTTTGGGAGCTGAACCTTCGCTAAAACCTCAATTCTTCACTCTTTGGTCAAAATCAACTTCATATTCGGTCTTCTCGCCCTAAAAAACATGAAAAACTATACCTCACAAGCTCGTGTTCACTAAAGCCTTTTAAGAAAAACTTCAAAAAAACCCTATTTTTACACCCATTTTCCCCTATAGCACCCCTGGGTGTATTCCGGTGGGGCTGCAGAGCTTCTGAGCACAACTAGGACCCAAATGTGCTACTAAATGGGAATCAGCACTGTGTGCGGAAGAACGACGGTTTTAGACCAAAATTTAACGTATAATTAAAGCAGAAACTTTTTTAGAACCTCAATTCTTCGCTCATTGGTCAAAATCGATTTCATATTCGAACTCCTCGTCCTAAAAAACATGGAAAACGATACCTCACAAGCTCATGTTATTGAAATACCAAAAAAGCCTATTTTTACACCCTTTTGGTTTATTATTCTATGAATTACCTCAGCAAAAAGTTTTTACAGCACCCTTCGAAATTTTGTTCAACGTTTCAAGGTGCGTAGATTCCAAAAGTGCAATGTCCGTCCGCCGTACGCCATATCATGCATATCTACTCCAATTATGGTCTAAAAAATTCTTTCTTTCGCACACATGCTCCACTTGGGCCCTAGTTGTGTCCCGGAACTTTGCAGCCCGGTCGGAATATACCCAGGGGTTTTATGAGTGAAAAATGGGTACAAAAGTAGGTATTTTATGGGTTTTAGTAAAGGAGCTTTTGAGGTATCGTTTTCAATGTTTTGTGGGACGAGAAGACCGATTATGAAGGCGATTTTGACCAAACAGAGGAAAATTGAGGTTCTACCAAGGGTTGAGCCCCCAAACTTGTTTTTTTATGGGCCAAAAACCTGGGAAATCGTCTGAAATCACCATCAACTTGTACAGTAACACTAGAAAAAGTGTCAACACGTGAACCAAGACGATTAAGTGGCACTATCAATGATCAAAGATAAGTTGGGAAAAAAGGAGCGTACCTAATTCGTGTTTAGGGGCCAAAATTGGTGGAAACCATCCAAAATGGCTATTTCAATTATTTCACATGAAACAAACAATAAATGAACAGCCAACATTACTGTATAGGTACCCATGTAACAACATAAGAATAACAAACCTATGTGACAAGGACTCTGCAGCGTTTTGGTTTATGATTCTGTGAATAATACACCTATGTATTCGATCAACAAAAAATTTGTATAACACCCCCTCAAAATGTTTTCTTTTACGTTTCAAGGTGCGTAGATTCCAAAAATGAATGTCCGTCCGCTGTCCGCCGTATCACGCATAGCTACTTCATTTTCAGTCTAAAAAATTCGTTCTTACGTACACGTGCTCCATTTGGGCCCAAGTTGTGTCCCGAAACTTTGCAGCCCGATCGGAATAATACCCAGGGGTGTTATGAGTGAAATGTGTATAAAAATAGTTACTTCTTGTGTTTTAGTAATATGTTAGTAACATGAGCTTTTGAGGTATCGTTTTCTGTTTCTGGGGATGAGAAGACCGAATATGAAGTCGATTTTGACCAAAGAGTCGAAAATTGAGGTTCTACCAAATGTTCAGCTCCCAAGATCGATTTTTCATGGGTCATAAACCTGGGTAATCGTCTGAAATCGCCATCAATTTGCACAGTAACACTAGAAAAAGTGTCAACACCTGAATCAAGACGCATAAATTGCGCTACCAATTATCCTAGACCTAGATAATTTGAAGAAGAAAAAAAAGTTGCAAATCCCTGCACAACGGTTTATTATTTTGTACAGAACACCCATCTGTTACAGATCACAGCTCTAGTACCTAACCCCGTACTCGTTACTAGGTACCTTCCTTAATCACGAGCTAAATTTGCTGAAATAATTCTGTCGATGACAAACAGTAACTAAAATGGCAAAAAGAAACGCAAATAATGAAGTTCTGAAGAGAAATGGTTGATGTGGAGTGAAAAGCGTAGATCGCGGTTTTCTGCGGCCAGTACTCTCGAGCTCCGCCCAGGAAAGCCCTAAATCGAGTACTCGAGCCGGCTCCAGAATTAAAGTTTCCTACAGATGCGCGGGATTCAATGATTCTATCATTAATTATTTGTAGTTATTCATGAACCATAAGGCAAATAATAAACCGTTGTGATAATTTACCTGCATAGTTGCCCCTTCTACGTAGCTAGTATAATGAACCGTTGTGTAATAATTTGCCCATCAATAAAACTTCAACGGTTGTTCGAGTTGCAAAAGTACCTATCCTCATAATTCAGCCCCTTCTAGGTAGATTAACCTATGTGTAATAATTTACCGTTGTGTAATAATTTTCCGTTGTGTAATAATTTACCATTGTGTAATAATTTACCATTGTGTAATAATTCACCCATGAATAATAATACTTAAACGTTTCTTCAAGTTTCAGAAGTACCTACCAACAAAATCCAATAGATCCATCACTTATCAAATGAAATAATATCAGAGAATAACCAACTCGACTTCATACAGCCATGCTTGATTATAATCAGGTGCTCCCTAGTGATGATATCTGGGCCGGATTTATAACGTTCGTGTTGACGAAGGTTTTTGGTGCAAACGAACGGCTGGTCGTACAATGCTCCGGGTGGTCTCAAAAAATTCTTTAGATCAAGGTCAATTGAAAAAGTTTAAAAAAAACCATACCCTTCCATCGAAAGTTTTCGAGCTACGGCGTTCTGAAAATTTCAACCCCTATTTTGAACCCCTTAGAGATGACTGGCAGTAATGCCGAGCTTCGAGGACCAACTAGACATGACCCGAATTTCATCAATTTTCTTGATCCACCTGTTGATACTAGTTTTGTGTTATTATACAAATTTACGGTGATTTCAGACAATATCCCAGGTTTTGACACGTAAAAAATGAATTTCGGGAGCTTAACCTTCGTTACAACCCCAATTCCAGAAAGAATCCGTCAAAATCAACTTAATATTCGGTCTTCTCGCCCTAAAAAACATGGAAAACGATACCTCACAAGCTCACGTTCTTCACCAAATCCTTAAAAATCTTTTGAAAACCCCAATTTTTACACCAATTTTTCTCCCATAACGCCCCTGGGTGTATGCCGATCGGGCTGCCGAGCTTCGGAGCACAACTAGGACCCAACCGTGGTTCCCAAATAGTGACCCAATCTGTGTGCGAAAGAACGACGATTTTAGACCAAAATTTAACGTATATGTAAGGCTGAAACTTCGCTATAACCTCAATTTTCCACTCTTTGGTCAAAATCCACTTCATTTTCGGTCTTCTTGCCCCTAAAAACAAGGAAAACGATACCTCAAAAGCTCATGTTACTAAAACACAAAAAATACCTAGTTTTATACCCATTTCCTTTCATAACACCCCTGGGTATATTCCGATTGAGCTGCAAAGTTTCTGGACACAACTAGGGTCTATGTGGAGCACGTGGGCGAAAGAAAGAATTTTTGTAGACCGAAAATGAAGCCGGTATGCATGATACGGCTTACGGTGTATGGCGAATGGCATACAGCGGAGGGACATTGCATTTTCTGAATCTACGCACCTTGAAACGTAAAAGAAAAAAATTTGAGGGAGTGCTATAAAAATTTTTTGTTGAGCGAATGCATAGGTGTATTATTCGCAGAATAATAAACCAAAAGAGCGTAATTCGTGTTTCTGGGGGCCAAAATTGGTGGAAATCATCAGAAATAGTTATTTTAATGATTTAACATGAATGAAACAACAAATTAACAGCCAACATTTCTGTACGTTTGTCCAATAGAATAATAAACCCATGTGACAAGGACTCTGCAGCGTTTTGGAATCTATGCACCGTGAAACGCAAAAGAAAAAAAGTTTGAGGGGGTGTTATAAAAATTGTTTGCTAAGCGGATACATAGGTGTATTATTCACGGAGTAATAAACCAGAAGGAGAAATCGAGTAAAAACAAACTTATTTTTACGCTAAAGCGTATTTTAATACTCAACCTAATTTTATGCAGATTAATTATGTAAAATAAAAACCATAAACGTCGGAACTTGGATGTACATAATTAGATATGGCTGTAATTAAAACAACTCGTTATTTCGGGAAAAACATCTGAGTTCTGAACTTCGATTTAGTTACATCGCGAAATTTGTTATACCCGAGATGTAAATAAATTTATGAGAGTAGGCCCAAGCTCAATGCAAGGACGGTTCCTGGAAAAGTATGATGAGTTTTATAGTGCGTAAGAAGTAAAGATGAAGGTATTTTGGGATAAGCACGTCCTGACAGAAGAGAGAAGGCTATCGATAATGTCTAAATCCGTATGGTTCTGAAGATGATTAGCCTCACGGGGAGTCCAGACGATCAAAAGGATTTTATACCCACCAGTACTCGGATTTCACCTGCTTTTCAGTGAAAGATATTGTTGAACGTCAAAATAATATTTTTATGTCTCGAGTCTCTACCGCTCTATACCACTTTTGGCGAATTAATTCCTAGAAGGTTGTTAGTTTTAAAACCATATCAAAAATGATTCTACGGAGGCGCGTGACAGAGACATCAAGTACCTATCTTTCCTCTTGGACTTTTCTCTAAGTTTCCAGGAGACGCCACTCTCCCTTTTTGTTGGGATACGTTACACCAACCTGGTCAGATATCCAGATGACTCTTTCCTGATTCTTTGCTATTCAACAGCTCCCGCGCCACAAAATGTGAAATACCAAGCTGCTTATTTTAGACCTCATCGTTTGAAACCTCGGGTGCTTAATGAACCGTCAGACTTTGCTGCACATAATATTGTGTGATCTGATAATATCAGTGTGGATATGATCAGACAGCAATGAAAAAAATTGGAGATAGAATTCTACATCCGAATCGCAAGATAGGTTGCCGGTCAGTGGAACCCGTAGTAATCGAACCCGGAGAAGAAACTGATTTAGAGTCGTCTAAGGTTCCTTTGTCAATTTCGGTTATGGAAGATTCATCGCGTGGTCCAAGACCAGTGAGTATATAAAGGGAACTTCACGGGGTAAAATGGACTTATAATCGACAGTGAGAAGGGCAGCGAGCATTGGATGAAAAACGGGAAGATCCTCACAATGGAAGATTGTTAACCTTAAAAAAGTACAACTTCAGGGGGGAAAAGATGGTAAATCGCTGATAAATCTGTTCCATGAATCACTTGACGGCATTCGAGGCTGGGCCGCCAAAATTATGCGGAGTCGGGGCGCGCGAGCCAGCCGATAGAGATCCCATAAGATTGACGAGATGCCGCGATTAATCTTACCTCCTCCTTCAAGAAAAATGGGAGGATCACTCGATCAAGGGCTGATGCGAAAGGCTAGAAGGAAATAACGAGAACGCCCAGCCCTTGGACCTTCCATTGGCAAGCAATGTCTACTGAAACGTTGCAGTGGCGATAGGTTCCTCGTACTGGTCATTTGCCCAGTCGAAATATAAGTACTAGAGAAATACAAATATTCATTTGTAGAACGAGGAATGGTAATACTTCGTCAGAATTAACTATTACTAGATATATATTTATGTCAGAGGAAGGCGACACTCAAATTTGAACGGAGCGCCAGGAAGGCATGAAAAATGGAGGTATAAATCATTAAAACACTAGGCAATCTTCGGCGTTGAGCGCTCCATAAAGACGATTAGCTCTTACCTCAAAAAGCACCCATATGATGTGTATCAGTACTCAATGGGCTCTCGTCTGATTTCAGATCAATTTCATCATACAGAGTTTTCCGAAATAAACTTAAGAAACTACTAAATGATATATTATGTCCATATACCTTAGACGGAAAGGTATGGGTGGCGGAGCCAATCTGCATGCAACTACCAAGGATAGAATAGTTGAGACTCTTCAATAACGATCCAGAACGGGACAGAGATCCTCCCTCTAGCCGGCCTACACCACAGGAGATCCCATTCTTCATCAATGATGACCTGACGAGCGGTTTCATCCTGAAAAAACAGGAAAGCCCCAGGACCAGACGGGGTATCTCCCCTCAGAGATCCTTAGACTCGTGGCCAGAACAGATCCAGACATACTGCTGCAAATGTACAATAGATGCCTGATGGAGGGAGTGTTCCTTCGCCAGTGGAAAACCGCACGTTTAGTGCTGCCGAGTAAGAGGAAGGGCGACATCCTCTGCCTCAGCGTACAGACCACTATGTCTGCTGGATGCTGCGGGGAAACTCCTCGAGAAGCTCCGAAAACCACGAATTGCTGCAGCAATTGACCTTGCAGGTGGTCTGGCCAGTAGGCAGTATGGCTTTTTAAAAGGGAGGTCGACTCTGTGTGCTGTCAAGGAGGTGGTGTCGGCTGCCTGGGAGACTGAGCGTGGAAATCACTGTACAAGAGCATGGTAGTGACCCTGGATGTGAAGAATGCCTTCAGTTCTGTGAGATGGGAGGACATCATCAATACTCTCCAGAGCATTTTAGGATTCCAGCTTACCTCCTGGCTGTGGTACCTATGTGACTACCTGAAAAACTGCAGCTTGGTGTACCCATCAGAAGGAGGTATGTGCTGGAAGAGGGTCTCCAGTGGTGCAGCTCTGGGGTCTACCCTGGCCTGAACTGTGAAATGCGAGCTATGAAGGGTCCTCCATCTATACATGCCAGAGAACATGTTTCTGGTGGGCTACGCTGGTGATGTAGCAGTAGTGATAAAAGACCGCACTACTGAGGAACTCCAGTGGAAGCTCAACCAATCAATGAGGAGAGTTCTGCTCAGCGAGAGGCATGTCGACCGAGTCATCCCGGGTGCAGGATAAAATCATCAATTCTTCCAATTCGTTGCGGTAAGTGGGGGTAACCATAGATTGTAGCTGACCTTTTGGGAACAATCAACAGAGCAGGAGAAAGGGCAGTGGCAGTGACCTCAAACCTGAGTAGACTCATAGCAAACACTGGTGGCCCTTCTCCAAAGAAGAGGAGGATGCTCATGACAGCAGCAGAAGCAGTCATTTTATACGAAGCAGAGGTGTGGGCTGGAGCCCTTCAAGTCAAGAAATACCGAGACCACATGCGATCAGTGCAGGAGACGGCAGCCTTAAGGATAGCAAGTGCTTACCGTACAGTCTCGAATGACGACGCTCAACATACGTTTTTCCATTGCCCCAGAGGGAACAGAGAAAGGAAGGTGCTGGGAGAAGAAATGGTTGAAATCACACCAAACAAGATGATTGAGAAGATGATCTCTATCCAGGAAACTTAAGATACGATTGCGTCCAACATCCTCAAGTCCGAATCCTCAAGTCCAAAAAGCTGGACGACCGAATCCTCAGGTAAAGAAAACTCGGAGGCTGGAAGAAGACCCTCGGTGGGGGCGTGACATCGACCAGTGATAGACCCCATCCCGAAGTAACGCTGAACAAGTGATTCAGGGGTAGATTAGGTCAAGGATAAGGGTTAGTGGGTTTTTAATGGGTGAAACGACACACTGCTGAGGAGTGCGGACCCTTCAAAGCGGTAGTATTTTTTAAGATTTTCCCACTGTTTCCCTCGCCGAAACAAAATAGCAAAACAAAAAACACCTTAATATTTTAATATTTTATTAAGTGAAATTAGCTGCTGCTAACGTAGTTCATATTAGAAGTGTATTCTTTCTAACTGGACGTACTGAGAGATTAGCACGATTGGTAATATGAGTATTATGTATTATATATGCACGAGTATGAGTATTGTTATGTATTATGTATGTATTATGATAGTAGTATGATTGTGTATAGTTATTAGTATTGTAACTGGTAGTACATATCAATTATTCATGCTGAGATTGAATGCGCAGCAGAGGAATTTATCTTTCAGTACTCTTGCTTGAATGGTCGGGTGGCTTGTTTTGTAACTGTGATACTCGTAATTGTTGACCACGTTTAATAATTAGTGTAAGTAAGCAGTTCTGAATTTTTATTTGTGCGAATGTATATTGCAACACTGTATAATACGACTTACATTTTTATACTTTGTGTATGCACATATTTACAAAGGCCAATAAACGATTTGATCTGAAGGTGGATAGATACCCACTGACAGGCAAATTCGAACGCTTGAAACACTATGTCCCATAGTTTGGGTTTTGATTTCTAGTTTCTGGGTGGGGTAGAGTTGTCAGTTAGGAAGTTGACAAATAATTGTTTTCCAGTGGGAAAATATTTATTTCTAGATTAATATTCTCCACCAATAAAGTAGAGTTACCATTATACTTTTAAAAACCTCTCTATGGAAAATAAAGACGGGGGTGGGAAGAGCGGGAGCGCCTGCTCTGGGACCACCATATCTGCGACACCAAATATAGCATACAATAACTTATTGCACCTCCAAAACTCGGGACAGCAAAATCGTGCATCACTGATTCGTGATGGAGAGACTTCAGTCGAGAGAGCAGAGCAGTGCCGTAATCTTCATGGGTTTTCCGCACGTACAAGATTAATCCCAGCACCTAATGGCCAAATTTAGTAATCAAGCCAAGCTTCTTGGATAATATGCCAGCAAAAAGCCGTTGAGAGCGCAGACATAATCCTAATTGTAGCTTTCCACATCCAGAGAACCTGGGAGTCGAGAGGCGATCCACCTCACAGACGCAATTCCCACCGTGTGTAGGGCTCAACAATACACATTATTCACTTCCTAAAACAGACAGCGAATCCGACTGTGAAATTTGAGAGCCGCTAGCCGCACAATCATGTTGGATACTATTATTCATAGCTGAGTTACTTGTATCAATTACTGAATCATTTGTTTCTTTGTCATTGCTGACGATGTGATACCTGGATCGCATCAGACGGCCTTATCAGGTGGAACAGACCGGTTCCCGTGAGATCACCGAAGTTAAGAAACCTCAAGCGTGGTTAGTTCTTGGATGGGTGACCGCCGTGACACGTGGTGACACGTCCAAGTATGGCCCATGTAGCTGTTGGGCGAAACCCTCTCCACTCAAGGGGGCGAGGCAATGAGTAGCCAAGTAAAGAGCGAAATGATCAGATCGAATTCTGATCCTCCATTGGAGGACAGCTGATCACGTCCACGACGCTGGCAGGGCAGTCGGACGAAAAGCCCCAGCCTGAAATGGCTGTTAATTTACTTTACTTTACTTTACTTTCATGTTGGATACTGGGTAACAATTCACCACAGATTTCAATTCGCAAACACTGCTGGGCTTGGTGGCGCTTGACATGTTGGACTGGAGGACATCATTCTAAGCTATATTCAAAATCGGGTAATCGGAGTCATACCTCACCATATTTTGCCGACTATCGGAGCAATTGCATCTTGAAGATCCTCATGCGTTTCCACGGTTTCGACGATAGACGTCTATCAACAATAGCAACATAGCAATAATTCCTATCAACATTAAATGAAATCGTAATATCTAGTCTGGTCGGACAGATTGATTAGAGTCAAGAATGACGAATTTCTTTTCCCTTTATGTGCTAGTATTTGAAATTTAGTAATTGAAAACTGTTTCACTGAAGTGTACTGCTACCTCCCTAGATGCTTCGATTTGAATGAAACTTGAGGTATATGTGGCTTTCAGCCAGGTGTGAGGGTTATGGAAGAAGCGTAGGAAAACAGCATAACTTTAATAAAATATATCTACGTGGATTCACACAGATTCTAATGAAGATGAGGAACTCCATGCCCCCATACCTGTTGCATCCCTTTTCAAAATATGATATTGTTACGATCGCAATGGGTGGGACGGGAGTGGTGGTAGTGGGAAGGATCGCTCATTGTGGTAGAATACTAAACTAGATATTTGAAACCTACACGGGCACTTTTTTTTCCAACATTCCGCGAAGCCCCGCGTCAGAACTTGAATGGGATCTATTTTCAATTATGAATAATAACACTTTCCACCTGAAGATCATTGCAGCTTCCCATGTCCAACGGTGTAGCCAATACATCTCATTGCAATTTCAATACTACACAGTGAGACGATCTCGAGCGTAAAACTCGTGAAAGCGATCGAGTGACCATTAAACCGTTTTATGCAACTTGAACATGGCACATAAATCACAAGAAACTGGAGGAGTTATAAATATTAACCCGTTAATCCTCTTTTCACTCGGTTTTTCTTCTCTTTTTCCATTTCGCTTCGTGCAGCTCAGCAAACCTCCTACTGAGACTTAGATGCTGTTAAAAAGACATCGGTGAAGACTCTAACTCCCAAAACCCGTCTCATTATGAGCTGAAAAAATTAACAGGGCTCAACTTCTTCGTTGGAATCGCAGGCGGACCCGCCCCATTTGCCACCAAAAGCCGGAAGGGTCCTAAAAACGTGTGTAACGATGTCGGAAGGCATATTTCTGCTCCTGTTTTATGAGCGCTGATGAGGGAGTGACTCAGCTGCCAGGTATTCTTTCTTGTTTGTTCCATCCACTTATACCTATATAATTATTCGTCGTCTTTCGTTCTTCTGAGATAGATTTCAAGAGTTATTATTCCACAAACACAGGCTGCTCAGGTAAGTGCCACTAAATTTTCCAAACCCAACTGGATTTGAAAAGCAAGCCCACCCAAAAGCAAAACCAAATCACTCGCGATCTAATAGTGGAAACCCATTTCCAAATTAAAACTTGAGTTACAGATAATTTTATTAGCTTCAATTTCGCTCTCAAGGGAAACAGGTTGGATGACCATAAAATAATAAACGCTGCATATTATTACACAAAGGTTTATTATTTACCTGTATACATGCCCCTTCTGCATAGATCACTGCATAGATTTCTGTGGTCAATACCCCCGAGCTCCCCCAAGGAAAGCCCTAAATCGAGTACTGGAGCCGGCCCCGGAATTAAAGTTACAAATGTGCGGGATTCAATGATTCTATCATTAATTATTTGCAGTTATTCATGAAGCATAAGGCAAATAATAAACCGCTGTGTAATAATTTATCTGTATAGGTGCCCCTTCTACGTAGGCAGTATAATAAACCGCCGCGTGATAACCTACCGTTGCGTAATAATTCACCCAATAATACTTCAACGATTTTTCAAGTTGCAAAAGTAGGTACCTAGCAACAAAATCCATAAGATCCATCATTTTTCAAATGAAATAATATCAGAGAATAACCAACTCGACTTCATACAGCCATCCGTGATTATAATTAGGTGCTCCCTAGCAATGGTATCTGGGGCGGATTTGTACCGTTTGATTCACGATCATGTTGACGAAGCTTATCGGTGAAAAAGAACGGCTGGTCGTACAGTGCTCCGGGTGGTCTCAAAAAATTCTTTAGTTCAAGCTCAATTTAAAAGTACGGGTACGGCGAACAGACAGAATTTTTTTAATAGCATTTTCGGATTCTACATTGTACCTTGAAACGTAAGCCATCAAATTGTGAGGGGAGGTTAAAAATGGTTTCATACTCGATTCCAAAGGTTCATTATTGAAAATAATAAACCTAAAACCGATCAAGGAAAAATTGGTTAGATACATATATGAACATGTTACACGTACCTGCTAACAGATAGTTTCATTAGATTTTATTTTGATCCCAATGGAAACACGTTTAATATACTGGAAATGATTCAAAATTCAAGATTCAAGATTCAAAATGATGAACACTGATAGGTTTAGGTACGTATTTGAAGGATTCGTATTTCATCGAAAATTCTCTCCATTGTATTGTATCCATGTATGGGTTCCTCCATGTAATATGAACGATTAATTTCCCAGATCCCCCTTACAAGCTCCTCTCTCCAATTCCGATCGATCCCTTTAATTTCAACAGCCAATCACGATCGACCTGGACAGAATTGGAAGCTTGAGTAGTTTTCAAAATTCGGTGCCTTTTATAGAGTTCCAGAGCTATTTCACCAACATCGAATGTTATAATACTCTTGCATATTTTTTCTACCATAAGCCTACTGGTAAACAAAATTGTCATCCTAATTGTTCAAGGTTCTTGAGAGGTTTAGGGGCCTAATGAAGAAAATGTGAATCGGATTTTGTCATTACCTTCCTGTCCTACACCTGAGATTGTGATGATCAGGAATAATAACATGAAATTTTTATAACGATAAATAAGAAATGGGTACCATTCTTATCAAAAACCCATCAAGTACCTACTGAAATCAAATAAAACTATGACTTTATTGTATGGGCTGATAAATACACCAATTTTTATTCTTGTCCCACAGTTACGAGGTCTTTCCTAGCCTGTTAGTAAATGAATTACCCGGCCACAACCTCATGAAGGGAACATTGTGCATCTGTCCGAAGCTCGAAGTACCCCCAAGTTTGGGGTACCCCCAAACTGTCCGTTGTACCCCTGACATGAAATGGGAAATTCATAGGCCACGTTCCCCTTCCTTCTACATCACTTCAACAGCTTCCTGAGTGTAGAGAAGAGTGAGAAACATGTGCGTATTTTGACTGACCGTCACTCCTGAGTCCTCATCAATACAAGTAAGACAAAATGTGATTTTTAATGGCTACTATACAGTTGTGTAGCATTTAAAAACCTACATACATGGCTGCCTTTGTGGTTTTGTATGATTGCGTCCTGGCTCCACCACATAAAAACGGCTGACTTGTCTAACCCTTCCCTTAGGTCTAGTAGTTATGACGCATCTAGTATATCACTGAAAAGCGATATTTCTGAATCTGTCAAAATAAGAATGGGCATAAGTACTTCTCTAGTTCAACAACAACACTGGGACAAAGAACATGACAACACACACAAACACAACGGAATGAAACACACATACAACAAACCATAAAACGAAGAATGACAACAATGCATTTGTGTAGTTATTTCAGGATATTACTAATCTCACTCTAATTGATTAACTACTCATTAAAATGAGGAAATTCACTTAATTCTCTTAAATTACCCAACAATCTCTGACAGAACTTATACGGGAACGAACAATTATGTTGAATGCTGGACCTCAAAACGTCAAGTCACGCAGGATGACGTTGATTTTCTGAAGAAACTCAAACTAACCACACCTTGTTATTTTGAATGATTTCAACTTTTCTTTAACGATCCTTAAACGCTTCAAATTTGAACGCATTTGAGCACCTACATCAATATTTAGATTGGTATTTTACCGTATTACCGTTTCAGTTACAGCGTATTTTCTCTGAAAGTTGTAACAGGTTTGTTACAACTTGAAATCATGACAATTTTATTTAATTTATTATCCCGATTTTGGTTTTTTTTTAGAAAACGATAGTTTATTTCTATGGGGTCCGCCTCTTTGGTGGTTATCTTAGATCAACGTTTGGCAAACCAACATTTTCACCGATTTTGGCTATGTTTGATCCATAAAAACTCAAATTGCCCCACTTTATTATATTTTCCAAAAAATTCCATCTTTGTTCGGACAGATACTTTGGCGAAATTTTGAATTTTTCAGGGCGTAACCGTAGACAGAGATGTCGCCTAGAATGGCACATTGTAACATATGAAGCATGCTCTAAAATGGATTCATGTCAATGAATTTCCCCAAATTCGTGTAATGGAATTTTTGAACTCATTGTAACAGCATGTTTTCTTCACAAATTCACTTTTGGGAAGGAGTGGAGAAAAGGGTTGACACTGTAACTACAAAAATTTACTTACTTTGGCATAAACTACATAATCGAGAACTCTGTATGCAAAAACTTCTATAGCCTCCCGCCCTCGACACCGATGTATTTTTTATCGTATAATCTACCATAGATGTCTTTAATCTTGGACTACCCCTAAAAATCTACTGCCGAAGTATACATCCATACAAACATGTATACTAAGATCTGCACAATAAAGCGTCAAAAGTGGGAATCACTCCCCGTAAATCATGTGTCACGCGACAATATGTTTTAATTTACGCATTGTTGCAGATGGGTGATGACCGTTGGGGTGACGAAATTGAGTTGGTAAATAAAGGCAACTCCAATACGAGTGCATCACATTCGCAAAATGTCTGAGAAGGTCAATATTTCGTTCCGCAGCGGCCTACTAGTCAGACTAAATAGACGTCACAATCCAAATATAGAGGCTAAGCAAGGGATTCCACTCTTCTTTTCGCTCTTTCTTTTTCGACGTGAAGTAAAGTGTTTTCTGGTAGGAAAAAGCAAGGTTGTTCCCGTACACGGCGGTGCCGAGATTTACGTCCCCATCACATGCAAGAGCTAGGCGTTGGCTCTCTGTTCCTCCGCTTCGAATGAAAATTAATTGTCGCAACACAATTAATATACGACTTAGATAACCACCCACCTCCAAAATGTGGGCGAGCTCAACTGTACAAGCTGGGCAATTTATTATTTTTGAATCATACTGTGCAAACTACTTCCTACTATTATTTGACAGAAGTTGAAGCACACCACATGACAACCATTTTCGTAAATAACAATATTATAATACTCGCGCGATTCGAGATAGGCAGCATCAGTTTGAATTTGACTACAGTCAATCCTTGATAAATCGAAACGATTGCTTGGTCCCTAGATAAACTTTCAAGCGACTGCCTACTTTCTACGTAATTTGATTTTTATGGACGGCAGGCCAAAACCCGTGAACGCAACACCAGCAGCTTCCTTCTCTCGATAAATCGACATATTTCGAACTATTTCAGCCAAAATCAGCCTGTACTAGCATGAAATCAACAGTTCTTCGAAAATTCAACTGTTTTGTGATGGCTAAATAAATTTCGCCCTCCAGGTTTTGTGTAAACGATAAAAATGTGCCTATGTTTCAATAAAATTGATCCTGTGAATGAATTAATTTTCTTCTATGCCTTTAGTCACAAGTTATAAACCGATCCATAGTTTCCCTGCGTCCAAATCTTCGAGCCCTTGAAATCATGGGAGTCTCTCCAGTAAACCACATTGCAGAATCTAGGAAAAATGAACTCATCTTCGTTAAAAATTCCAGTGTGACAATTTTCAGCACGAAATCCAGACATTTCGAAATTCCGGTATGGCCAAAAAACAGAGTGAAAATGCGCATTTAGGGTGTACTTGGTGGTGGTGGGGTCAGTGAAGACCACTGTGTACTAGTGTACAGGTAAATTTTAGCGATGACTATAAAAATATATCCATGCAGAGCGTAAGATATTGCAGCAATAAACAAGATATACCTATCTTATTAGTGTACTTATATAAATTATTGCTTTTGGATCATGTAATGACCTCTTGTATACCTTAATAAATAGTGCGTGGGTGATGAAATAACCCCCCCCCCCCCACCACCACCAACCACTAACTTCATAATGATATGCCACTATTTTAAACTCGTTTAAAATAGGCTCAAATCATGAACGTAATTCATTTTAAAAAAAAGTAAATCTTTGAATGATGTAATTTCTTCGTTTTTCTCCATTATTTCGTTCATTTCTATAAGCCCCCCCACTCCCTCTCCTTCGACTACCTTCCTTTCACTTTTTTCCATTCGCTTCCACAGCCAAACAGAATCGTTTCCTTCACTTTGCTACCTTCTCCTTTCATCTTCACAACCAATCCCAATCGAGCACTTTCACTTTTTGGCACTGTATTATAAGCGCATCTCTCTCTAATGTGCCTTCAGGTATTGCTTGTTACTGACGATGACCTTTCAATACCTCCGTTTTTATTTTTAAATGGATTTCCACGATTTCATCGCGAGTGATTTAGTTCGTAACGTAATCCGTGCTTTACCTGTGTTTGGCAATATTGGTATATATGTGGTTACGCAGTTTGACTGTACTTGATGTATTTCCCTCGATGGTTATTAAAAACACTACAAACTACCTACATCAACAATTAACGGTCATCAAGAAATAACCTTCTTCCCTTGGGCTCGAGGTGAATCTCAAAACAAAAAACTTTATTTCATAAACCATGTGTGATGTTTAATCATCCGTTCCCTTTCACATATAACTGGGCTGGAGGTATACCTTTGGTTCACGGTCATGTAGATTAGGATTATTTGGTTCAAATTGTGTGATCGGCTGGTCGGAAGATGCACCGGGTGGTCTCATTCGATCCTAAAAACACTACGAAGTCCTTGTCACGCGGGTTTATTATTCTACTGGACACACCTACAGAAATGTTGGCTGTTCAGTTATTTTTTCTTTCATGTGCGATAATTAGATAGTTATTTTTGGTGGTTTCCACCAATTTTGGCCCCCAAAAACACGAATTGGCTCGGTTTTTTTTAAACAGATTATCCTTTATCATTGATAATACCATTTAATTGTCTTGATTCACCTGCAAATACCACTTCTAGTGTTATTATACAAATTTATGGTATTTCAGAAAATTTCCCAAGTTTTTGACTCACAAAAAAAGAATTTCAGCAGCTTAACCTTCGTTACAACCTCAATTTTCCACTCTTCGGTCAAAATCAATTTCATATTCGGTCCTCTCGCCCTAAAAAACTTGGAAACAAGCTCATGTTCACTAAAACCTCAAAAATCCCTCGAAAACCCCTATTTTTACAACCACTTTTCTTCCATAACACCCCTGGGTGTATTCCGATCGGGCTGCCGAGCTTCAGAGCACAACTAGGACCTAAATGTGTTCCCAAATGGGGACCCAAACTGTGTGCGGATTTTAACCAAAATTTAACGTAAATTTAATGTAAAAACTTCGTTAGGACCTCAATTTTCCACTCTTCTCAAATTCGACTTCATATTCGGTCTTCTCGTCCAAAAAAAAGTGGAATACGAAACATCAAAAGCTCATTTACTAAAACAAAAAAATACGTATTTTTATAACAATGTTTCACTCATATCATAACACCCTCGAGTATATTCCGATCGGGCTGCAAAGTTTCGGGACACAACTAGGGCCCAAATGGAGCATGTGTTCGAAAGAACGAATTTTTTAGACCGAAAATAAAGCCGGTATGCATGATACGGCGTACGGACATTGCATTTTCTGAATCTACGCACCTCGATACGTGAAAGAAAAAATTTCGAGGGGGCGTTATAAAAATTGTTTGCTGAGCGAATACATGGTGTATTATTCACAAAATAATAAACCAAAATTGAACGGACATCGCATTTTCTGAATCTACGCACCTCGAAACTTGAAAGAAAAAATTTGGAGGGGGTTTTATAAAAATTGTTTGCTGAGCGAATACATAGGTGTATTATTCACAGAATAATAAACCAAAATCGGAAAGTATAATTTAAAATCGTAATAAAAACACAACCCTTGTATTGAATATTCTCGAGCTACGGCGTTTTGAAAATTGCATCCCATATTTTTCACCTAGATGACCGACAGAAACGCCGAGCTGCGGTGCACGGCTCGCCCCAAATGCCGAATTTCATTAATCTTCGTCCAGTAGTATCAAATAAATGCACTGGACGGCGGATAAACGAATTGCTCTTATATTTTGATACGATTTTTGAATTCTACTTACTTCGAAACATAAACCATCAAATTTTGATGGGGGCCGGAAAACGTGTTTTTCAGTCTCGATTCAAACGGTTCATTATTGAAAATAATAAACCAAAAATCGTCAATCCTCCCTCCTTGAAAGTGATATCTTGTAGAATGAGGGAAGTGTTATTAGTTTGCACTCATATGAAAAAGAATAGTTTGCTGTGACCCTCGACAGTTTAGAAGGGGCAGGACGTGTTATTTATTTTGTACAGAGCAATAAGAGCATCCATACCGATTTGTTAAGTGGGAGCAGTGCGACAAGTTTGAAGACTTTATAGAGACTTTTAGGGCTTCCGCGGGACTTATATATTCCAAGCCCCCCCCCCCCCTCCCACTACCGACAGGTCCTGTAGTTATTCACGCGACATAAACTTCAATTCCTATCTTGAACGGCTTTGTAACTTGGGTGGCCCGTCCACCCAGATCAGCCATGCAATGATACGAATCCCCCTGAATTATTCATAATGCAATTCAGTACTCGAGTATCATGAAAACAAACATAATAGATGCGTGCTCATCACAACGGAAGTTTGACAGCAGAGGGACGGCAAACATCAGGGAGTCGAAATTCATCACAATCATTGTGGACAAGGACAAATGTATACAAAGTGCTACGCCGCACAACATATTATACATTTTTCGAATCGATGAAAATCAATGGCGACAAATGGCACATAGGTTAAAAATGTCAACAACATGTAGTAGTCTGATTTTGGAAGTGTTAACTTGGATGCGTGCGCCGTAACTGCGTATAGCCACTGAGGTGTATCCCACTCACTTTTTCTAAACTAAAACCAACATTTTTCACAAGTATGAATGTTAATGATGACAACTAATAATTGTACATCCAGGTATGCAATGTACAATTATTAAATGCGTAATTAAAGATGTGATTAATATTTTCCGACACTCAATATTTCAAGGTATTATATCTCATTCGCACGCATTTGCATGGGTTTGTCAGACACAAAAAGATCAAACGAGGTGCCACTTTAAAAGGGATTTTAAGTGGATTACGAATTCGCAATAAAAGGTGGGTTTCTCCGTTGAAAAGAACAAACAAATTACATGTTAGAGTTCTACAAATCATAAAAATTGATGCAATTTAAACATTCTTCTAAGCCCCCCTTCATATGTATAAATCGGTGGGACGTATAACAGGAAGCCGTATTACACCTAATATGGTAGGTACATAATAAATAATGAGGATTATACCCATAACGGGTCTTAAATTGGCTGATACCTTCCTCAAATAGTTTTTTACGCTGTTAAATGGTGAAGAAACTGCAATTAGTCAGGAAAAACACCTAATGATTTTATTTATTGATTTCTAAAAGCCAATCAGTTCGCCACAATACCTACCTACCTAGCCTAATTTTACCAGGTACCTATTCCCGAACTGTTCCTGACCTAAGTTAGTTAAAGTAGGGAAAGGTGAGGAACTTCCCAACACTACTGTTATAAATCCTCGTTAGAGACTAACTTTGACGCATTCTTTCTTTCTTCGACCAGTGGTACGTTTCACCTACGTTCCTACCTGCTAAGTATTTCCTATAACATTCATTCTATTACACTGCTTCGGAGTCAACCATTCATTATATTACTTGCGGTTCAGAATAGTTGGGGGTGGATGGCCTCACAATATTACTCACATTATATTACTAGACGTTTGCGAGAGACCAAACGTCAAGTCTTGCGAAATGCTGCATCTTATAAATAGGTGGGAAAGCTTCGTTTATAAACTGAAATACAATAAACCTACAGGATGTTTAGTTATTCATTTTGGAGGATACAATGTTTTGACATTTTGGATACACAGCTTTTCCACCGTACGTGGTGATGAAACAAAACTGATGATTAATTGCATGCTATCTGACATAATTAATTTATCCATCGATGAAAAGCAAAGGTATGACGGAGATTCGAACACCGACAGGTAATTATCTATATCAGTAAATAATATTTATACCTACTGTTTTAAAATTATCTCCGCAAACTTACACAGATTTACGGGTGAGTGATACTGCAGTATTTTTTCCTTATTAGGTCGAACCACTTATGAGGTCTCCTTATTAGGTCGATCCGTCCAAATTTTTTTGATTGGTTTTTGTTCCATTGTTCTTCTTCTTCTTCTTCTTCTTCTTGTACGTATAATTCCTTTTTGTTAAACAGTATGGTAATGCGTTGTTGTCACTTCTGTTGCGTAAGATGTTCAAGCAACGCGGAAAATAACGAGAAGGAAACTTGTTACATGAAAGTAGTTGTTAGTTGATCACAAGCATGGAAACTGTGACGTTACATGATCGTCACCCAATCACAGAGCGTTTCGCGGAGCTTCCCGTTCTCCAGAATTTCAAATTCGATTTTAGTTATTACAACAACATTTTTATCCATATTTGACCATATTCGTGAACTTTAGGTGGTCTACTGTGGAGTAAAAAAGGTTTCATACGGCATTTCAGATGGGTGCAAGTTCCTCATTACCTATTACAACAATCACTGTAAATTAGGAGGATTTTTTTAATTAGTGAGGATTAGGTTGAGCTCACTGGAATGGAAAGCTCACTTTATGAAAGAATGATCTAAATAATATCGAACATACCTAATAGAGGATTTTTACCAATATCTGTTTGTATTCTTCGTGAGCGCGAGAGATTAGGGCTTGAATGAGTAAGTAACGGCGACCGACGAGGAAAGGTGAAACAAACTTATCGACTGGGGTTCCGAAAATAAGGTCATATTTCATGCGCTTCGATGAATGAATCGAGCCGTCAGGTCTAGGCGGCGGAATCCCAATAAAGGGAAGGAGAGCCAGGCGCTGCAGCTTGGAAATGTATGCCTTGAGGGACGAGCTAATGATGTCCATATGCGTCAAGGAGTGGACCGAACAGGACAGCCAAATGCCACATGACTTCAACGCCTTGGATTACTGGTCGACCGGCACCTCAAAAATACTTTCATCCATTTTCAGAGATGAAACCCGCCTTCACAGCTCTGATACCAACAACTATTGACTAATTACAGAACTCCATAATCGTGAGGATGTAACAAGGTCATTGTGGTAGAAAACAGTCAGGCTGATAGAATTTGGCTCCGTAAAATTAAACATTTGCCATGATACAGCACATGACTTCACTAAAACCATTACATGATTTTTTTTTTTTTTTAAGTAAAGCTAGTTTTTTCCTGTTGGCGTACTCCGGAGGATTTAACTTGGCTCTATTAATGCGCGCTATTAGAATTGCTGGGCTTCGATTGTCCCCTTTGTGTTCGAGTCAATCTGTACCCATTACACGATCACTATGACCATTCATAACAAACTACATAAGTATTTATACTACATAGTGAAAGTTAGTTAAGATTAAGATGAATACATGAGATGAAAGCTCAAAGAGAGTCGACATTTATCGTAGAGTCAACCAGGAGCAATGTCGCCAGGAGAATCTACAGCTGCGAATATTTGCACTTTGAAGAAGAGATTTCTTGAAGTCACCATAAATAAAAAACGCTGCAAATCCCTGCAGAACGGTTTATTATTTTGTACAGAATACCCTCCTGTTACAGATCACAGATCTCCGTATCGATAACCCGTCTATATAATATAATATGTACTATTCTACACATATTATGTAGATCGCGGACCTCCGTAGGTTAGTACCTAACCCCGTACTCCTTACTAGGTACCTACCTAAACCGTTGTGTAATAATTTACCTGTATAGGTTCCCCTTCTACGGAGATAGAATAAAGAACCGTTGTGTAATAATTTGCCCATCAATAATACTTCAACGGTTGTTCAAGTTGCAAAAGTACTTATCAACAAAATCCAGCCCTTTCTTGGTAGATGAGCCGTTGTGTAATAATTTACCGTGGTGTCATAATTTACCGTTGTGTAATGATTTACCGTTGTGTAATAATTTACCGTTGTGTAATAATTTGCCATTGTGTAATAATTTACCCATCAATAATACTTCACAGTTTTTTAAGTTGCAAAAGTACCTATCAACAAAATCCAGCCCCTTCTGGGTAGATGAGCCGTTGTGTAATAATTTACCGTTGTGTAATAATTTGCCATTGTGTAATAATTTACCCATCAATAATACTTCACAGTTTTTTAAGTTGCAAAAGTACCTATCAACAAAATCCAGCCCCTTCTGGGTAGATGAGCCGTTGTGTAATAATTTACCGTTGTGTAATAATTTGCCATTGTGTAATAATTTACCCATCAATAATACTTCACAGTTGTTCAAGTTGCAAAAGTACCTATCAACAAAATCCAGCCCCTTCTGGGTAGATGAGCCGTTGTGTAATAATTTACCGTTGTGTAATAATTTGCCATTGTGTAATAATTTACCCATCAATAATACTTCACAGTTTTTTAAGTTGCAAAAGTACCTATCAACAAAATCCAGCCCCTTCTGGGTAGATGAGCCGTTGTGTAATAATTTACCGTTGTGTAATAATTTACCGTGGTGCCATAATTTACCGTTGTGTAATAATTTACCATTGTTTAATAATTTACCCATCAATAATACTTCAACGTTTTTTCAAGTTTCAGAAGTACCTACTAACCAAATCCAATAGTCCATCACTAAAATAATATCGCGAAATAATATGCGAAATAATATAGCAGAACAAACAACTCGACTTCATACGGCCATCCTTGATTATAATCAGATGCTCCGTAGTCATGATATCCGGGCCTGATTTATACCGTTTGATTCACGATCGTGTTGACGAAGCTTTTTGGTGCTCACGAACGGCTGGTCGTACAGTGCTCCGGGTGGTCTCAAAAAATTGTTTAGCTCAAGACAAATTTAATAACGTACAAAAAACCATACCCTTCAATCTGAAGTTTTCGAGCTACGGCGTTCTGAAAATTTCAACCCCCTATTTTGAACCCCTTAGAGATGACTGACAGTATCGTCGAGCTTCGAGGACCAACTAGACCCCGAACGGAACCTATAACCCGAATTTCAGCAATTTTGTTTCATGGTAACTAAGAAAAGTGGTCAGTACGGCGTACGGCGGACAAACAGAAATATTTTTATTGCAGTTTTGGATTCTACATACCTTGAAACGTAAACTATCAAATTTTGAGGGGGGTAAGAATTTTTTTTTCTTGCTCGATTCCAATGGTTCATTATTGAAAATAATAAAACAAAATTCAAGCGGCGTGTACTACAATAATACGTAGCTAACTAAATGACCTATTAAGGCCTGTAAACCTTTCAAATTGATTCAGAGCCTGTGAGGCGCGAGTCTGTACGATGTTTTATTCAAGAAAGAGACCATGATACGCTTTGATGGCCTAGCAGATCCGTTTACACTGATCTATTCAAACATTTACACAACCCATTGCAACAAGTTTTTACACAGTACTAAAATAAACGCTAAAATAATGATTGATCTATTCAAAGTATTGCGTATATTTAGTAGGTTAGGTATTTCACATTTCCTTCTAAGAGCATAAGAAAATTGTTCCTTTGAGTTTGCCTAAACAGACAGTAGTAGATCCATCGGTCGCAATACTGTTAGGAGAAATTAAAAAAATTTACGGGGTGAATGAGAGGTTCACTACTACTAGAATAATTTTCTGGAACAGAAGGTTCTGATAGTCAACGTATTTATCAAAGATAGATAAGTACGTAAGTGTTCTACTAAAGTGTTCTATTTTTTAATAAATGGGTTTCATGCGACGAGTCGATAGTTAAAAGTGAAATACTGGGAATATATTCAACCCTTTGAATGCAGACCTTACAAGACTCGGGTTATCAAGCCACCCGAAGGAGGAAGTCTATTGTTGTGAATATAAATCCAATGTGTGTCATACGTGTTTATGCACTGATAATTTATTAGACTGAAGAATTGAGCTCGCGTTTTGGAACCCTGACACGTTCGGTCTATCGATCAAACGCTTTTACTTACGACCATCAATCCGCAACCCAGGAATTCCCATTACCCCTATCAGAACAACGAATAACCGCAAGGGTAAAATGGAACGTTCTATTCATGCAGCATCACGTCGTGAGTTGTGTCATCATAGCTATATGGTATCGTTAAAATTTAATTATTACATTTCTACAGGTATATGTATATATTACAATATCCGTAAAAATCATAAAAATCCGTCCAGTACTATCAATCATTCAACTTATATGGGGAAGGGGGCTATCAGACAAAAACTCCCCCCCCCCCCCCCTCCATAAGTCGAACACCGATATCTCGAATGTGTCGATACCTCGAATTGTTTTTAAGGTCCCAAGTCCCACACAAAAGTCCGAACAAACTAACGATATGTCGAACAAATGAAAGGCTGGTGGAGACACTATATTTCGGATAAATGCCCCAATTTATCCACAAATCAACTCGATATGGCGAACGACACGCCTGGTGCTTACCTACAACAGATATGTCTCAAGGTGGGGAGGGGGTTTAGTTCTATGTTTTCGGATCTTGAAACGCAAACTATCTCATGGGGGGGGGGGGGGAGGTATAATTTTGTTTTTTATGCTCGATTCCAAAGGATTAAGGAGGGGAACGGAACGAACAATATAGCTGCAGTTATACCTACAATCGAGAAGCAAGAACTGCCTTAAATAATATAAAAGGGTTCTCGGAAAGTTTTGAATTGGCTATATTCAATTTCTCAAACATCAGCCTGTCATCCATAGGTTATGCATTGAACGAAGGACCTTAGCAAATGATTAGCGCTGCACAAGCAGTTAGCTGGTTACTATTTTCCCCTGTTTTCAGAACTATGTAAATATGAGCCTTTCGGAATTGCAATAACAACCATAAAATAATTGAAAATTATGAACACTTGGCATATTTACAAGAGGCCAAAATCGAAGCTGATGCAAAATAAAGGTATGTACTTGAAAGTCGATTCATAAAAATAAAAAGCGCTTGTTGGGGCCCAGATGAAATTAAACATTTTTTTAAACCAGAATTATGTGGTATATTATAATGATTAGAATCTTCATACATATTCATAGAAATTGTAATGATTTGAATGTTCATTACATAAATATGTACATAGAATGCACACATTATTTTGATTCATTTACATTCATCGCTCATATTTTCCTGTTTCTAGTAGGTACCTACCGATATCTTGAACTCCCAGCTCGATAACTCGAACTACCGATACCTCGAATTAATGCCAACTTGAACAGTTTTGCCCAGTCCCGAGGTGTTCGAGTTAACTAGTTGCGACCATGTCTACTCACCGCAGTGGAAGGAAACACCTCTCCCCATCACGATACACCATTTATAATATATAATAAAACAGTTGCTGAGGTGTCCCAGCGGGCTGGAGCGTTCGATCTTTATACCCCCGTTTGGGATAAATAAAAAGTTCAAAGCGTCTCTGGTTCTCTTCTAGGGTGGGCACCAATACAAGCTTTGAAAAGCTTGCAAGTGCTTACCCGACCAGAGATTAGCTCTTCATCTCTGATTAGAATCATGTGAACCTACAGGGATAACGCGATAAGTGTCTTGAAGCTTGTGAGTAAAAAGTTCTCCCGGGATTAAACCCAAAGGGCATAAATACAAAATACAAACAAAGGTTAAGCACATTAAAAAAAAGTCATTATGTATTTCATTATTATTTGGGCGCTCTTTAAAAATATGTGTTATAAAAACAAATAACAAAAAAGGGGAACGTCGTCAAAGTTTTTCAATTCAAACGTGTTTTTCCTGTCCTGTTAAGCTGATCGTCCTAGCACGTTCCTGCTTAAATTCCATGGACTAAAAAAAATACAGACGGTGTTCACCCGCTGAACATACAGATTCTACGAATTAGGCAGGTACTTATAACTCACACCATTCATTGATTACAACCTGATTCCCCGCCCGTCCTCACTCCTTTCCAGCTGTCTGGTACGTGCGGTGATAGAACAACCTTTTTGTATGTACTTCTGTGGTTAGGTATAATGAAACCGTGAAGTAGTCTACCTCTGTCCATAGTAGAGTGTTCTATGGATGAACCGTCTCTGTCAGCTGTCTCGTCGATCCAATATTTCAACAGAACCGTCCGCATTTATGGCTCAACTGCGGTTTTTAATTTTAAAAATATCTCCAAAATGAAGAACAGTGAAACACCTTGACTGAAAGTACGCACTTTACTGACCAAGTATACCTCCATGTGATTCAACAATAAGGACCATATAATTTGCGCTCTATCAAGTCTTCAAGGCGATGTTAGGGAAACGTGAAACTGAATCAGTTGAGATTAATTTAATCTAACAATTTTAGCGGTCTAACTTCGAGGTACCTATTGATTTGATTCTATCTACTACGAAGATGAAGATAAAAAAACGAAAGTCATGGGCACCTATGAATTTTCAATTTATTTACTTTTTTTTCTCAACTTTGTGATCTCACTTCGACCGACTTGGCAATTTTTTTTAGAAATGATGGGGGTTGGGTCCCAGATGAGCCCTAATGAATTTCAGTCTGATCGAAAAGATAAAAACATCTGCGCATGGGCTAACAACTGGAACCTGGTACAGCTCATGTCTCTATATATTTCTGTTCAATCGAAATTGGTGAAAATTTCAGTCATCACGCTGCTCAAGCGCCTCCGAATAACTTCCCTCCTCCCTTCCTTGATCGGACTATCCCCCCCCCCCCCCCATGTGCCTACATTGCGCAATCGAAAATAAAAGGGCTAATGGACTAGCTGAGAACCACCCCTATGCCAGTCGGAAACTATGTACAGTTCACGCCTAATAGACATGTACACATAGTACCGACTCAAATTTCAAACGATGTCAGCTCCGTAAAGTAAGTACCTACTCGGGTATGTACTTATACACGTCCTAAAGATTTTCAAAACAGCTAGTGTATCTTGAAGGTTCTGGGAAGGGCCAAAAGGTATTCATAATTTGAGATAACTAATCAAATCTAAGTTTTGTGGTAAACTCCAGTTGTTCCTATCAATTAGAATTGGTGAGTCAACTGCCACAATATCAACATTCTAATAGACAAAAAGGATTACTATAACGCGCTTCAGCGGAGAGATTTTTCCGCGAGGAAGAAAAGGTTCGTCGAGCAACAATAAATCAGCCAACGCAACCTCACAATCTCAACTGATTCATCGTCCAAGTTCAACAGGATGGTTATTATTCTCAGTTAAGTTAGACCTCCAACAGTCAAGTTAGAGTACTTTCTTCGCAATCTAAATAGGTATTCTCTCCTCTCTGATTCTTTCATTATAAACTTCTCTCCGTCCTATTGTGAATGAAAAAGTTGGAGCGGTTTGTGTAGGGTGGACCCAACTTTTATCCTTCAACGAATACATCGTAACATTCTCAGAACGAATTTTTATTTCATCAATTTCAATTTATCTTCTTACCGGCCCTATATGATTTTTTTTTTAAATTGAACAGTGGTCCTAAATAATCTGTACTACCTTTAAGGGCCCGTAGAAATGTGCACGCTGATTACATGAATATTCACTATTTTAGGGGTGCCTGAACGTGCTTCGAATGGGAGAATGAAAGAATGAACATATTTGCCAAAATGGGGTGGTCGAACACAGAATGTTTGTGCTTACATCTAATTATACGCAGAATCCGAATCTGAATTATGGGGGTTACCACATGAAATTAGGAAGGTGGTATGGATTGCGCACACTATACACGAGCGAAAAGTGAGCAAATTGTAAATTTCTAACTCTAATCTATTGAAAATCTTTGGGCGCCGTATTTTTTAGATTTTTAAGATAAAGATTACCTATACTCGTATTTTACTCGAACCTCCAGAAGAGTTTCGAAAATAAAAGGAGATTGACTATATGAGCCAATTTACTCAAACCACCCTTCAAGTTACTGCATCAACAAACATTTTCACTCATCTCTAACTATAAAAAACCCAAATTCAAAGATACATTGCCCTCTAGACTATTTTGGCATTCAAATATGTTTTCAGTGTACGAAATCGCCACTTTTCCCTCCAGTCTAAATCACCATTATTATTGGCTGATTCAAATCGCCATTTGAATCGTACTGATTCAAACCCAACAAATGTGACGTGCATCGTCTTAATTCGTCGTCCACTTCGACTAATCGCAATAAGGACATGAAACTCAGTTATGAATATAGTAGTAGCTGTCTTAATTCGAGTAGGTATCTACCTCGTAATGTCTTCACAATGATGTTTTAATCAATAGACCCCATCAGCGTGCCGTACTTCCAGCTTTTGGGGTTGATACAATCTCAGGAACAAAGGAGTGAGTTTAACGAGAGGAGTTTAACAGGTTCCTGCACTTATGAAGTTATCTAGGAGAAATCGCCCTCATCTATTATCATATATCAGAAATGAACTCTAAATTCTACTCTACGTAGGAAGGAATAGCGGCAGATCACGAGCTATCGAGAACAAAAAGGATCGTAAATGTGCATTATATCGATGCCACGTCTCGTAACCACCTCAATGAGGACCGGCCCATAGAGGATGATGGTTTGATCAACGATAGATCACGATGAAAAGATTACGTACAAAGCCGAACAGGTGTATTCCCGCTTTCTTTCAAAGTTGAATATTAAATTTCTCCAAATTCGAGCTCGAAGGTGCACAAAGGTGTGAAATCAAATCGAACACTATCACAGTTACACAGTTACAGGGACTCAAGGATCCACCACTGCCGCTGGATCAAGGAGCCGTCCAAATAAGACATTACACCCTGCTGAGTAGATTCGATAGTAACGTATGAAGGAGGTTGGTTAACAGTTAGGTCGTGCGTGTTAATTATCAGAGGAGATGGGCCCATTCCAATTGGTCACGTAAGATAACGTTAAAGTGAAAGGATCGTGTTTATGGTTTATGGGACGGCGACTTTGGAATACCGGGAACTGGGAATAGGATGCCAAGTCGATTCCAGCTCTCAAGGGGTTACGGGGATGGAGGTTTCAAGGTTTGTTATCTCAAGGATGACTTGAGGGAGCACCGGAATCGTCAGAAAGACAAGCGATGCGTGAAAATGAGAGATAGCTGTCCAGAACTCATCGTCTTCAACCCCCAGGGAGAGTCAATTACTTGTAGGTTGCGAGGGGAAATCACCTTTTGAACGACCACGTAGGAAATAGAATAAAGGAAGGAACCTGGGCTGCTAACCAACCCCACCGCAGTGGTTGAGGTCGAGTCAACCAAGTACTCGTACGAGGCTGAAGCGACGTCAAGAGAAACACACAATGGAAACCAACCCTGAACCCACGAGACCCTCGAGGTGCTTTTCATATTTTATCGTGCGAATCTTGTCTTGCGGACGGGCACCCCTCCATTCATCTGACTTTACTATCAGTACCTACTATTAACGGATTCTGCTTCAAAAGTAGGTATTCGAACACATATATACGTATCATTTGGCACATGATATGAGCTATTATATACATGAATGATACGCACATGTATACGAGTACCTACTTTTCAAGCAGAATCTGTTAACAGTAGGTACTGGCAGTAAAGTCAGATATGATATATATTATTCGACCGCTTGTGAATTATCTATTTTAACTGTGAATTATCTATCAGTGAATCATCTATTTTCATTGTGAATTCTATTTTTTTTTTTTTTTTTGAAAATATTTATTGATTGAGACTATTACAATAATATACCTCATTGAATAGGTGTACACACTTTCATTCTTTAAATTCATTCAATCTGCAAGCATGGTTGCAGATATATAAATATGTATCGATTTTATTTATCTACTTATTTTATTGAAGCTGAATAATGTCCATAACATGTCGTGGGCGGTGGAGTCGTCTGTTTTCCGGGATTTGGAAGCCTTCATTTACCAGGGGGTTGGGGTGGTTGGTATTGCGTCGTACGAACGAACTGCAGCAGTTGTTGAGGATTTCAGAGGGCGGTTCCAACTTGAGGTCATTATATAGTGTAGTGTTTCTGACGAGTGGAGGAGCATTCACTATCCGTCGCTGTAAAATTCCGTTCTGCTGCTGCTCAATTCTTCGGAATTCGGATTTGGAGCAGGTTCCCCATATGGCCAGAGCGTATGTCCAGATGGGTCGGATAACCGTTTTGTACAGTATAATCTTATTTTGAATGGATATGTGCTGACTTCCGAGGAACGATTTTAGCTGGGTTACTCTATTTCTCACTTTTGTTATTAATGCGCTGATGTGGTCGTGAAATGTCAATCGCGTGTCTAATATTACCCCTAGATATTTATGTGAGGTTTTAATCAGGATGAGCTGCCCCAGATAGCGTATTTCTGGATTTGTGTAATTCCGTTTGTAGGTATATGCAACTACACTAGACTTTTCGCTGTTGATTTTAACTCTCCACTTTGTGCACCATTGTCCTAGTACAGTCAACAGTTGTTGTAAGTTCTGGTTTGCGATAGATGATTCCTCATGAGATGCAGCATAAACCAGATCGTCAGCATACAGGCCGGAAAACCCTTCTGGGATATTTACAGGCAGGTCGCTTGTGTAAAGGGAGTATAGGAATGGCGCCCATACACTCCCTTGGGCCACTCCTGCCTGGATCTGCCTAGGAGTTGACTGGAGGTTTTGTACCGAGACCACGAACGATCTGTTCTCTAAGTAGTGTGTTACCACCGAGAGTAGGTTGTTGGGTAGGTATTGGCGAAGTTTGTAGAGGAGGCCACAATGCCAAGTCCTGTCAAAGGCCTGAATTCACTGAATTCAGCTGTGAATTCTAGTAATCATTTAATTCTATTTTAATTGTGAATTCTATCTAATCAGTGAATTATCTATTTTAGTTGTGAATTATCTATCAGTGAACCATCTATCAGTGAATTAGCTAATAGTGAACCACCTATTAGATATCATATATAATAATGATCGCTAGTGAATTATCTATTTCAACTTCAGCAGGTCCCAAAACATGTAGGTACATAGGTAACTCCCCAAATTGGTGCCCATCAAATTTGGGCGAAATCGAGCAAGGTAACCGCGAAATATACATATAAAACGGATCAATCGCACGGCCATCGACGCGTTGTCACGCGACACGGTGGGATCAGCTGACGGTGTTTGTTGTGGTCAGGATTTTGAGGGTCTGTTCTTCTGGACGTGTAACACGAAATTCATCTGGTTGGCCATTTTGTTTTCGGTTGACGGATGATACGTACTGGACCGTTTATCTTGGTCCCTAGTTTTATAGCTGGTTTCTGACCATTTGTATTGAGAAGTCAACTGCCAAAATGCTGTTGCTAAGCTCAGGATAAGCTTAAATTTTTTTATGAAATTATTGAATGTTGTGGAGACTGTGCTTCCAACTTCGATGAGGAGTCAATCTTAATATCAATGTCTTCCACGCCATATTTTGACTTTTTACATAGGATTCAAATCTGCGCACGCACAAATCCTGTTGCTTCGATATCTTTGAAATTCGTAGGGAACAATCTAGACCCTATATCTATACTGCCGTTAGAAGCAGAAAAGTCGTATCTGAATGTTTGGCCAAAATGAGTTAACCCCCTCCCCCCCCCCCCCCCATCCGGGTTCTACCGAATTTTAGAGTCTCAGAGCCGTAGCTGAACGGCCTCAAACCTGGCTAACGAATCATGAGACAATGTACTTTCGGGTGGATTTACTAAGCGAAAACTCGTAAATTTATTTTTCAGAGGATGATAAGTCTATCTCACAGCAGACACTTTTTTTTCTTTACATATGGGTTAGTAAAATGCAGGTATAGAAGTTTAAAACTTCGTTAAATAATAATCATATCCGTTTATTGAACTTTGGACAAGTTCGTCCATAAGAGCTCACTCGCGAATATAACTCTACATAGCTCCCGTTTGTATCCAAAATAAGAGAACAAAATTCGCATGCCATTTTTCGGTATCTTTCATCAAAAAACTCGTTTTTTGACTTCACCGATCGATTCAGATAGAATTCAGATCGAATTCCGAACACTACCGCTCATATTGGCAAATTTCAACTCGAAATCATAAGGTCCATTTTTCCACAAGTCAGGTTTACTCGGCTACGACTTTTCTGCTTCTGGCGGCTGTATGCATATATGACCCTGCAAATTTCATTCGAATCGGTCCAGTAGAACTGGCGGTATTAAATGTTGCAACGTTTTCGTGTTTTGCGTACGCGCAGACTACTTCCTTCACTACTTCAGTCAGGGGCGCGACCTGCATGATTCCTGATAATTTCATCAAAATCGGATGAGTAGAACTAGAGTAAGGGGAGTGTCATCAATTTTATGTTTGCACATTCGCAGACGAAAGCTGCTGACGGATTCTGATGATCAACGTTAGAGATCACTATAGACCAACTCGCACATACCCTCGAAATCGAGCTTGACGTTGGTGGTTAGGAGGAATTGCGCACAGAAAGACAGGGAACCAAATTTCTTTCTTGATGCCTAAAAAGTAAAATGCGAGTAGAATTTTTCCGATTCATGCATGAATATAAAGCTTCTCTATATTCGGTATTAATGGAGCGAAATGGGGGAGAAAAATCGGCGTTATTGCGGGTTGCGCACTCTCACAAAAACAATTTAGTTTATAATCGTTATTTGGTAATATTCGGAAAAGAAGGGGGTTAATATTTGACACATTTCTGGAAACCTATTTCTTCAGCAATCTACTGGAGTGGGACACCCTTTAGATTCCCACACAACACTACTTAAAGTACGTCGAACAATCCCCGAACTTCTCCAAAAACGCGTAAATGGGAAATTCAGTACCGTTTTCGACCATTCCGACAGTAATTGACAGCGGTCCGTAATCGACGGTTGTTCGGAGCGATTACTGTGCGGCTACGTCGATCCAATATCTATCGGTGAAGAGGAAAACGAATTAGCAGCACGTAGTGTTTCAGATGTCTCCAGCTGCCTGAGGATATGAACCCTTCACTTCCGTTTGTGAGCACATTTTGATCGGATCCGCACAAACTCCTTAATCTATCGGGATCTCGTTTAATCCCGCATCATCCGCCTGATGACACGTTTTGTTCGTGGGTTCCCTTCGACAGGATAATCTCTGGGACCCCTTCTAGAATCGTTTTGCAGAGATCGTGATGAATAATATTTCCACTCAAAGCGAGATGAACGCACAAAAGGGCTTAATTAATTTGAATGGAACAGATTCCGTATCGACGGCCAAAAGCTCGTATTTCATGATTCGACACACAACACACACACACACTCACTTCACAATTCACTTGATTGGTACTATAAAAATGACACAGTACTAATTTTAAAAATATACTGAAGTTTGGTAGGTACAAAAAAATCAAATATTCAAAATATTATCTGGGACACACACAGCTACATATACATATACCTGCTGACCAAGTACCATAAATTATGAATAATGATGGTTACTTCAAAAAGGCAACGGTATAATTATTGCCAGAATATTCAGTTTTAAATTTAGCTTTGATATGCTTCAAAATTAAATCATTCAACAGTTCTGCCCCCAACACTTTTCATCGTTTCATTTCTCAAAATACAAAACTAAAACGGTGAAAAGTCCTTGTCACAAAGGTTTATTATTTTATTTGATATACCTACAGAAATGTTGGCTGTTCAGTTTCAAATAGATATTTTGTGAGATTACCACCAATTTTGGCCCCCAAAAACAGGAATTAGGCTCCTATTTTTTTTTAAATTATCTCTGATCATTGATAGCGCCGTTTAATTGTCTTGGTTCACCTGATACTACTTCTAGTGCAATTATACTAATTTATGGTGATTTCAGACAATTTTCCAGGTTTTAGACTCATAAAAAATGTATTTTGGAAGCTGATCCTTCGTTACAACTTCGATCATACACTCTTCGGTCAAAACCAACTTCATATTCGGTCTTCCCGCCCTGAAAGACATGGAAAACGATGCCTCACAAGCACATGTTCACTAAAACCTCAAAAAAACCCCAAGAAACACCCTATTTTTATATCCATTTTTTTCCCCATAACATCCCTGGTGTATTCAGATCGCGCTGTCGAGTTTCGGAGCACAACTAGGACCCAAATGTGGTCCAAATGGGGACCCGAACTGTGTGCGGAAGAACGACGATTTTAGACCACAATTTAACGCACGAGTAAATTTAAGGCTGAAACTCCGTTAGAACCTCTGTATTCCACTCTTCGGTCAAAATCGACTTCATATACAATCTTCTCGCCCTTCGAACGAAAACGCACAAGCTAATATTAATAAAACACACACAAAAAAACAAATTTTTACACCCATTTCTCATCCATAACACCCCTGGGTATATTCCGATCGGGCTGCAAAGATTCGGGACACAACAAGGACCCAAATCGAGCCTGTGTGCGAAAGAACAATTTTTTAATACCGAAAATAAAGTAAATACGGATGATACTGCGGACGGACAGTGCATATGGTTTATTATTCTGTGAATAATACACCTATGTATTCGCTCCGTAAAATATTTTTATAACACCCCCTCAAAATTTGTTCTTTTACGTTCCAAGGTGCGCAGATTCTAAAGAACGCTCCAAAGCCCATGCCAATTGAGTTTATTATTCTATTCTTCCATGCGCACTAATTGAAATAGTTATTTTAGATGGTTTCCACCAATTTTGGAACTTTGACCTCCAAAAACACGACCTCGGCTCCCCCCCCCCGGAAATACATTTACAGATTACCTTTGATCACTGATAGTGCCATTTAATTGTCTTCATTCACCTGCTAATACTAATTATAGTGCTATTATAGAAATTCATGGTGATTTCAGACAATTTCCCAGGTGTTCGACTCATCAAAAAAACATTTCGCGAGCTTAACCTTCGTTACAACCTCAATTCCTCACTCTTTGGCCAAAGCGGCTGCCGAACTTCGGAGCACAACTAGGACCCAAATGTGGACCCGAACTGTGTGCGGAAGAAAGACGACTTTAGACAAAAATTTAACGTAAATTTGAGGCCGGAACTTCGTTAGAACCTCCATTTTCAATTCTTAGGTCAAAATCGACTTCATATTCGGTCTTCTCGTCCTAAAAAACATGGAAAACGATACCTCAGAAGCTCATGACAGTAAAACGCAAAAAAGACAAAAAAGACCTATTTCAACACCCATTTTTCACTCGTAACACTCTTGGGTATATTCCGAAAAGGCTGCAAAGTTTCGGGACATAACCGGACAAATCAACAACGGGACACAACAACAAATGGAGCCTGTGTGCGAAAGAACTTTTTTTTAAAGACCGAAAATGAAGCCGGTATGCATGATACGGCGTACGGCGTACAGCGTACGGCGGACGGACATTGCATTTTCTGAATCTACGCTCCTTGAAACGTAAAAGAAAAAATTTTGGGGTGGTGTTATAATAATAAATTCTGTTGAGCGAATACATAGGTGTATGATCCACTGAGTAATAAACCAAAATGCAATTTCCCTCCGCCGCCGCCGTATCATCCATATCTGCATTATATTCGGACTGAAAAATTCGTCCTTTCACAACTGGCTCTATTTGGGCCCTAGTTGTGTCTCCAAACTTTGCAGCCCGATCGGAATATACCCAGGGGTGTTATGGATGAAAAATGGGTGATTTTTGGTGTTTTAGCAACACAACAGGGTTTTTGGTGCTTTAGCAACGTGAGCTTGAGAGGCTTCGTTTTCCATGTTTTTTAGGGAGAGGATACCGCATATGAATTCGATTTTTACCAAACAGTGGGAAGTTGAGGTTCTAACGAAGTTTCAGCCCTAAATTTACGTTAAATTTCCGTCTAAGATCATCGTTCTTCAGCACACAGTTTGGGTCCCCATTTGGGAACACGTATGGGTCCTATGTTGGGCTCCTAGGCTTGGCAGCCCGATCGGAATACACCCAGGGACGCTATGGGGGGAAAATGGGTGTGAAAATAGGGTTTGTCGAGTATTTTTTTAAAGGATTTAGTGATCAGGAACGTGGGAGGTATAGTTGTCCATGTTTTTTAGGGCGAGAAGACCGAATATGAAGTTGATTTTGACCAAAGAGTAAAGTTGTGACGTTGTAACGAAGGTTGAGCTTCCAAACTTCATTTTTTATGAGTCAAAAACCTGGGAAATTGCCTGAAATGACCATGAGTTTGTATAATAACACTAGAAGTAGTATCAACATTTGAATCAAGACAATTAAATGGCACTATCAATGTTCGAAGATATATTGTAAAAAAAAATAGGAGCCTAATTCTTGCTGTTGGGGGCCAAAATTGGTGGAAACCATAAAAATAGCTATCTCAATTATTGCACATGAAGGAAACAATGCGTCAACATTTCTAGAGGTAGGTATGCCCAATGGAATAATAAACCCATGTGACAAGGAATTGCAGCGTTCTTTGGTTTTTCAGTAACTTGAGCTTCTGAGGCATCGTTTTCTTTTTCTTTTTTTTTGTAGGACAGGGAGACCGAACGTGAAATCGATTTTGACCAAAGAGTGGGAAATTGAGGTTCTAACGAAGTTTCAGCCCTAAATTTACGTTAAATTTTTGTCTAACGTCGCACAGTTTGGGCCAAGTTTTGGAACACATTTGGAACCTAGTTGTGCTCCGAAGCTCGGCCGCCCGATCCGAATACACCCTGGGGTGTTATAGGTGAAAAATGTGTGTAAAAATAGGGTTTTTCGAGGTTTTAGTGAACATGAGCTTGTGAGGCAACATTATCCATGTGTTTCAGGGCAAGAAGACCGAATATGAAGTTGATTTTGACCAAGGAGTGAAGTATTGAGGTTTTAACGAAGGTTCAGCTCCCAATATTCATTTTTAATGAGTCAAAAACCTGGGAAATTTTCTGAAATCACCACCAATTTGGATAATAACACTGAAATAGTATCAACGGATGAATCAAGACAGTTAAATGGTACCATCGATTAATTTGCAAAATACAAGGTAAAATGTAAAATGTAAAATGATAATTTGTAAAAAAAAAAGTAGGAGCCTAACTTAAGTTTTTGAGGTACAATAAATGAGCATCCAACATTCCAATAGAATAATAAACCCATGTGACAAGGACATCGCAGCGTTTTAAAATCTACGCACCCTGAAACGTAATAGAAAACTTTCGAGGGGTGTTATCGAAATGTTTTGCTGAGCGAAAACATACTTGTATTATTCACAGAATAATAAAACAAAAACGCTGCAAAGTCCTTGTCACATGGGTTTATTATTCTATTGGACATACCTACAGAAAGATTGGCTGTTCATTAATTGTTTCTTTCATGCGTAATAATCGAAATAGCTACTTCTGATGGTTTCCATTAATTTTGGCCCCCAAAACACAAATTAGGTACGCTCTTTTTTTTTCTTTTTTTTTAAACTATCTTTGATCATTGGTAGTGCCATTTAATCGTCCTGAACCACGTCTTGACACTTTTTCCAGTGTTATTATACAAACTGATGGTGATTTCAGACGATTTCCCAGGTTTTTCACTCATAAAAAATCAATTTTGGGAGCTGAACATTTGGTAGAACCTCAATTTTCTATTCTTTGGTCAAAATCGACTTCATATTCGATCTTCTCGTCCCCAAAAACATGAAAAACGATACCTCAAAAGCTCATGTTACCAACATGTTGCTAAAACGCAAAAAGTACCTATTATTATACACATTTTCACTCATAACACCCCTGGGTATATTCCGATCGGGCTGAAAAGTTTCGGGACACAACTAGGGCCCAAATGGAGCATGTGTGCGAAAGAACGATTTTTTTAGACCGAAAATGAAGCCTGTACACGTGATACGGCGGACGGCGGACGGCGGACGGACATTGCATTTTTGGAATCTACGCACCTTGAAACGGAAAAGAAAAAAGTTTGAAAGGGGTGTTATAAAAATTTTTTGCTGAGCGAATACATAGGTGTATTATTCACAGAATAATAAACCAAAATGCAATGTCCGTCCGCCGTCCGCCGTACGCCGTATCACGTGTACAGGCTTCATTTTAGATCTAAAAAAGTCGTTCTTTCGCACACAAGCTCCATTTGGGCCCTAGTTGTGTCCCGAAACTTTTCAGCCCGATCGGAATATACCCAGGGGTGTTATGAGTGAAAATGTGTGTAAAAATTGGTACTTTTGCGTTTTAGCAACATGTTAGTAAAATGAGCTTTTGATGTATCGTTTTCCATGTTTTTGGGGACGAGAATACCGAATATGAAGTCGATTTTGACCAAAGACGCGGAAATTGAGGTTTTACCATTGGTTCAGCTACCAAAATTGGTTTTTTTTCGTCAAAAACCTGGAAAACTGTCTGAAATCACCATCAATGTGTATACTAACATTAGAAAAAGTGTAAACAGCTGAATCAAGACCATTAAATCGCACTACCAATGATCAAAGATGACCTGGGGGAAAAAAAAAGTGTACCTATTTCATGTTTTGGGGGCCAAAATTGGTGGAAATCATCAGGAATAGCTATTTCAATCATTCCACATGAATGAAACAATAAATTTAACTGCCAACAAGAATCTCTAGAACTCCAATCGAATAATAAACCCATGTGACAAGGACTTTGCAGCGTTTTTCTTTTCCGTTTCAAGGTGCGTAGATTCCAAAAATGCAATGTCCGTCCGCCGTCCGCCGTATCACGTGTTCCGGCCTCATTTTCGGTCTAAAAAATTCATTCTTTCGTACACATGCTCCATTTGGGCCCTAGTTGTGTCCCGAATCATTTCAGCCTGATCGGAATATACCCAGCGGTGTTATGAGTGAAAATGTGTGTAAAAATAGGTACTTTTTGCGTTTTAGCAACTTGTTGGTAACATGAGCTTCTGAGATATCGTTTTCCATGTTTTTGGGGACGAGAAGACCGAATATGAAGTCGGTTTTGACCAAAGAGTGGAAAATTGAGTTCTACCAAATGTTCAGCTCCCACAATTGATTTATTATGAGTGAAAAACCTGGGAAATAGTCTGAAATCACCATCAGTTTGTAAAATAACACTGGAAAAAGTGTCAACACGTGGATCAAGACGATTAAATGGCACTACCAATAATCAAAGATAGTTAAAAAAAAAAGGAGCGTACCTAATGTGTTTTAGGGGCCAAAATTAATGGAAACCATCAGAAATAGCTATTTCGATTATTACGCATGAAAGAAACAATAAATAAACAGCCAACATCTCTGTAGGTATGTACAATAAAATAATAAACCCATGTGACAAGGACTTTGCAGTGTTTTTCACTATTGGGTGAAAATCAATTTCATGGTCGGTCTCTCGCCCTAAGAAACATAGAAGACGATACTTCACAAGCTCATGTTTACTAAAACCTCAAAAAAAATCTCGAAAAACTTATTTTTACACCTATCCCCTCCTCCCCCCCCCCCCCCCCCCAACCACACGGTAACACCTTTGGGTATACCTCGATCGGGCTGAAAAGTTTCGGGACACAACTAGGGCCCAAATCGAGCCTGTGTGCGAAAGAACGAATTTTTTAATACCGAAAATAAAGTAAATACGGATGATACGGTGGACGGACATCGCGTTTTGGGGTATTATTCTGTGAATAATGCACCTATGTAATCGCTCAGCAAAAAATGTTATAACACCCCATCAAAATTTTTTCTTTTACGTTTCAAGGTGCGTAGGTTCCAAAAATGCAATGTCCGTCCGCCGTATCACGTGTACCAGTTTCATTTTTGGTCTACAAAATTCGTTCTTTCGCACACATGCTCCATTTGGGCCCTAGTTGTGTCCCGAAACATTGCAGCCCGATCGGAATATACCCAGGGGTGTTATGAGTGAAAAATTGGTGTAAAAATAGGTACTTTTTGAGTTTTAGTAACATGTTAGTAATACGAGCGTTGGAGGTATCGTTTTCCAAGTTCTTTTGGGACAAGAAGACCGAATATGAAGTCAATTTTGACCAAAGAGGGGAAAACTGAGGTTCTACCAATGGTTCTGCTCCCAAAATTGATTTTTTATTAGTCAAAAACCTGGGATATGGTCTGAAATCACCATCAATTTTTATAATAATACTAGAAAAATAGTCAACAGTTGAATCAAGACAATTAGATGACACTATCAATGATCAAAAATAATTTTAGAAAAAAAAGTTCGTGTTTTGGAGGCCAAAATTGGTGGAAACAATCAAAAACATCTATTTAAATTATTTCACATGAAAGAAACAATTAATGAACAGCCAACATTTCTGTAGGTATGTCCAATAGAATAGTAATCCCATGTGACAAGGACTTTGCAGCGTTTTTAGAATCTAATCACCTTGAAACATAAAAGAGAAAATGTTGAGGGTGTGTTATGAATGTATCTTGCTGAGCGAATACATAGGTGTATTATTTACAGAATAATGAACCAAAATGACCGTCAACGACGAAACCGTTAACATAATCTAATAATCAAGGCAGTACTGGGTTTCTTGTTCATGGTGTAGAAGCACCCTGAACTCCAACTGTAAAATTTGCACCGCAAAAATTACCGCAGCGCCTCTGTCGAACAACCGGTGAACTGGAGCCTATCAGATAGCAGAGGTAGCAGCTATCAGTGATATCGTGGCTTTGCTGTTCCTCTCATTGGTATTCTACGACTCCTCGGTTAATTCGTACGATGTAAGCCAAAAGTACACTTACTGCAGCGCACCTCAATGCAAAAGTACGCATAGTAACTGTTTCCGAAGAAGCCAGCTATGAGAAGAAAGTAGGAATCAAGTTTGAAGTTGGGTAAACAAGCTTCAGGCAGCATGAAGCAGCACGAAGTAAGGAGGCCGAAATTTAATTAGTAAACCTTTAAAATATCTTTGCTACTACTTAACATCATGAACTGATGATAAAGAGGTTTGTTTGGTTCCAGAATGTAAGAAAAACGCTGCAAAGTCCTTGTCACATGGGTTTATTATTCCATTGGACATACCTACAGAAATTTTGGCTGTTTATTTATTGTTTCTTTCATGCGCAATAATCGAAATAGCTATTTCTGATGGTTTTCATTAATTTTGGCCCCTAAAACACAAATTAGGTACGCTCCTTTTTTTTCAAATTATCTTCGATCATTGGTAGTGCCATTTAATCGTCTTGATACACGTGTTGACACTTCTAGTGTTATTATACAAAATGATTGTGATTTCAGACGATTTCCCAGGTTTTTGACTCACGAAAAATCAATTTTGGGAGCTGAACATTTGGTAGAACCTCGATTTTCCATTCCTGGGTCAAAATCGACTTCATATTCGGTCTTCTTGTCTCGAAAACATGGAAAACGATACCTCAAAAGCTCATGTTACTAACATGTTACTAAAACGCAAAAAGTACCTATTTTTACTCACATTTTCACTCATAACACCGCTGGGTATATTCCGATCGGGCTGAAAAGTTTCGGGACACAACTAGGGCCCAAATGGAGCATGTGTGCGAAAGAACAAATTTTTTAGACCGAAAATGAAACCGGTACACGTGATACGGCGTACGGCGGACGGACATTGCATTTTTGGAATCTACGCACCTTGAAACGGAAAATAAAAAATTTTGAGGGGGTGTTATAAAAATTTTTTGCTGAGCGAATACATAGGTGTATTATTCACAGAATAATAAACCAAAAATGGTAGTGTGGCTCTCCCAGGTTTTCTCTACCCCAATTTGAATTTCGCTTTTTAGATAGCGTGGAAGATTAACAAACTGATGAAACAGTGTCAGTTACTTGCTTCAACGACCACACGACAGAAAACTGTCATCTCCCCAGAAACGTGACAGAGAAGCTCAGCCAAAGAGAGCAACTTACACACCTCCTTACAATCGCTTGTCATACAGCGGAACAGGAGGGTACATAGCAATGAGGATATAAGGATAATAGCTGACTCTTAAATGGATTACTTGGCAGGAGTAGGATACTATCTTCCTATTGCTTCCGAGTCAACCAAGGCCTTGCGATCACCTGGGGAGGGGGGGGGGGGGGTCGAAACTGCCACCCGCGTTTTGCGTTTTGTCTGACTGTGTGTCTGCAAATCCTTGTGACTCGCATAACTAAACGAAAGACTGGTAGTGATGTGGTGAAATTTGAAGAATGAAGAATACGCACGGGGCGTTCTGGGGTGGGTCCGAGGTAGTAGTGCCACCCTTGGTAGATATGGTCAAATTGACGAATTGCGCCTCATATTGGCAATATGGGTGTAAGTTATAAGCGGCTGAGTTGGATAAATATCGAGATTAGGCAACGTATACACACTAAGCTATGTGAAGGCATCTTGGAATGCTTCTGATATCGACATTGCTCCTGAAGAAACTAGAGAAATTTACCCTTTCGCACCCGAGCCTCATGCAAAGACTGGCTTAGGCATTTGAAGGACTTTCGTAACGTGAATAATGGACCTGTCGGGCCAGCCGCATCGCCTCGTATCACATCCTGCGGAAAAGTCGGGGACCGGTAGGCGAGGCACATCGTTGGGGCACCCCCTTCTACTTCGTTTCTTCAACCTTCCACATCTTCCCCTACGACCTTCTTCTGAATTATTACTGCAAGGAAAAGAGTTTAATGAGACCCATCACACGAAACCTCTGTCACGACCTCACTATTAATATGAACGGCCCCGTTGGACGGCAGTTACAGGGGATTTCAGAAGAGGATAAACTGAATATTGGATAGTCCCAAGCGTACGTTCCACTCACGTTCAGATCAATATGGAGGCGATAGACCATAGGCGGTAATCGACGCTGTGGTACTTTCCACGAGTTCATGACTATAAAATTCAAACTGCCCACTTACCCATACGTAAAGTTCAGGTGTGGCATCTCATAACGAGGTTCAAGTACTTACCTGTAACAAAGAATATATATGATTAATTCGTGATCATGTTATATCACACATTCTTCTATTTACGTCAAAATTTGTAAAAATTGTGTTATTCGGGAGAATGGAGTAATACTTCAGGTTTATGTTCTATATAACATTCAATGCGAAAACCAGTTTGGTTGGTACCAGTGGGAAAAATGACCATGTATGAAGTTTTTTGAGAAATTGGCTACTAACTATTTCAGCGCAAAATTTCCCGTAAGAAAAGTTCATCAAATAATTGTATCCTGGAGGGTGCGAAAATTTGGCTGTAAGTTTGCCAAGCATGGCAAACTTCGATGCTAGACGTCGCCCACACGGTTGAGTTTTTCAAATTTGATTGGCTGAGTGTGGGCCCCTTATCAATATATTTCTCTTGAGGACTGATGGGGAATTTTTTAATATTTATTCTGAAATTTGAGTGTTGAGCGAGCAAAAAGGCGTCAGACGAATCAAAGAAAGGTTCTATCTGTTGCAAAATAACAATGAACGACTATGAAAACACGATGAGATTCATAAGACAACGGACGCATATGATCAGTCAGTCTCGTCGGTTTCGCCCCACAGTGCAATATGCGCATGGGTCATAAAAGTGGTTGATATTATAATTTTTTTAATGAAATTACATTCCATTCCGAAAACTTTGACACCAATCGCACTATCCTACGATAAGTAATGCTTTTTCTATGACTTTTCAAAGTTTCAACAAATCCTGACCACCTGGGCGAGAGGAGTGCAATGACGTGAATTGACGGAAACTTTGAAAAATGAAAAATAAATACTACTTATCGTAGGACAGAACGGTTGGTGTCAAAATTCGCAGGATGGACTCTACTTTCATTTTAAAAAATGGAATAAATACCAGCGCATACCCCGTTGGGCAGAAAATATTTATTAATAAATATTGCCTGTTTCATAAACCATGCTAATTTTTTTTCATAAATTTTATGAAATGAGTCGTGCCGTGGATACCAAAATTATACCATTTATTTTAAAAACCATGGAGTCCATAATTCAGAATTTTGGCCAGAAATGTTTTGTGCTTGAGCCCCACAATTAGCTTTGCCCCTTTACATTTTCTGAGCGGGTGTGGTTTCTAAGTAAATCTTATTACACAAATGCAAGCCTCATGGAGCGGGCTGTCTGTGCCTATGTATGTACGAGTTCCTCTCCAGCAGCCGCTCTATGACCGAAGCTCATAGCACGTCTGGCTCCATTGTTTTGTTTTTTAATTTGTGCCTATTGATCGATTATGAATTGACGCAGTGTGAGTTGAATACTGATCCCCAGGCCTATAGTTAATTAAAGAGAAGGGCATTGTGAACCTGAGCCCGAGCTGTTTTTGTGCCCCCTCCTCCATCGACTTCCCATGTCTCATCGACTATGCTATCTATGGATATATCTTTCATCGGCCTCACAACTCTTCCGTCTGTTCACTACACAAACAGCCGATCGAAACCCGTTTATCTTTCTTTTGATGGGGCGTGTGAGGCGCGTTAATTGCTTCGCACAAGTCCTAACGTAGAGTACGCGCTCTGTTGGCGGTACATTACGCCTTGAGTCTTCAGGTGGTTCGCTAATTTCAATCAGAAAAATACCAGCTACCAACAGAATTATACGAATAGTAATCCAGTACATGTATTAATACGTATTGTACCTCTAATAAATTATAAAACCATAAAACAGCATCCAACATGAATCACTCATCACTATGAATATAATATCCATGCGTAACAAACTAATTAGGCAGGAAGTAGAATCCTATTTTACTTCTTTTGCTGCCCACTAATGGACGTCAACGGTCAACATGTGATAGGCAGGTCATTTGCCACTATGTACAATCCGCTGCGGTGGTAGCTCATCATCATCACCAACAGTTTCCACTGCCATATATTGTCAAGCGAGGGTAAAAGCTTTCTAACTATTCCTCTCTCTCCTTCGATTTTCTCCCTCTATGATTAACTTCAATAGATAATACTTAGTACAGAGTTTACGCATTACGTGTCTCACATAAGCTACTTTCCTCCTCTTCACATCTAACTCTCTTTCCTTCCTACCCTTCTTAAAACTTCCGCATTTGTTGGCTGTCCACTTTGCTGCTTCAGCATTTGGTATATAAACACATCATTCAACTCGTCATTAAACTTGACGATAACTTTCAAAATTCACACCGCTATTCCATACACCAGAACCAACCCAATATAGCAACGCCAGAATCGCAGTCTCCTTTTGGTTTATTATTCTGTAAATAATACACCTATGTATTCGCTCAGCAAAAAATTTGTATAACCACCCCTCAAAATCTTTTCTTTTACGTTTCAAGGTGCGTAGACTCAGAAAATGCAATGCCCATCCGCCGTACGCCGTATCATGCATACCGGCTTCATTTTCGGTTTAAAAAATTCGTTCTTTTGGGCCCTAGTTGCGTCCCGAAACCACCATCACCATGAAATCATCATAAATTTGTATAATAACACTAGAAGTCGTATTAGCAGATGAATCAAGACAATTAAATGATACTATCAATGATCAAATATACCTAATCTGTAAAAAAAAAAAAAAACCGAGCATAATTCGTGTTTTTTGGGGCCACAATTGGTGGAAACCATCAAAAATAACTATTTCAGTTATTGCACATGAAAGAAACAATAAATGAACTGCCAACATTTCTGTACGTATGTCTAGTAGAATAATAAACCCATGTGTCAAGGACTTCGCAGCGTTTTTTACTATTATTATCCTATTTTCAATTGAAAGAATTACACTGCCGCATTCAAATCAGTAAACTATAGCACACAACGCTCTTGAATTTTATGCTTTATGCGGTCAATGTACGTTTCAATCAATGTCCCTTAGCAAAGGGGCAGAACTTCTGTGTTGGATGATGTCACATGATGGTGTTTCGACTCCATATCCCCTACGGATAGCTGGTAACTCAACACGGAACATCGTCAAAATGTCCACTTAGCTCCTAACCTCACATGTTGTTAGCAAACCTCCATTGTATTGTGTAGAGCCAATCAAAGTTGATAGAAGTAGTTCTGAAGTGGTTCAAGCAGAAGAATTATTTCTGAAAGAATGAAGCACTTTTAATATATCTAAAGCTTCACTAGCTCAGATATTCTATTTAGAATTGTAATAGACCTTCCGATTTTGGTTGCACACCACTTAAAACGCTTAACAAAAATCGTGCTTCAAGTTTTCATTATTAGAAAACTGCAACAACAACAAAAATAGAAGATTGGATAGGTAGAGTGCTGATTTCTCCCAAAACCATTCGTAAGTACATCCTGAAAACGAGACCTTGAAATAATATTTTACACATACAAAGCTTATTCCAATTAGTTTGAGGGATTAGTTGTATGCTTGTACACAGGGGGGGGGAAACATCCTATGCAATGCCATTTCGGTTTCATTTTATTATTGCCGCTATTTAGTTCCTCAGAATTGTACATGTTGTTTACCATTGGTCAGCATTTGTTGGTGCATCCTCTGTCTACGTATCTGAATGAAAAAGAGGGCGTACCTCAATGAAAGTGCAGTCATTTTGCAAATGGTGGCGCGTTATAATGAGACCTTTCGAATTGAGAACTGGAATAACTTTCGTAGAATCAACAAAAATAGCGGGAAATGGAAATTTTACTTGAATCACTATTATTCAAATAACAAAAACGTTTGGTGGGCGATGAACAGGTAAAATTTGGATTTCTGTGGTTAAAAATGGGAGAAAATGTTCGATAAATTAGTAGGTCAATGCGTAGTTCGGGTACATAATTTCGAGCATTCGTACATTCAATCATGCACATACCCATCGCTACGCGTGTACTCTATGTGTAGGGTGCCGGATAGTTGGCTAGGACAATATTATAATAAGTGAAACAGGAAAATTTCACGTGCCACACTTTTGAGTTTAATTACGTGGACAGGATGTTATAATCATAATTTCCACCCCCCACCCCCCGCCCGGTTTTGCGTTTCATATTTCAAGGAAAAATTCGTTCCGTGTCTGTCGGCCAATCTGTACCTACGCAATTCCTTTTATCCACAGTATCTCATCGACAGAACAATCCAAACGAGCTGAAAGTTCAAGGGTATGCGAGGGATAGTCCCCGGATGGTCCCATCATTTTCACCGAATTCTAACAATGACTTTCTATTGCGAAACACAAGAGCAAGAATTACGTACAGCTGAATAGAACTGCGGTTCTATTCAACCGATATTTACAGAGATAATGGGGATTGAGTCCCCGATGAGCCCCAGCCAACTATGAAATTCATTGTGATCGGAATGATAGTCTTAGAGGCTGAGCCTGTGCTCTTGCAATGTTGCAATATTGCTTTTATTGTTGCTCGACCGCTTCGCAGATTTTTTTCACTGACCGCCTTCAACACCGCGGAATCGAAAAAATATGAAAACTCACAAATCAACAGGATTCATTCCGCATCACCCTTGAGAAAGAGGGAGTTGATTTTTTTTTTTTTTTTTTTTGTGAGATGATCGCAACCCTGAGCGCGGATCCCCCTCGGTGAGGGTAAATATGTTTAGAATGGTAACTGTCACTCTACGCTTGGGGACAAGAGAACTGAGGGTGAGGTTGAATTGATAATAATATTGTAGCATAATGAGCTTAGGAAAAGGGTTGGCGAGGGCTGGAAGTAGATGAACGGTGGGGGGTCAGTGAAGAGTGCAGATGAACAGGACAGATGAAGGGGAGCGAAGAACCACGCGCACCTCAGGTCACCCTTGTGCGAACGTCAACAGTCACACGCCAACAGACCCCCAACGTCCGCTCGAACCCTTTCTAGATTTTTGTGGACGAATTAGGCCGTTTTCATGCACGACTGAAGCTCCACGATGAAACCGCATAGGAGGGAATGTTGCATATACCTAATCATTGTTTTTCTGTGGACCAATTTCGAAGGAAAAGTGGACTGTGGAAAACGTCTGCCAAGTGGAAGGGCAGTATAGCTTCCTCCAATCGTAAGTTTGATTCACGCTACAATAAAGTGTTGTATAAAACATAGTGATTACAGGATTTATAAATCAGGGGCAGCACTCCTGTACAGCAGACCCCACAGTCACGTTGATTGCGTAGGGAGGGGGGATGGAGGGGGATTTAACCGCAGAAAATTTGACGACTTTCCGTCGATCGGCGGTGCATTACCCCGGGGGAAAAGTATTAATCCACCTTTACCTTCTTGATTTTGAGTAATTCTGCCTATCAATCTATCAGAATGAAGCCGATCGCCACTCCAAAAATATGATTACATCGTGTAGATATTCGAAATTTGCTTCAATGTACTACCTATCACAAATAAACCGAAACTACAAAATCAAAATATATGGACTTCGGACGTCAATGAACTAACATTGGATCAGTGTCGGTTGATCGGTGTATATATTCAACTCATATAAAATTACTATACATATCTACATGAACAAATAACAATCCAAATGTGCTGTAGTTTGGAGAACAAATGGGGCCAGATTTACAGATAGTTGATTGATAGGTCGTTAGCGATAATTTATTATTTGCCAAGTAATCCATCAACGGCGGAAATTTATATTACTAGTAGGCTATGAACCCCCGTATGAATACGAGGCTTCCACACCGTTGGTGGTGAGAAAGCACTATCACTTAAGATTAGGTAGGTTATGTCATAAATGGTGGATATAAATGGTTAGTTTCTGGAATTAAGGGTATTTTGAATGCCTAAAACCACGCCAACATTGCCCTGGATGTGTGCCTGTTGTATATTGTGCGGGGGAGGGGGGGCTCAAATTTGAACTGCCGCTACATCTATAGATGGTGGTTTAGTCTCCATAATCTACACTGTAGTTAACAACCCACCTTATTCAATCTATGTAGTAGACTTTTTTTCCGCATGGCTTCTGCAGTGAGGGATCAGAATGAGTGAGGAGTATCCACTACTTCTGTTTATATTTTCAAATGAAAGTAGGTTCCATTCTAAGAATTTTGAGATCAGCCGCACTCTCTTACGATGAATAGTTATTGCTTCCGAGTCTGCGAAGCAGCGGAAGCCTTGTGTTCACTTTCGTGAGCCAAAAAATTTTTGTCTTCAGAAATCAAAATTTCCACTTGCATTTTGCGTTTCAAAGCCTACTGAACAAATTTGGTTCCGTGTCTGTCGGTCTGTGGGTCTGTGAGTCTGTGGGTCTGTCTGTCCGCATTTCCTTGTTACAGCCATAACTTCCACGATTTTGAATTGATTCAGCTCAAATTCTGAGGGATGGTGCGGATAAGGCCCCTTGAGGGCCCATACAAATTTCAACATGATTGATCCAGCGGTACGCCCTGCGCATGCGCTAACGTTAAATTCAACAAACACGCATAACTTTCACAATTTTGATTCAATTTCGCTCAAATTTTCAAGGGTTGTTTGGACAAGGCCTAGTGAGTTCCAGTATGAATTTCAGCATGATCGGACCCTCGGTGCACTCTGCGCATGCGCTGGCGTGAAATAGATTCAATTTTCTTGTTACAGCCGTAGTAACCAAAGATTTCACCCAATTTCAATGTAATTCTCAGGGATTAAGCGGGTAGGGCCCATTGAGGTCCCATATAAATTTCAACATGATAGAGCCAGCGGTTCGCCCTGCGCATGCGCTAACGTGAAATTCTTCAAACACGCATAACTTTCGCAATTATGTATAATGGATGTAATGTATTATGGACGTAATGTTATGTAATATGTATATTTCATGTAATGTTATGTAATGTTATATAATGTAATGTAATGTTATGTAATGTAATGTTATGTAATATGTATATTTCACGTTATGTAATGCTATGTAATGTAATGTAATGTTATGTAATGTAATGTTATGTTATTTTGATTCCGAGTCTGTTCTATTTTATAATGGGTCACTCTGATTGTGACGAGGAAGCTCCTGTGCAGTGTATTGCTTCCGAGTCTGCGAAGCAGCGGAAGCCTTGTGTTCACTTTCGTGAGCCAAAAAATGTTTGTCTTCAGAAATCAAAATTTCCACTTGCATTTTGCGTTTCAAAGCCTACTGAACAAATTTGGTTCCGTGTCTGTCGGTCTGTGAGTCTGTGAGTCTGTCCGCATTTCCTTGTTACAGCCATAACTTCCACGATTTTGAATTGATTCAGCTCAAATTTTGAGGGATGGTGCGGATAAGGCCCCTTGAGGTCCCATACAAATTTCAACATGATTGATCCAGCGGTACGCCCTGCGCATGCGCTAACGTTAAATTCAACAAACACGCATAACTTTCACAATTTTGATTCAATTTCGCTCAAATTTTCAAGGGTTGTTTGGACAAGGCCTAGTGAGTTCCAGTATGAATTTCAGCATGATCGGACCCTCGGTGCGCTCTGCGCATGCGCTGGCGTGAAATAGATTCAATTTCCTTGTTACAGCCGTAGTAACCAAAGATTTCACCCAATTTCAATGTAATTCTCAGGGATTAAGCGGGTAGGGCCCATTGAGGTCCCATATAAATTTCAACATGATAGAGCCAGCGGTTCGCCCTGCGCATGCGCTCTGTCTGTCTGTCTGTCCTTCTATGCACGGCCAAACGGCTCGACGGATATCGACCAAATTTGGCACGAATATCCAGTAGGCTCCCAAGTTGTGCAACGTCGCATTTTCAATTCCCTGACCATAGCGGAACTATGGTCGACCATGGTCAACTCCTGAATGGCTTGACGGATATCGACCAAAGTTGGCACGAATATCCAGTAGGCTCCCAAGTTGTGCAACGTCGCATTTTTAATTCCCTGACCATAGCGGAACTATGGTCGACCATGGTCAACTCCTGAATGGCTTGACGGATATCGACCAAATTTGGCACGAATATCCAGTAGGCTCCCAAGTTGTGCAACGTCGCATTTTTAATTCCCTGACCATAGCGGAACTATGGTCGACCATGGTCAACTTCGTTAATTGAAATGGTAACCCCTATTTTTTATCGCGTATTCGTAATCTACGTGAAATTCTATCTACGATCGACCCTTCGGACTACTCCCGCGGTCGACCATAGCGCATCCATGGGCCCCTCCATGGTCGAATCCCGAATTACTCAACGGATATCGACCAAATTTGGCACCAATATCCAGTAGGCTCCCAAGTTGTGCGACGTCGCATTTTTAATTCCCTGACCATAGCGGAACTATGGTCGACCATGGTCAACTTCGTTAATTGAAATGGTAACCCCTATTTTTTATCGCGTATTCGTAATCTACGTGAAATTCCATCTACGATCGACCCTTCGGACTACCCCCGCGGTCGACCTTAGCGCATCCATGGGTCCCTCCATGGTCGAATCCCGAATTGCTCAACGGATATCGACCAAATTCGGCACCAATATCCGGTAGCCTCCCAAGTTGAACGTAGGCGCATTTTTAATTCCCTGACCATAGCGGAAATATGGTCGACCATGGTCAACTCCTGAATGGCTTGACGGATTTTGATAAAATTGGGCACAAATACCCGGTAGGGTATGGGATTTTTCCGTCGTTTGTTGGTTCCACGATACTGCGTACAGCGAATTTCGGATAGCGAGCGAAGCGAGCGGTCAGGCTAGTTATGTATAATGGACGTAATGTATTATGAAAGTCATGTTATGTATAATATGTATATTTCATGTAATGTTATGTTATGTAATTTAATGTTATGTAATATGTATATTTAACGTTATGTAATGTTATGTAATGTTATGTTATTTTGCTTCCGAGTCTGTTCTATTTTATAATGGGTCACTCTGATCTCTGATTGTGACGAGGAAGCTCCTGTGCCATCACCTTGGCAGTGTATTTTTGTATGATTTCTCAACGATTCCAGTACTACGTACCTCACAATGGGCAAGGGGTCGCGCACAGGTGGAGGGGTGAATTGGTGTCGCTCGTTGCCGAAATTTTGAAAGCTCATAGAAAAAGAACTATTCATCGTAGGAGAGTGCAGCTGGTCTCAAAATTCTTAGAATGGAATCTATTTTCATTTGAAAATTAATATTCCATAATATAAACGGAAGTCATGGGTATGCCTCATTATTACAAACACCATAAATGATGAAGAAACATCTTCAGTTTATCAATAGAAAAATTGCGAGTGAGTAGAAGGGTCCGGGGGAGCACATCAAAATTATTTTAGTGGGGGGGGGGGGGGGGTATTTGAACAGCCCACACAACTATTTCATGCATTTTCTTTGGATAGCTACACTTAATATTTAGTGAGATGAGACCCAATTGTGAAGTATGATCTTGATTGCGTACGTGGGTCCCATCGATGTAAATAGGTCCCTCCTCTCCCTTAATGTGTCAGTTACCCTAGGGTTGCAATGAGATATCTTTGAAATATACTGAAGGTTACAGCCGAGCATGTTATAGGACCTGGCGCCACACAGAAGGGATTGATTTCCTTTTTGTGGCTATGAAACGTGTGGTTCATTTACTATTTACGTCGATAAGACTCATACACAATAAAGATCAAACTTCACAGGTAAGTTCGTTTGATCTCAAAATTCCACTACCTACATAGTTTAGGAACAGCGCTGTCAGGTACCATCACATCATGAACTGATGAATATTCTGCGGGTAGTATCCCTTGTTTCAACATTCTAAAGGTACCGACCAGTTTTATCGTAGTTGGTTTTTATTCTAAATTTATTTAATTAACTATCGACTGACGAAACAATTAAAGAACTCCTGAAGCGAAGGAGATCCCTGGAATTTGCCGAAATTCTATTGATGCGGATGATGCAGGTAGGTCGTCTGTCTCTCAAAAAGGGCTGACCTTTGAGAGCTCGTTCTTCCCGATGAGTCGTCACACCTCGTTCACCAAGGGACCAAACCAAGACCTGAGCACTAAACGATGGGGTAGGGAGACCATTTCAGGCCTGGCCACTGCCTAGTCGACCGCACCATCGAGTCAATCAACAGTTTTTCAACAGATTTTTTATTGGCTGCACTACCTTCCCGCGCCCTTCATCATACGCCTGTTCCGCCCTCTCGACCCCCCCGCCGCGCCAGCCCCACTCCGCCTAATAACTCCCTACCTCTCCTGTCATCGTCTATTTTATGCCTATTATATATTCGAGAGACCTCCCTGCATCTTTTTTCCTCTCTTCTTCCTCACACAGTAAAGCATGGAAAAATATTTCTGTGACAGCTGATCGATAATTTCCTATCTCTGGTCGTAAAAGTAGAACGAGTTGAGTACCGATCTTTCTTTCATAGATTTCTTTTAAAAACCGATATCATGTTTCAAACTAATAGCTTTCAATCAAATCACGAAAGAACCATTGACAATGCGGTGCGCATACTGAGGGTCATACAAACCGCACTTCGCTGACTAATGCTGCAACCCTTAAGCACAAATCCGATAAATACGGCTCAAAATTTCAACAATCAACCAAAAGTTTGGAGAGAAGGTGGATTTCATTTATTTCTTCCAACTATTCACTTTAACACCTCACCGGCAACTGAAACCCTTGGGTCATCATTTTAAGAACCATCGCGTTTTCATACCTTTCGATTAGCACGGGCAATTAAATTCGTTTTGACCGTTCATTTCATAAGTACTTACACTCCTTGATATTGACGAGAGTGAGGTCCAATAGCTGAAGAATGCTTCCCACGAATTTTAAGAGGCAAAAGAATGTGATATGAAAAAGTGCGAGGGCCGCTGTCCCCAGTCAGGGTCGTGATTGGTTTGACGGACTGACTGATTAAGTTTATTAAAAGATCTGCACAAATTTTAGGCGTAGTCGCCCACTCTTACAATATGCACAGATGTAAATATTCATATCATCATACGCCAGCAGCTGTCGGGCTCAACAAAGAAATGGGTTTCCACGATTTCGTCGCGAGTGATTGAGTTCGTCTCAACAAAGGGTTGGCATAGACCTCGGTGTTTGATGCCCACCCGAATCAAATACCTTTTTTCTATTTTATAATATTACACTAACTGAAAATCCTCCGACCCCTCGCTGTTTTCATTCGCTGTTTTTGTTCTCATATTCCTCAAGCCCCTTATTGAGTATCTACAATCCAAATTAAGAAGTTTAGGCCCACTGAAATATTTCTCATTCACAATACCCTTGCAACACAGTAACGAATAACGCAAAACGTGAGGGAATACGCAGAGAACAAAGGTTTTCTGAGGAGCACTACTCCCCATATCGTAGTACTGATATTTGCAATGCGTACACGTTCATGTGAGCTTCTTTCATATTGTGCAGTGATTATATCGTGTACAATGCATGTCTCTGTTTCATGCAAGGTTGTATGATAACCACTGTGTTAACCCTTCCTACGTATAAACGGACTAGACACACGTGCGCGGAGATGTTATCCTAGCATCTTGATTTTTCATATGAATAATAATTTTTGAATATCGTCCTCTGCTGAACGAATTAACTACTCGTGACTGCGGCAAATTGATCACGTCACTGCATCCTCGATAATGTCATAGATGTGTATTCTGTGGTATGCAGGTACAGGTGTCACCTTGGGTGGTTGCATCCGATGTAAGTCCACGCTAATCTTGGGGCATTCCAGTCAACCCAGGCGACAGCTCCGCATCGGGGATCTCCTGCGAAGGATCGGAAGGAGCGAAGACGGAGCAACGGGGAGAAAGAAGGAGAATCAGAAGGGACAACAAGGAAACTGGATGGTGGGGAAGAGGTTACGATTCGAGGTCACCGGAGCTGGGACCAGCCGCACCGCGTCCCGTCCTGCTAGACCCGCAGCTTCGATCTCTTTGCTACACGGTCAGTAGAACTCTTCATCTTCAAGGCTTATGATACATCAATTCAAGGAGTGGAAGTCATAGTAGGTATGTTGCTTATCGCCCAACTGGTGACATACGTCTGTTTATTTATTCTTCGAGTATTAAAAGTTACCTACACGACTGAGCTCAGTTTCATACTTAACGGTAAAGTATGCTGAAACAGGGGATTTCAACACCGTCGTTTAGTAAAGAAATCGATTTTCAACGTTTCCCTGTCAATGATGCGTTGCTCAGACCAAACCTCATTTTTCCCCTTATATAATATTCAACCATATTTTTGGAAGTCATACCCCATAACGTAAGATACCTACAACCAATGATTTCTGCTGAGGCAGGCGAAATAAATATTAAAGAAAACTGATATACATTTTCAATGAAAATTGTTGATAAGAGGTCGTTGTTCATCCCCCATTGCACAACAGGACAAGCGTATGCAAACATTTGAAGATAAGAAGGTAAAGTGTCAAAGGCCTTCATGACAATCTCGGTAAAACAGCATAACTAACTAAAGGTTATTGAAACTCCGTGGAATAGTTGCGGTGAGAGTTCCTATGCGCCGTTCACTTCGACACTCAAAACCATCAGTGATTTTACACTTGGATGACATCAGTGGTTCAATGGTCCGAAGTGGTTAACCAGTTGAAGGTCTGATCCCACCAATATTACTCGTACGATGAACTGTTTTCATTCGTCTTTTCTGCCGAGCAACCTGCAAAGAGAAGTGAAAGAAGAGAGGCCATTACGAGCAACCCAACCAGGTTCACCAGTCAAGTCCTTACGGCTTATATATCTTGAACACTCGTTTTAATATTGAGGCGAATGTTAGAAGGAGAAGGTAAGGTAGAAACGCATTCCTTCTTAAAGGTTACCCACCGCTTTCTACGATAGCTTCGGCCGGGAGGTGAGGTCCCAATACTTCAGATAGCACGTACTCCTATCGCCTACCCCACGTTAGCCCTGTGGAAGACGTAAATCATTGGTTTGTGTCTTCCACCAACTAGCAATTACAGGATTGGTTCCTTTCATCATGATAGTTGATTGTTCGGGGGAAATAAAGATTCAACTATGGGGATTTTAAGTATGATGTCGGTTGGTTTGATCGTGAAAATGACTTCATAGTTTTTACATTATCGGCCAATAATTATAAAAATTACTTCCAAAGCTGCTTGAGATTGTAAGAGATATGACATGGTTCGAATATAAAAACACGCTGCTCAATCTACGATGAAATCTATGAAGGCAGTTGTTATCAGCTGTTTATACCTAGGTAATGTTTTTATGCAATAAATCTAGCTTCGTATAGCCGATCGTTTGCTTGTGCAGCGAACTTACATCGTTAATAAAATGACCTTGCCTGTTCCGTTGAATGGAGAAAGGATACGGACAACATGCATATGAGTTATTGGCACACCCTTAAGACTTAACAAACAAACATAATATTAAAGAGTTATAAGTTTCCTGAAACCTTACACAAATATGGTAACAAGATGAAGTCTTGTAGACGATTGTTCACAGCACAGTGGACCGGAAATAATGAAGGGTTGAGTATGAGCTATATCAAACCGTAGCTTAATTAGCTTGACGAATGTTGACTGTTGTCCAATAAATAATAAATCATGTCCCATGTTGTTTTCCGAGTTCCTAGTTGAAACGCGAGTACCACCTAACAATACCAACAAAAACGATCAATAAAATGACAATGAAAATAAGGCCCTCCGATTGAAGTGATATCGTAGATCCAATAGAGTTACAGTCACATGTTCACTTTACCATAATCGCTTCCTTTCCCTTTCCTTAACCAAGCCGAAGAGTAATAGGAAAGTATCGCAATCAACATGAAAAGAAAAAAATGTGGGACTCGTCCATTTTATGGGTCTTCACCCAAACTGATATCGACATGTTTCGGACACATGTATGTATGTACGTATGTATGTATGTATGTATGTATGTACGTTTATGTAAACCGTGTACAAGAAATGTTAAGATGTTCTTCTTTTTAATCTTTAATTACTCTATCAAGCTCGTTCATCAGTACTGTTGCATTACCTTAGGCAGCGGTTATAATGAGAATATCATCTAAGTTTTTACGAAAGATCTTTTTTGATGTATCAGCTTTTTCAGAATAATTACCAGCTAACCAATTCCAGGCAAGCTGATGCAGCTAGCAGATCTTTCGGTAATCAAGGAACAGGCCTGGTTCTTGGAGGAACATATGACTCCCCACCGCCCAAAATCTGCATTTACAAAAGCCTCTCTAAAAATGAATGACTTAACTCCAATGACTTAACTCTACTTTTACCGTTCACACATCAAGATCTTGCCAGAAAAATATAACCCAAACCACGACTATTGCCCATAAAGTTTGTGCATTTTTTACTCATTCCAATATATGGATAACAGGTATCACAAATCCCAGCAAATCGGGTTTTTGTGGCACGGCAAGAATATTTTTTGTTGATTCGCAGGCAACTAGCAGACAGAAACCTGATGCAACGAATATTGCACCTAACAATCTTTGCCCATCATTACTAGTCAGCGGATGGGCAGCGATCTACGTGCAGTAGTTCCACGGTGTGATCGATATACTACAACACCTGCTATTCTTGCATAGTAATGAGACTCACCACAACTTCATACTTATCAGCTTATAGGAGCAGAACGAATTACGAGTTAGTTGATTTCATAGATGCTGCCAAGACGCTCATGGGAAGAAATGGGAAACGTAAGTTGAACGCCCAAAAACATACCAAAACTCGGCTCATTTCCGAAGTTTGAAGACTGCAGGCCACGAACCACCTAGCCTAGCATGTCAGCAGTTAGGAATTCATGAATCCTTCGCCTATTCCTTGTGCCAACTGGAGAACTGTGTAAGCTCCACGTACTAGTATTAGGTTATTCTGAGACGTACCAGCCGGACGATCGCTGTTTCGTTTGGACGTAGAAGATATCCTTCTGTCTGCTAGTGAATTTGCCTATCGTATGCTAAATTTCATGATGGGAATAGGTAAAAAATAGTGTATTCAACAGAGTTCAATACTGAATGACTAATTAACGCGGTGCTCTAACCATTTACGCGAAAGTTATTAATATTAAATGCTGCTTTGCTCGGAGTTATTAATAATTTGCTCCAGCTTATTCATGCACATCACAATAGCGTCCCAGAATACAGCAAGTGCCAACCTACTGATGAAGCTAATAAAACACACCTTGTATTTAACAAATATAACGCAGGTTGTGCCCAAAACAAAACTAAACTTCTCTCACAGAGAACGAATTGAGTCCTATTGAACAAAAAATATGGATCGAGGCGAAAATTATACATAAAGGGCACTACGAGGGTACAGACCACTGAAAACGTGATCACATTGATCTATGCAGGAGAGGAGAGGTACAGGAAAATATTAAACCGTAGTGTAATAATTTGCAGCGTTCTGCTACTGAGACGGAAGATAGCGTCGTCCGAAGATGAAAGTACCTACATGAATCAGGCTGACGATATAAGACTTCCCCATCCCAACAGCAAGATCCGAACTCGAGGTACTTGGAACATTATGTAGCTACGGTTGGGTTTCGTTGAAACAACTGAACTTTTTTCCAGTCAAATTGCGGTGAGATTTTGGCGATAATCAGATATTGCGAACCATTTAATAGGCGTTGCCAGATGATAACATACCCATGCCGATCTCGCTTCGAAGCTCAAATAATGGAACTTCAAGCTGAAAATCAGCATGCGGTAGTAGTCGACGATGCTGAATCAGTTTTTGAGGGCAACACTTGAATTTCCACGCCGCGTCCCTTCACTACATGAGAGTCAATTGAAAATTACTAATTTAAATAAAATAACTTATTCATTCATTCATAGTTGAATCGGTAATTTATTCGGGTTTATAAAGTTGACGTGGCGAATACAGGATAATGCCTACATCCAAAGTTTTCCGTTTATTTTAACGAGAGCCAACACGTTGCCGCAGCAGATAGCGGGCAAGTTTCCATCGGTACCGCCTCGAATGTTTAGCAAACATTTCGGTCCGTGCAGTCTGACTCTACACACAAGAAAGCCGCTAACGAGCTCCTATTTTACGGTATTTGAATGGGTCACCTAATTGGACTTTCAAGCAACTATAAGCTATGAGCGGTTAAGAAAGTTTTTGGGGGGCTAAATGCCGGGGAGAACAAATCCGCCACTTCCCACAGCTTCGATTTGTTCAAATTTGATGATTGGCTTTGAACTGTGAAGTGAAATTCGATCGATTTATCAAAACTCCCTCAGTCTTAACATTAATAGTTCATGGGTTACAGGCATGTCCAGAACTTATTCTCAGAGCCGGTATCTACCAACTAACTTGAAAGTTAAAACGCTGCAAGCTCCTCGTCACGTGGGTTTATTATTCTATGGGACTTACCTACAGAAATGTTGGCTGTTCATTTATTGTTTTTCAAAAACACGAATTATGCTGCTTTTTTTATTCATTTTTTATTTATTTATTTATAAATTATCTTAGATCATTGATAGTGCCATTTAATTGTCTTGGTTCACCTGTTGATACTACTTATAGTGTTATAATATGAATTTTTGGAATTACCCAGATTTCTGACCCATACAAAATGAATATTGGGAGCTGAACCTTCCTTGCAACCCCAGTTCTTCACTCTTTGGCCAAAATTTACTTCATATTCGGTCTTGTCGCCCTAAAAAAACACGGAAAACGATACCTCACAAGCTCATGCTCATAAAAACCCTATTTTTACACCCATGTTTCCCTAATAACACCCCTGGGTGTATTCTGATCGGGCGGCCGAACTTCGGAGCACAACTGGAATCTAAATTTGTTCCAAAATTTGGACTCAAACGGAACAACGATTTTAGACCAAAATTTAACGTAAATTTAAGGATGAAACTTCCTCAGAACCTCAATTTTCCACTCATTGGTCAAAATCGACTTCATTTCGGTCACCTAGCTCTAAAAAACATGGGAAACGGTGTCCCACAAGCTCACATTACTAAAACACCGAAACCCCCATTTTTACACCCTATTTTCATCCATACACCCTTTGGTATATTACGACCGGGCTGCAAAGTTTCGGGACATAACTAGGGCCCAAATGGAGCTTTTGTGCGAAAGAACCAATTTTTCTAGACCGAAAATTGAGTAGATATGGATGATACGGCGGACGCCGTACGGCGGACGGACATTACATTTTCGTTTATTATTCTGTGAATAATACACCTATGTATTCGCTCAGAAAAAAATGTTCATAACACGCCCTCAAAATTTTTTCTTTTACGTTTGAAGGTGCGTAGATTCCAAGTACGCAATGTTCGTCCGCCGTACGCCTAATCATCCATATCTTCTTCATTTTCGGTCCAAAAATCCGTTCTTTCGCACGTAGACTCCATTTGGGCCCTAGTTGTGTCCCGAAACTTTGCATCCCCATCAGAATATACCCAGGGGTGTTATGAGTGAAAAATGAGAATACAAATGGAGTTTTTTGGTGTTTTAGTAACATGAGCTTCTGATGTATCTTTTTCCAAGTTTTTTAGGACGAGGAGACCGAATATGAAATCTATTTTGACCAAAGATTAGAATAACGAGGTTTAACGCAGTTCAGCCTTAAATTTACGACAAAATTTGGTCTAAAATCTTCGTTCTTCCGCAGTCAGTTTGGGTCCCAATTTGGGAACAAATTTTCGTCCTAGTTGTGCTCTGACGTTCGGCAGCCCATTCAAAATACACCGTGGGATGTTACGGGTGAAAAATGGGTTTTAAAATAGGGGTTTTCGAGGTTTTCGTGAACGTGAGCTAGTTCAGTATAGTTTTCCATGTTTTTTAGGGCGAGAAGATTGAATATGAAATTGATTGTGGCAGAAGAGTGGGGAGTTATGGTTTAAACGGAGGTTAAGCTCCCAAAATTCGTTTTTTATGAGACAAAAACCTGGGAAACTGTCTGAAATCACCATAATTTTGTATAACAACACCAGAAGTAGTATCAACAGGTGAATCAAGACAGGCACTATCAATGATGACAATATCAATGATCAAAGACAATTTTTTTGTAAAAAAAAATATATATAGGAGCCTTATTCATGTTTTTGGGAAGAAATAAATGAACAGCCAACATTTCTGTAGGTATGTCCAATAGAATAATAAACCCATGTGACTAGGACTTTGCAGCCTTTTGGAATAGGCACCTTGAAGAGTAAAAAAAAATTTTGAGGGGGAGTTATAAAAATGTTTTGCTCAGCGAATACATAGGTGTATTATTCAGAATAATAAAGCAAAGTGAATTAATGTCCATCCGCCGTACGCCTTATTATCCATATCTACTTAAGATTCGTCCTAAAAAAAAGTCGTCCTTTCGCACACAGGGTCCATTTGAGCCCTAGTTGTGTCTCGAAACTTTGCAGTCCGATCGGGATACATCCCAGCTAAGCGTGTTATGGGTGAAAAATTGGTGTGCAAACAAGGTTTTGGGTGTTATAGTGATAATGAGTTGGTGAGGTATCATTTTTCATGTTTTTGGGGACGAGAAGACCGAATATGGATTCGATTTTGACCAAAGAGTGGAAAATTGAGGTTGTACCAGATGTTCAGCTCTTTAGGATGAGGAGACCGAATATGAAGTCGCATTTTGCACCCCATTTTTGGAATCTAAGCATCTCGAAACATAAAAGAACAAATTTTGAAGGGGTGTTATAACAATTTTTTGCTAAGCGAATACATAGGTGCATAATTCAGAATAATAAACCAAATGCAGTGTCCATCCGCCGTACGCCGCCCGCCGTATCATCCATATCTTTGGGGCACAGCTTGGGTCCCCATTTGGGAACCCATTCGGGTCCTATGTTCTGCTCCGAAGCTCGGCAGCCCGATCGGAATACACCCAGGGGTGTTGTGGGGAAAAATTTTGGGTTTTTCGAGGTTTAAAAAAAGGTTTTAGCGAACATGAGCTTGTGAGGTATCGTCTTCTATATTGTTTACGGCGAGAAGACCGAATATGAAGTTTATTTTAACTGATGAATGAAGAATTGAGGTTTTAACGAAATTTCAGGTCTCAAAATTCATTTTTGATGAGTCAAAAACCTGGGAAATTGTCTGAAATCACCATAAATTTTTATAATAACACAGAACTAGTATCAGCAGATAAATCAAGACAGTTAAATCGCTCTATCAATAGTCAAAGATAATTATTTTTTTAAAGAAAGAAATAGGAGCCGATTTCGTGTTTTTGGGGGGCCAAAATTGGTGGAACGATCAAAAATAGCTATTTCTATTATTGCACATGGACGAAACAATAAAAATGAACAGCCAACATTTGTGTAGGTATGTCCAATAGAATAATAAACCCATATGAAAAGGACTTTTCAGAGATTTTTAATGTTATGAGCTTATACTACTACGAGCGTTATGTGGGTAGCGACTGTTGCCTGGTTATTACTCAAACTGCTATCCTCCTCATCCGAAATCTAAGATATCCGGTTCATCTCGCATCCGCTGCTATTTACTCTATGCTATACTACCTATGTACAGATCTACGGGTCTTTATGCGAGTTGTATGTTGTCTGTCCATAGATGGTTTGAAAGTAGGGCCGGAAGAGAGCGAGGAAGCGGTGTGAGCGGGCTGAACGCCAAGGAGGGCGCCCTAATCCGCCATATTTATTCTAGAGGACAGAGGAAGGGCCCAGTTTAATTCAATCATATTTAAACTCGGGTCGGACTGTAGGCCGTCACTTAGGGTCTTAACAAATGTGAGCCTCAACCGCCTCGCACTGCGCTGGAACAGACACAATCATCATCAGGCTGATGACTGACAGTCGATAGCCGACGTGAAAACGTCCGAATGCAACGATCTGATGATGGTCTACTCATAGGTTAGATTGCTCATGTTTGACCTACGACCTGAATACAAACTAGATAACAAACTTCACAATGAGTCTTCCAATTCAGCCCCAGCACGTATTAGGTAGCGTAATGGTCAACCGTACAACACGGAGGATCAACACGAATACTATATCGTTTGCAACGTACAACAATTATAGTCAGGGCATTCTTGAAAGCTTTAACCAACTGCTGCCATGACCAACACACCGGATACATGTTCGTTGTCCTAATCCAAAGCCCCTCCAACCCCTCCCAATAAAAATTGGATGGTTAGTCAAATATTGGTGATGACACTTTCTCGGCGTCAAAACACCATTTCTTCGATCAATGTTTATCAATTTCATACGGATTTGGATTCGATTCGTACGGGCAAACTTGCGCCCGCATTCACGGGTAAGAGATAACAACCAAAAATTTCGAGATAGGAGGATGGCTGGACGCTTGAACCAATAAATAGGCCTTTGATCTTATTTGAGCGTACGCAAAGGGTTGCAGAGGGCAACGCTCGAACTGGATTTACTTAGTATCTACTTCAGATATCGTTGGGTCAGTTTTGATATTTCATAAAATGAAAAATGAAAACCCACCAACTGTAATTTTAAAATTACATTTATTTAAAATTGCTCCTTATCCGGAATTAAGCACGAATCACGCATGAAATATTGGGAGGGGCGTGGACGTTTCAGAACAGATCACGTATTTGAAAGAAATGAAAATGTCGGCATTTAAAAAAAAAACGCTGCAAAGTCCTTGTCACATGGGTTTATTATTCTATTATTTTATTGGTCTACAAAAATGCTGGCTGTTTATTTATTGTTTCTTTGATGTAAAATAATTGAAATGGCTATTTCTGGTGGTTTCCACAAATTTTGGCCCCCAGAACTTGCATTAGGCTCCTTTTTTTTTCCTTTTTTTTTCAAATTACCTTTGATCATTGATTGTACCATTTAATCGTCTTGATCCACGTGTTGACACTTTTTCTAGTGCTATTATACAAATTGATGGTGATTTCAGACGATTTCGCAGGTTTTTGACTCATAAAAAATCAATTTTGAGTGCTGAACATCTGGTACAACCTCAATTTTCCACTCCTTGGTCAAAATCGACTTCATATTCGGTCTTCTCGTCCCCAAAAACACGGAAAACAATACCTCAAAAGCTCATTTTACTAACATGTTACTAAAACACAAAAAGTACCTATTTTTATACAAATTTTCACTCATAACTCCCCTGGATATATTCCGATCGGGCTGAAAAGTTTCGGGACACAACTAGGGCCCGAATGGAACATGTGTGCGAAAGAACGATTTTTTTAGACCGAAAATGAAGCCTGTACACGTGATACGGCGTACGGCGGACGGACATTGCATTTTTGGAATCTACACACCTTGAAACGGAAAAGAAAAAATTTTGAGGGGGTGTTATAAAAATTTTTTGCTGAGCGAATACATAGGTGTATTATTCACAGAATAATAAACCAAAAGAGAAAGTAACCAGCTATATACCCGGCATGCGTTGGAATGCTACCCAAAGAAGGAAACTGTTTGGGTTTTCATTCTGGTTTATTATTTTCGCCGTACTTCGCACTTTCCTTTAGTTACCACGAACGAAAGTTAACTAAATTGGGTATATAGGTTCCATTTGGGGTCTAGCTGGTCCGCAAAGCTCGGCGTTACTGTCAGTCATCTCTGAGGGGTGAGAAATAGGGGTTGAAATTTCACGAGGGCCGTAGCTCGAAAACTTTAAATAAAAAGGCATGGTTTTTCTTTAAATTTTTTAAAGCATTTTAAGACCACCTGGAGCATTGTACGTCAACCCCTTCGTTGAAAGTACCTGAAAATCATCGAAAAGGTTCGTCTACATGATTGTGAATGAAACGGTATAAATCCGGCCTAGATATCATGGCTAGGGAAAACCTGATTATAATCACGCATGGCTGTATGAAGTCGAGTTGGTTGTTAGGCGATAATATTTCATTTGAAGAATGAGGGCTCTTTTGGATTTTGTTGATAAGTACTTTTGTAACTTGAACAAACGTTATGCTTCATGAATAACAACAAATAATTGATTATTGAATTATTGAATCCCTAATTCAGAAACCTTCGCGGGCGTGCGCACAACAACTCACCAAAGTTTCATCGCAATCGGATGAATGGCATAGAAACGCATACGAGACAAACAAAGAAACATTCATTTTCATATATATAGATACAGAGTTATAGTGTGTAAAGTAGAAACCATAAACGGCTTTCCAGCTATTTTCAAGATTTCTAAAAGGGCAAGTACCTAGTGGTTTTCACAATCAACTCCGCTTGTTATGTCACACACAAACTGCCACTAAACTAAGATGAAATACACTAATTTGTTTAAGATTTCTAAAAGGGCAACTGGATTTTCAAAATCAACACCATTTGATATGTCACACACGATCTGCCACTAAACAAAGATGAAATTCACTCATTTGTATTTTTTTTTAAATAAATAAAAAATACATGTCCGCCAGATATTGTAAGAAGGTTCTATTACTAATTATTTGCATCAAAGAACATTCATTTTTCATTGTATGGAGTTTTCTTTCATGTTGATTTTTGTTTTTGTTAAAACGTTGGGGCAATCTTCTCCCTACCCTCAGTCGGGCCTCAGTCTTCAGAGGAAATTTTGCTTTGTTACCTTCAATTTGGGTATATCTACTTGTTTGGGGGGGGGGGTCAGAAACCTTCGCTGGGGTGGATTTTCACCATCAACACCAGTTTTTACAACATATCTGGACATCTGGAGTCCGACCGAATTCGTTCTGCAACCTCGCCATCATAAAACGCCTAAATTTATGGCTGTCAACACGAAGTATTAATCGAGGCGAAATATGTAATAAACATCGTATGCGCCCGCAGGTAGGGAGAAAAATCCCCAACCCACAATCCCTTCATTCATCCATTTTCATTATACATGAAATGAGAGTGAGAGGGTTGTGGGGCGATGGAGAGGGAAGAGGGGTTGCTATACGTAATCTCCTCTTTTTTATTTCTCCATTTTTTTCATTAATGATCTAGTCATTTTTAATAACGGTTAACACTCATTAACCCACCCCAGTCCTATTCAGCTTCTTCCCGTTGCTTACTATGATGCGAGCTGACTTACAATTAGAATTCCCTTTGCAAGAGCTTTACAGTCATAAGGGAGAAAAATCTGGCGTTGAATAAAGCCGCGATCCCTTTCAATGGTCTGGTTAGGTGTTGCTTGTACTTTCACCTCATCATTCATATCCAAGTTTAAAACGGAGTATTAACCTCGCTGACTTCTACCACTTTTCCCCTTCTTTTCTACATGAAACAAAGGATAAGTAAATTTGAAAATTTAGTGAGCGTCAGAAAAACGTCAGTGGGGGAGAGCCACGAAGCTTCCTCGTATCAATAATATGATAAATTATCAATTTGGTGATTGTGGCGAATTTAGCGGAGTTTTCAGGTTCGCGCCTTTTAATCGATGAGGAGGTAGTAACTAGCCGCCCATACAGCGTAGTTTCCCCCTCTCCACTCCAGGAAGGTAGGGAGGCATTGTGACAGCTGCCCCTGGATAGACATTGGTTTGATTATTACACAACGCTTCCAGGAGTTGATGACTGGTTTTCGCGAATCGACCGCCCCATCAGCTGCATGTCAAAAAGATCGGGAAAGAGCCCGAATCTAATATAAAATTGGATACAGTCACACTACTCCCCTTAAAAACATACTTATTAGAAGAAGAAGTATGTGAAGTTAATTAAGGTGTAGTATGGAGTTCAGATTCAGGAATGGTTCATCTAAAGAACTCCATAGCTGATAGCTTCCATCGTAATGGTACTACTTACTGCTAATTATTTACTGGTGGAGAACTTAGCTCCTACAAACATTGTTCTGGCGGGATGTCCTTGTAACATGAGTTTATTATTCTATTAGACATTCCTACAGAGATGTTGGCTGTTCATTTATTATTTCTTTCATGTGCAATAATTGAAACAGCTATTTTTTTATGGTTTCCACCAATTTTGGCCCCCAAAAACACGAATTAAGCTCCTATTTTTGACATACTATCTTTGATCATCGATAGTGCCATTTAATTGTCTTGATTCACCTGTTTATACTATTTCTAGTGTTATTATACAAGTTTATGGTGATTTCCGACAATTTCCCAGGTGTTTGACTCATAAAAAATTGATTCACTCTTTGATCAAAATCAACTTCATATTCGGTGTCTCGCCCTAAAAAGCATGGAAAACGATACCTCACATGCTGCTCACTAAACCCTCGAAAACCCCTATTTTTCCACCCATTTTCCCCCGGTAACACCTGGGTGTATTCCAATCGTGCTGCCGAGCTTTGGAGCCCAGCTAGGAACCAAATGTGTTCCCAAATGGGGACCCAAACTGTGTGCGGAAGAACGACGATTTTAGACCAAATTTTAACGTAAATTGAAGGCTGAAATTTCTTTAGAACCTCAATTTTCCACTCTTTGGTCAAAATTGACTTCCTATTCGGTTTCCTCGTCCTAAAAAACCTGGAAAACGGTACTTCACAATCCCATGCTACTAGAACACCAAAAACGCCGTTTTTGCCCCCCTTTGTCACCCATAACACCCTTGGTATATTCCGATCGGACTGCAAAGTTTCGGGACACAACTTGGGCCCGAATGGAGCCTGTGTGCGAAAGAACGAATTTTTTCGACCAAAAAAAAAGTAGATATGGATGATACGGCGGACTGCGGACGGACATTGATTTTTGGAATCTACGGCCCTTGAAAAGTAAAAGAAAAATTTTTGAGGTGGTGAGCGAATATATAAGTGTATTATTCACAGATTAATAAACCAAAACTAAGGATGAAACTAAATAACAGGGCCTTAAAGAGAGAAGAAATAAAACTGACTGGCATTGAACGCCAGGCATTGAACGGCTTAATAATAACAGCACAATGGCTGGAAAGAAATTAAATATAATATGATAACTGGCCAATACAATGTTCATAAACAAAGAGGTTCATATGAGATTTCCTTCTGGTAACCTCTAGGCAGAAATTCTTTCTGGAAATATAAAATAAGTGGAGGGGGTATGGTGAATTTCAGCGCATACCCATCAAACCATGCTCTGCTACCATGTAATGGATGAGGAGGTATAACTAGCCGCCCATACAGCGTACTTCCTCTTCTCCACTCCAGAAGTTAGGAAGGCAGTGTGACAGCTGCTCCTGGAGAGACATTGGTTTGATTATTACGCAACGCTTCCAGGAGTAGACGAATCGTTTTCGCAAATCGACCGCCCCCATCAGCTGTGTGTCTAAAAGATCGGGAAAGAGCCCGGATCCAATATAAAATTGGGCGGGATTTCCATATTCCGTCACAGCATGCAGAAGAATGTCACATGCCATCTATGGGCACACATCATCACCATCTACGAGAAATTTCAGCTCATTACGCGCTCTTTCGGGTGATCATGAGCGCGGAAGGATTGTACGCTGGCGCATGCGAAGACGAAAATTACAGTCTGATTCCGATGAAATTCGTATCGAAATCATCTACGGCCGGACCCGTACAGAAAGAAATTCTGGTCTAATAAGTTCTAAAACCAAAGGTCAAAAACGCAAAGTAGCGAGTGGAAATTCTAACTGTGGAGGACCAAAATGATATTGCTCCCCAAAGTGATAATAAGGCTACCAAATATAATAGTGCATGATAGTATGCACGGTTTGCGCATGTGCAAGAGAGAAAAATTTACTTTTGGAATCTACACGAAAAATCAAGAGGATTTACCTTGTGGAACTATTTATGAAACCACCTTAAATTGGAGTTAGGAAGGGCGGGAGGGCGGATTACAATCATAACAGAACACCAAGTTTGGTGCGCTATTTTATGGTGCTTAAGCCTAAAATACTTGTACAGTACGGTACCGTAGAATATAATAGATACGACTAGCAACCTCAAGATCAGTGGACCCACAAGGTTCATTTGATTCAAAACACTCGACAAGCTGGCTTAAACGTTGGACGAAAGTATTATTCGACTATTTGTACACAAGTTACTTTCACTCGTACTTATCAACCAGATAACGGGCGTTTGATAAGTCATCAAACCGTGGAATCTCAAGGAGTAGTGTAGTTGATAATCTTGATTGAACCCCCCCCCGCCGCCATAATTGTTGGTGAAGCCGTATTAGGTACCCCGGTTACGCTGGTCGGTTTGATTCAAAGATCTTAATCGCCCTCTTTGATAGACTTCAATGGATTCGGCCCATTTAATTATACAGCGTCTGATTATCCTGAATCGATCAACGGAAGATGACGGTTTTCTCCTTTTACCTATAGCTTGCGTTTACCGTTAATAAAATAAGTAGCAGAGTAATGACACATTGTTTCTCTGCCCGCTTCTAGTGAGAAGCTGTCGAGGATAGAAATATGTTCTTACTGTTTCTTAATTGAAAATCAAAGGATCACATTTTAATATTACAAATCCGGTGATCTAATTTTGGTTTACTATTGATACACTCAGGTTCGCTTGTAATATTTTTCTCAGGAACGAATAACTGAAAGATCCAAAGGTATTGCATTTTCATAGCAATCTCGTTTTCCCCAAAACGCATCTCAAGGTTGGTTGCATATGCCAAAATGAAATCTCTTACATCTCGACGTAATTCCAAACGAGGACTACGGGAAATTAACCGACTCCGATAAACCTGGAAAGGAAATTCAAGATCTGGACCAAGTGGGCGAAGAATAAGACGTTGATAATGCTACTACGATTTTCATCGATGAGCTCCGGAATTGTAGTCGTATGCTCTATGTAAGCATACACTCCATCATCTAAAATAAAACTAACCCTGCTTGCACAATGAAATCCATTCGCAAGAGTGACAAACTTGAAAAGGAGCTAAAAAAACAAGCATTTAATCTAGATTTAAAACTATACCTACAAAAACATTTTAACAAAGGCACGCAAGACACAAAGAGAAACGTATTGCAAAACCGAATTTACTGAAGTGGATGGCAGACCCAAAGGATTCTGAAAAATCCTGAATGATTTTGGTTGGTAAGATAGGTAATCCATTAATGAAACTGGCATAGCGAATAATAGTAATAAGCGAATAATTCGAATCTGGATCCAACAGCAGCTACTATCAAAATAGCAGATGAGGTAATCATTTGTGTTCCTCTCGGAGGTGGGTGAAAATTTGGCGGTACGGATTATTAAATAAGTTCTCCACGGCAGGGACAGCGTCAGCCCATTCGGCGACTCCACCCTTGAATTACCAATGTTGAGGTTGAAAACAATGGACGGCAAATCAGCTCCTGGTTCGCAGGGCATAAGTTTGCAGTAGGTATAATGAAATATGAAACTGAACTGTGTTGTCCCCACATACGCATAATATACCTGGACCGGGCATCATCCACGTTCCCTAATGCACACCAAGGTTGCCAAGGTAATCCCCCTCCTCAAAGGTAATCCCCCCCCCCCCTTTTCATATTATAATCAGTATTACTGCAGGTCGGTCTCTTTACTCAGCATGACTGCCAAATTGGTGGTGATGAGGGTGAAACTCCTTCATACACGTTACTTGTAGGAAAACAGCATGAATTCCGTCCCAACATGTTGAGGTATTGTGTGAGAGGTTGAGGTGTGTTGATTTAGAGGTATTGCATGATGCAAAAGGTGGTGTAGAAGCTTTGATTTTTTTAAACTTGTATATATGGGTACAAACATGTAAAAACGCTGCAGTCCTTGTCCCATGACTGAAATGTTGCCAGTTCATTTATTGTTTCTTTCATGTGCCTTTATTGTTTCTTTCATTGAAATAGCCTTTTGTAAGGTTTCCACCAATTTTGGCCCCCAAAAACAAAACAAAATAGGTTCCTTTTATTTATTTATTTATTTATTTATTTTTTTTTTTTTACAAAAATGATGATCATTGATAGTGTAGCGTCATTTCGTTGTCTTGATTCACCTGTTGATAATACTTCTAGCGTTATTACACAAATTTATGGTGATTTCAGACTAATTCCCAGATTTTAGACTCATAAAAAAAGAATTTTGGGAGCTGAACTTTCGTTACAACCTCAATTCTTCACTCTTTGGTCAAAAATCAACTTCATATTCTGTCCTCCCACCCTTAAAAAAAAGAAAAAAACTCACAGGCTCATGTTCCTAAACCTTTAAAAACCCCTTCCTTTTTTGGGTGTGATATGGGAGAAAAAACGCTGCAAAATCGTCACATGGGTTTATTATTCTACTGGACATACGGACAGAAATGCTGGCTGTTCATTTCTTGTTGCTTTCATGTAAAATAATTGAAATAGCTATTTCTGGTGGTTTCCACCAATTTTGTTGGCCCCCAAAACTTGAATTAGGTACGCTTTTTTTTTCTTTTTTTTAACTATCTTTGATCATTGGTAGTGCCATTTAATCGTCTTGATCCACGTGTTGACAATCTTTCCAGTGTTATTATACATACTGATGGTGATTTCAGACGATTTCCCAGGTTTTTCACTCATAAAAAATCAATTTTGAGAGCTGAACATCTGGTACAACCTCCATTTTCCACTCCTTGGTAAAAATCGACTTCATATTCGGTCTTCTCGTCCCAAAAACATGGAAAACGACACCTCAAAAAGCTCATTTTACTAACATGTTACTAAAACACAAAAAGTACCTATTTTTATACACATTTTCACTCATAACACCCCTGGGTATATTCCGATCGGGCTGAAAAGTTTCGGGACACAACTAGGGCCCAAATGGAGCATGTGTGCGAAAGAAAGAATTTGATTTTTGATACGGAAAGAACGAACGTGATACGGCGGACGGTCATTGCATTTTTGGAATCTAGGCACCTTGAAACGGAAAAGAAAAAATTTTGAGGGGGTGTTATAAAAATTTTTTGCTGAGCGAATACATAGGTGTATTATTCACGGAATAATAAACCAAGAAGTGTAAAAATAGGGGTTTTCGAGGGATTTTTGCGGTTTTAGTGAACATGAGCTTGTGATATATCGTTTTCCATGTTTTTTAGGGCGAGAAGACCGAATATTTGGTTGATTTTGACCGAAGAGTGAAGAATTGAGATTGTAACGAAGGTTAAGCTCCCGAAATTCATTTTTTATGAGTCAAAAACTTGGGAAATTGTCTGAAATCACCATCAATTTGTATAATAACGCTAGAAGTAGCATCAACAGGTGAACCAAGACAAATAAATGGTACTATCAATGTTCAAAAATAATCTGTTTAAAGGGAAAGCCGAGCCTAATTCGTGTTCTTGGGGGCCAAAACTGGTGGCAACCATCAAAATTAGCCATTTCAATAATTGCACATGAAAGAAACAATAAATGAACAGCCAAAATGTCTTTACGTATGTCCAGTAGAATAATAAACCCATGTGACAAGGACTTTGCAGCGTTTTTATTATTCAAGAAGAAACAGAAAACGAACAATTTTTTCCATGTTTTTTTTTCTTCAAAATGGCGGCTGTTCCAGGCATCGGGGAGGGGAAAAACTTAGTACGTTCATATGGAACGTACATAAATAAAAGGGTTTAATACTCATTCCAGCTTTCCGCTATTATTTAGTTGCAGACCCCCAAAGTCACCAATGATTGGGCTAAAAACAGGCGTACTGAAATACATGAGAGGAGTAGGCGGCGTATCACGCTGAGCGTAACACGTCGTACTCGGCGGAAGAAAAAAACACGTCGCTAGGAAAATAGGGCTTTTTGAAATTTACACTTGAATAAGGGAGGCGGAGAGGGAAAGCCCCTTCGGAAAGGAGCCCCCCCCCCCCTCCGGCCCACCGACCACACCACGGAAACTCAATCAGTTCGGTCCCCAGTCGGATTCCGAAGGTTATCTCTAGTTGACCCCTTGTGAGTCAGCTTCCTCCAATATCCCTTATGACGAGGAGCGGCGAAGGGGGCGGCTACGAGCGGCCTATGTGCCCCCTGAGACGGGGAGCGCTACCGACCTTTGATGCGCCACACAACCCCTTGTCACCTCACCCACCACCACCGGGCAACTTCCTTCCTACACTTCTTTCATCAACTCCATCAATGTTAATGTTTTCTTCCTACGGCAATACTCTCCGTCCCGCCTCGCGCTTCTACCACGTACAACCCTCGCTGCTCTCGAAAAGTCTCCCCCCCCGCCCTCCGACATCAAACACCGCAACCGACAAACCATCTTTCACACTGCAATGCCAGTTGATAACTTTCTCTCAAATCATCACTACGCACAGTAATCGAGAAGGCTAAAGATGTGAGCTAATTTTCGGATTTGGTGACTTGAAATGAAAATGAATGAAAATTTTACAGTAGAGACACTAAAATGCATTAAAACCGTCAATTTATAATACACATAAAACATATTGTTAAGTAATGCATGCATTACAGGGGAAGCTCCTCTTTATGGTCGCAAATCGGTTGAGAATTGTATGTAAGTTTCAATATTACACCCGCCATTACACCACCCTCCTCTTGAAGTGAATTTCAAAATTCCGGCGAGGTAGTGCACAACTAGACCCGAAACTGAGTCGTATAAATAAAAAACTTAAAAAACTAAAAATAAAAAAAACACGCAAATCGGTTGAGAACTGTGTGCTGGGTTCAAATATCACCCCGCCCTCTATCCTCCCCTTCCTCAAGTGAATTTTAAATTCAAGCGACGTAGTGCACAACTAGACCCAAAACTGAGTCGAATAAAAACAAAAAACAAAAAAAAAATACGCAAATCGGTTGAGAACTGTGTGCTGGGTTTAAATATCACCCCGCCCTCTACCCTCCCCCTCCTGAAGTGAATTTTAAATTCCGGCGATGTAGTGCACAACTAGACACAAAACTGAGTCGAATAAAAATTTAAAAAACACTCAAATCGGTTGAGAACTGTGGGCTGGGCGTCGCTTACAGTTTTAATACCACCCCCTCCTTTACCCTTCCCCCTCCAGAAGTGAATTTTAAATTTTTAAATTCCGGTGATGTAGTGCACAACTAGACCCAAAACTGAGTGGAATAAAAAAATTTAAAAAAAACACAAATCGATTGATAACTGTGGGCTGGGCATCGCTTACAGTTTTAATACCACCCCCTCCTTTACCCTTCCCCCTACTCCTGAAGTAAATTTTAAATTCCGCGAAGCAGTGCACAACTAGACCAACTGGTTCGAATTAAAAATGAACCAAGCAAATCGGTTGAGAATTGTGGGCTGGGTTTAAATATCACCCCGTCCTCTACCCTCCCCCTCCTCAAGAGAATTTTAAATTAAAGCGACGTAGTGCACAACTAGACACAAAACTGAGGCGAACAAAAAAAAACAAACAAAAAACACGCAAATCGGTTGATAACTGTGGCCTGGGCGTCGGGTACAAAATTTTAGACACGTCATAACAATCCGTTTTAGAATGGTCTGAAACGGATTTTTAGTTTTTTTTTCTCTGCACTGAGCGTTGACCTCTTCCAACCAAAATAGAAAACAATAGGGTCGCCCGTGACTATAGGAAGCCTTTGACAATTCGGCCAAGCTTCTGAGGGGCGTGCCTAAAATCTCCCTTGGACAGTGGGAAAACGCCTAAGATAAACGCAAACTAACAACAACAACAACAGTATTGGTCCTCGTGTAATTTTTTTCGGCACGAAGTGTGGACTGCCTGAACTTACGTGGTCAAACAAAAATGACCAGAGAATACAGTGACTCACTGCATCTCTACAAAGATGAAAGATGGAGCTCTGAAAGTACTTCCATTGGATTCAGGGTATCAAAAATAGTATTATAGGACACCAAAACATATTACTTGTACCTAAAAATATATATCTAATACATAAAATATGCAAATATTTCTTTATGTGCCACTAATATATTATAGTACCAAAGATTGATATAAGTTTTTACACGTACATATTGACTTATATACAGTAAGAGCAGCGGAATAACGAAAACGCTGCAAAGTCCTTGTCACTTGGGTTTATTATTCTACTGGACATACCTACAGAAATGTTGCTGTTCATTTATTGTTTCTATCATGCGCAATAATTGAAATAGCTATTTAATATGGTTTCCACCAATTTTGGCACCCCAAAAACACGGTTTCGGCTCCTTTTTTTTTAAATTTTTTACAGATTATCTTTGAACATTGATAGTGCCATTTAATTGTCTTGATTCACCTGCTAATACTACTTTTAGTGTAATTATACACATTTATGGTGATTTCAGACAATATGATTAACGTTCTCGACCACTCAGTTTTAATGTTGTTGGTAGGATTCTTGAGCGACCAAAACCTCAAGAATCCTACCAACAACATTTCAGACAATCTCCCAGGTTGTTGACTAATAAAAAATTAATTTCAGGAGGTTAACCTTCGTTACAACCTCATACCTCACTCTGGTCGACATCAACTTCATATTCAGTCTTCTTGCCCTAAAAAACGTGGAAAATGATACATCACAAGCTCGTGTTCACTAAAACCTCAAAAAAACCTCGAAAACCCCTATTTTTACAACCATTTTTCTCCCATAACACCCTGTGTGGGTGTATTCCGATCGGGCTGCCGAGCTTTGGAGCACATCTAGTACCCAAATGTGTTCCCAAATGGGGACTCAAACTGTGTGCGGAAGAACGACGTTTTTAGACAAAAATTTAACGCAAATTTAAGGCTGAAACTTCGTTAGAACCTCAATTTTCCACTCTTTGTCAAAATCGACTTCATATTTGGTCTTCTCGTCCTAAAAAACATGGAAAACGATACCTCAAAAATTACTGTTACTCAAACGCAAAAAACAAAAACCGATCTTTATAACCATTTCCCTCATTACACCCCTGGGTATATTCCGATCAGCCTGCAAAGTTTCGGGACACAACTTGGGCCCAAATGGAGCTGCGTGCGAAAGAAAGAATTTTTTGGACAGAAAATCAAGTAGTTATGCGTGATACGGCGGACGGACATTGCATTTTCTGAAACTACGCACCTTGAAACGTAAAAGAAAAAAATTTGAGGGGGTGTTATGAAAACTTTTTGCTGAGCGATTACATAGGTGTATTATTCAAGGAATAATAATCCAAAAAGAGCGTATTTCGTGTTTCTGGTGACCAAAATTGGTGGAAACAACAAGAAATAGCTTTTTCAGTCATTGCGCGTGAAAGACACAATAACTGAACAGCCAACATTTCTGTAGGTATGTCCAATAGAATAATAAACCCATGTGACAAGGACTTCGCAGCGTCTTTGGAATCTACGCACCTTGAAACGTAAAAGAAACAATTTTGAGTGGAAGGTATCAAAACTTTCTGCTGAGCGAATAGATAGGTGTATTATTCACAGAATAATAAACCAAAATGTAACGTCCCTCTGGAATCCACCTCATCATCCATATCTACTTTATTTTCGGTCTAAAAAATTCGATCTTTCGCACACAGGCTCCACTCGGTCCTAGTTGTGTCCCGAAACTTTGCAGCCTGATCGTAATATATCCTGGGGTGTTATGAGTGAAAATATGTGTCAAAATAGGTACTTTTTGCGTTTTAGCAACATGTTGGTAACATGAGCTTCTGAGATATCGTTTTCCATGTTTTTAGGGACGAGAATACCAAATATGAAGTCGATTTTGACCAAAGAGTGGAAAATTTTTATAACACCCCCCTCAAACTTTTTTCTTTTCCGTTTCAAGGTGCGTAGATTCTAAAAATGCAATGTCCGTCCGCCGTACGCCGTATCACGTGTACAGGCTTCATTTTCGGTCTAAAACGCTGCAAAGTCCTTGTCACAACGGTTTATTATTCTACTGGACTTACCTACAGAAATGTTAGCTGTTTATTTTTTGTTTCTTTCATGTGAACTAATTGAAATAGCTATTTCTGATGGTTTCCACCAATTTTGGCCACCAAAGACACATATTACGATATTTTCTTTTCAAATGATCCTTGATCATTGATAGTGCCATTTAATTGTCTTCATTCACCTGTTGGCACTTTTTCTAGTGTTATTATACAAATTGATGGTCATTTCAGACAGTTTTCCAGGTTTTTGACTACAAAACATCAAATGAATTTTGGAAACGGAACCTTCGTTAGAACCTCAATTTTCCACTCTTTGGTCAAAATCAACTTCATATTCGATCTTCTCGTCCCAAAAAACACGGAAAACGGTGCCTCAAAAGCTCATGTTACTAAAACACAAAAACGCTGCGAAGTCCTTGTCACATGGGTTTATTAATCTATTGGACATACCTACAGAAATGTTGGCTGCTCATTTACTGTTTCTTTCATGTGAAATAATTGAAATAGCTATTTCCCACGGTTTCCACAATTAGTGTGCCAAAACGAAGGAGAAAATGATGACTGACGATGACGATAACATCTGAGCGCGCGTACAAATTTTTGGGAGACTGCTTCGTGTCTGTAGCGCTAATAGGCCGATTCATACCTTTTCAGGGGATTGGGCCGCAAATAACCAACAACGGGTCATCCAGAGCTTTAAACAAGACTACAGTGACCTGGCTGATATGTGGACAGCTCCGTAACCGTCTCAACAGGTTAGTGATTATTTATAGCTGAGTTAATTGTATCAGTCACTGAATCATTTGTTTCATTGTCATTTCTGACGGCGTGATACCGGATCGCATCGGACCTCCCCATATGTTACTGATTATGATGCCCTAATGCATCCATCCAGCACGTGAAATCTGTTAAATGAAAAACGCTGCGGTTACACAACGGTTTATTATTTATCCGTACAGATGCCCCTTCTGCGTAGCGTTTGCGCATGTGTAGTGGCCGTACCGATGATCTGATCGTACTGCAATGATTCACAGTGGACCATCTGGGCCCAACCCGCAAATTTCATTAAAATCGCATTCCAACTGAGGAAGTCACGCGTCTGGCAAGGATTTGCGGACAGACAACACCGAACCGAATTTGTTCGTGGTTGTCAACAAACTCCGGGAAAAAAATTCTCCCAAAAATAACCATCATTCTTAAAATGAAATTATAAAACGGAACAACCAACTCGATTTCATACAGCCATGCCTGATTCCCTAGCAGGTGTTCCCTAGCAATGATATCTGGGCCGGATGTATACCGTCTGATTCACCGTCATGTTAACGAAACCACACTTCAGGGCCTTCCTGTGAACGAACGGCTGGACGCACAGTGCTCCGGGTTAGTCCCAAAAATTTCTCACGTTCGAGATCAATTGAAAAAGTAAAATAAAAATTGTCAAACAAATATTCGTGCTATTGTGTAAAAAGATGATACACGAGAAACCATACCACTTTTCGTAAAATTATATAATTTTTTCGTGATTTTAGCCATTAGTACCGATTTTTGACTCTGATAAAGTCAAATTTGACTCACTATTTTTTTAGAAAAATATTTTTATAATCGAAAAAGCCCCTCCTTCGTAAATCACTACAACGTCAGGTGAATTAATATTGGTTCTAGCCCTTGAAACCAATTTTTGGCGAATACAAATTTTACCTCTATTCTGCAGGAAAAACAACTGAAATGGTATTTCCCGTCTTTAATCACCCTTCCATACCACTTTCAGTGATTTTATGTCAAGTAAAAAGTAAAGTAAAGTAAACAGCCATTCCAGGGTGGGGCTTTTCGTCCGACTGCCCTGCCAGCGTCGCGGACGTGATCAGCTGTCCTCCAATGAGGGTATCAGAATTCGGTCTAATCATTTCGCTCTTTACTTGGCTACTCATTGCCTCTCCCCCTTGAGTGGAGAGGGGTTCGCCCAACAGCTACATGGGTCATACTTGGACGTGTCACCACGTGTCACGGCGGTCACCCATCCAAGTACTAACCATGCTCGAGTTATCTTAACTTCAGTGATCTCACGGGAACCGATTTATTCCACCTGATATTCGCGATTTTAGCCGTTTTTATCGATTTTTGACGCTTAAAAACTCAAATTTGACCTCCTTTGAATTTTTGAAAATCGCTCATCTTCGAACTCATCCTTTCGTTTGGCAAAGCGAACGTTTTAACAAAATTTGGAATTTTCAACAAAATTTGGATTTTCATCAGGGGGGCCTCATTGTGGATCAGCGAGTTCCGGGCCAGATTAATGCGATCGCTCGATCCTCCATACCGTCTCTTTGCTCGTATTCCTGGCCGTCCCTAACGACGACGTCTGAGATCGTGCTTTTGGTTGCTACGGTCGAGCCCATGCCGCGTATAACTTTCGACCCCCAAGCCAGGTGGGTGCTGTCGGAAAGTAGTTTTCACGGCGGTTTCAACCGTACGAAAACGATTTCTGTGGGATATGCCGTTCAGCATTTATTCGACGATCGTGACTTCATCATTGGAATAATAATAATAGCGTAGTTCACCCTCATAGCCACACTAATAGCGTAGGTCGCCCTCATGTTTCTCACTGTCCCATGTGATTCATAATTAAGATCGTGAAAATGTGTGTCCAATCTTGAGAATGGAGTGGTTGGGTTGATGCTTTGCTAGAAGCGGAGTTGAAGATAGAGAAATTTGTGAAAATGCCATTATCAAGTGCTAATTTTTCGTGGCTTTTATTCAACGCCTACCGCTCTAGAGCCCGTTGTATTTAGTAGAACGGATTTTCCTGCTAGTAATTCAAATAACACATGACCCGCTATTCTTTACTACAAACAACACTTACTCGATGTAGAAATCCTCTATAACTATCGACACCCTACACATGAAAGATTCAATAACTCTAAAGCGAAATTAAACTTATAATTTCCACAATCCCTAAAATCGAGAGCATACCAACATACATACAGATCCCAGGGGATGAGCCGGTGGCCAAGCGTTGTCACCCGGTGGTTGGGACTGGGACGACTTCGGTCCATAGGTTCGATTCCCAACGGCCCTCGTCAGAACCTATGGCGGTGAGGCAATAGGAAGCCATGGACGAGATGATCGGATCAAATTCTGATCCTCCTGAGAGGACAGCCGATCACGTCCGCGACGCCGGCTGGGCAGTTGGACGTTAAGCACCAGCCGCCCTGTGGCTGTTTACTTACTGGAATTTCAGACCCCTTTGTAAAGCCGACAAATTAATAAACTCTCCAAACATGGTCCCTTTTCGTAATGTTTATCCTTTTCTTTTTTTCATGAAAAAAAGCACAATTCAAACAAATTTTGGTGGTTTTATCGAGATTTAGTAGGTAAGCCAGAGAGTGATTTATTAACATGAATATGATAATATGTTAATTAATTCGTTACGTGAATAAAATAGGTACCAAAATTATTCAGGAAAGACAGGAGCATGGAAAAATGTATTTTGGGGTTGAATATTGTAATTTACTGAAAAATGTGAAAATTATCATAAATAAAATACCACAAATGAAACATCATATTCATCAAGGCTATTATGAAGGTTGTTGATAGTAGGCCACTTGAAGACGTAATCGTAGAATGGCCTGTGATCTTCGAATTTACACGGTCATATTATATTATACTCAACTCCCCACTCAACTCCTTCAAGAAAGGGGGTTTTATATAACGTTTCAAACTGTAGCCCCCCCTCGATTTTTCAGGAAGATTCCGGATATTATCTTTTTGCGCACGTGCAAAAGATGCTTACCTACCGCACACTAACTTAGTAACTTCAGGTGACGATTTTTCAACCTGCAACTACTCTCCATAATTGAACTCATTACAATCTAGTTATTATATATATATAAAACATATGTCGGACCTCACCAGGTCTGCTGACGCAGCACCTAGAAGCTATTACAAGTCCCGAACACGAGGCTCGCCAGTCTGTCGCTTGCTATATATAATACACGCGTTGCAAGTATTTGCACACGGACACACACATATACGGAACCATATTAATTTGTTCAGAAGCTTCTAAAAAGCAAAACGCGAATAGAATTTTGATTTTGGAGGACCCGAATCTTCCCCCACCAAAAGTGATGACAAGGTTTCCGCGACATTGGTAGATTTGGATGCAAAATCAGAGTTAGTTGAGAGTTTGAGAAGTCTCATTCAACGCAAAATAATATTGTCTTCAACATTTCTTCTATACGAAAACCATTTTGGTTCTTAAAAGTGGGCTAAGATGTGAATATACCTACATATGTATTCAAGGACAGAATTGGAAAAATGTTGGAAACATGTATGAGCTTGTCATGAAACCCAAATAATCATTTTTCCCGTCGGGTTCAAATTTCAGCCCACTATTCATCGGAGCCTCAATAAACGATAGTTCGAGCAATTTATGTAAAATGACGTCTACCAACGCAATAGAAGTTATAGGCAGATAAATAAGATTTCCAGCCCACGGAACCGAAAGTGGTTTCGTTCTTCCCGAAGGTGCGAGTGACTAACCCGTAGGTACATACAACTGACCCAACAAAAGGGCCCCTTAAGTCTGGTAATACCTTTGCCATATTATCTCCTAGGAGAATTGTTACTTGTAATTTTCATATTGATTTTATAATGATGTTATATGTATTCAAGTTGACAGTAAATAATAAATGTATGGATAAAATGTATAGGCAAATGGAAAATAATTCAAATTGAGATGTACGTGAGGTTGGTTGAATAAGATCGGTCTATGTGTGATATACCCGATCATTCATGCTAACGTACCATGCCAAGAACACTTCATCATGGTAAATAAAAAAAATTAAGGAAATGAAACCAGCAAGGACGAAGCCTGAAGAAACTACAAGAAGCGAAGAGATAATTGAAATAAAAATTAATAACTCGGTAGGCGATGCAGAAGGTGATATCAGGTACCTATCATATTCTAGGATGGAGATTGATATATGCTGTCCGAGGGGATAGGGCCAGGAGCGACCGACGCTCCTCATTAGAATAAACGACTAGACCGAGTGAATGCCATCAATCCATGTTCGGATCATCAACAATTAGATACGCGTTCGTTAAGGAAACTAAATGTTACTCGACTGGAACAGACGCAGGTGGAAATATTGCGGTACATCATCCTAGTTGTTATCAACGGAATGGTTTGAGAGGATTTATTGATGAAAAGTTGATTTGCGTACCGATAACACTTTGATCATACCGGCAACACTTTGGTAATAAGGCAAGAACACTTTTAAACAGGATTGGAATTTGAAAAAATTGAAATCATTAATAGTTGGATAATTTAGAGACACCAAAAAGTATAGTTGACGCGAGGGACTTCGAAGTATTGTCAACTGAGGTTTTCAACGTCTGAGGGGAAAATGGAAATCAAAGAGCATCGAGGGTATTTGGGACAAGGCTTCAAGAAGTTGAGGAGCAACACGTCTGATGGTTGAATTTTTCACTTACAGTCTTTCGGCGTGTCGTGGAAGATTCTTGGGTACTTGGGTGAGAGCACGGCGAGAGCAATCGACTGATAGTCCAACGCAGGAACATGTCCACGGACAGGAGTTGAGGGAGATACCGCCAGGACCTTTACCGGGGATGGGATGTCCAGAAATCCGCCCTCCGACGACGTCTTTCTGGGCTTGAGATGTGGAGGATATCAAAAGAACCAGTAGAAACAGCATGTTGAGGCTCAAATGGCATCGGCGGCTCAACATGATTACAAGGGAGACATGTCTTGACAACGGGTCAGAAGACGATATTTCTCAAACCTTGGAAAAGGGGACCGTGCGATGTTTCGGGAGTTAGGCTGCGAGGGAGTTTTATCTGAAGAACAGATCGGGTAGGTAGTCACAGACTGACTGGCTCTGGCAGCCGAAGCTAGCGAGCGGGCAGCAGCCGAGTTTCGCGGGTCTTCCACCAGAGTTCAGGCGAGAATGCCGCGCTCCCTTCTTTATGCCGAACAACCCACTCACCCTCGACCACCTTATTTATACTGAAAGGTAAAAACGTGATTCACATTCCTATGCTTAAATCCAAGACAAGTAATAATAACGAGCGATTTTTTCGTTAAACATTCAAGTTATGAAGCATGACACGATTAACGAATTTTGTGAGGAACATAGAACCTACCTCTGTGATACCTAGCAGTTGTACGTAATGGTGAGGGTGGTACAATTTAGTACGCGTTTACTATGTTTGATAATTTTTGATAGCAAGTATAAGTAACTGTAGGTACATCCCTGCCCCGTTCTGGAAGTCGACATTACACTTATCCAACTTAACCCTCGGGCACTGGCGCCCCGCCCCGGCCCCCCGATCAAACCCACCGCCACTCGGTGCCGCTTTCCGATCAAAATCATGATTACTCTGCAGTGTGTCAAAGCACAGGTAGAACACGCTCAGGTATCTTTCAAGCAACCATCATAATATGTCCCCGTACTCCTAACTGCTCCCATTATGCTCTTATCAGTCGTCAATGAGAGAGGATGCGCGCTCTCGGTACTGCGTACCGCCCGCCAGTTCTAGTCAATATATAAAGTCGGCACAGTGTACCGCCCGCCCGTGAACTTTTGACCAAAGTTTTTGTTTGTTCCTTTGCCGAAATGGCTAGTGGTCGTCGAGTTATGAGTGATTCAGAGATCGCGAGCATTCTACAAGCTGTGGAAGAAGATAAAGACAATTTTATTATTTTAAATCAAATAATTTAAATAATTTTATTATTTTATAACTTTATTTATTAAATAAATAAATAAATAAAGAAGATAAAGACAATTTTAGTCAAGATCATGCTCCACATTTCGACTCAGCGATTTGAGTAAGGGGGAAGGGAAGTTGTTCGACCCGATGATCATTCTAGTGACAGTGAATGTTCGAGAGATGAAGCAGCTCCACTTACTTTTTCAGAGGATGAAATTACCATTTTCACATTTTCTTTGCTAATTAAAAGCTATGTTATGGGCACCTAAGTGTTGGTGATGGCTGATTTTTTTTTTTTTTCAAATGACTTACCTACAGTTCCTGAATTTATTGAGTTACCTCATATGTGTATAAGTTTAATATATTTTACTGAATTACATATGGTGAAGTTCTATTGCGTTTTCTAATTACAAACTTTTATAAAATTTGCATGTTTTATATTATTGCCAACCTGTCAAGACTTAAGCTGACCATTTTTGAGAAAAATTACCCATCGGCTTAACAAAAAAATGGTTTCCGCAATTTCTGTAGAGGCTATTTTAAATGCTAAGTTAGGTGGTATATTAATTTTTGCGCAAAACTACGAATAAACGTTCCTATCATGGAAAAAGTTGCCATTTCCGTGTGGGCGGCACTCCATACCGCCCGCGGGCGATCTACTTCCCCTCATAGGTGCCAGCGCCCGAGGGTTAATAATATCCCGTGCATCACACTGGTTATCCAACTAATATATTATGAAAACGTACATAATAATATCTTACCATCTACGCTACATCTACGTTATCCATCACACTCGAAGGCCTGATGGCTGTTTCGTTACCTCCTGACTTGTTAATTTTATTCAACATCCTACGCAAGCTGCACCATGGTGCAACCTTCGATTCTAATATTATTTGATAGCGTTTCCAAGTAGGAAATTTGGAGCTGATCCCGAATATACCTACTATTACCTGCCTCATGTTTTACCTTATTCTGCTGTTGATTTGACAATAATTATGCGTGCGGTTATGGACAAGATACACATTCTCCTGCTCAAATCCAAGATTTTTCCTTTCTCTTCGACTAGCTGCTCATTTATACAGGGTGATCCGCTCGTAGATGCAAAAAAAATTTCGTAACACTACATCAAAATGGAGTAAAATGCCGCCAACCGCATATTTTTATCTCAATCCGTTCTCGAGATATGATTTTTTAAAGGTTTTTTCAGGAAAACCGTGTTTTTTCCTTTTAAACTCAAATTTTCCCGCTTTACCTCATTTAATTTTACTTTTTGACCTCATTTTCGGAATCAGCGTTAAATTTTCCATACGCATGGTGTACTTCAAGTCTCGAAAAGTACCATCTAGAGACCACAACAACAGCTCAAACACTAGACGAATTTGAAAAAATAAAATTTCTGAAATTTTAAAAACGTTACTACTCCTCCGAAAAAAAATCCTGGAAACTGGCAAATCTCTTGAAAACTTCTTCATTTAATAAGCTTTCCAATGGTATGGTCAACTGTTTCTTTGATGAAAAATTCAAGTTCAAATGCAAGAAAACGTTAGGCACCTCAAAAAATGTAAAAAAATGTTTTTAATTGAAAAAATTGAGTCAATAGTGCCAATTTAATTAGTTTAAATGCAAGAAAACGTTAGGAGATTTTATGTTTTTTGTCATCAGGGGGAGTAGTGACCCTGAACAATAAATTAGTTCTAAGGTTCAAAATCAACGCATTACAGTGTATCTAAATGAGTTCGTGTATCCACCTGTTTAAACAACAACGTGATGGGAAGTTATTCCCAATGCAGTTTGATGTTAGAAATGGCACGGTTCACTAACCGCGAGTACGCCGACATGCGATGGAAATGCGCTTGCTGCACAGCAGCAGTATCGTGCTGGATATCCTGGCCGACGGGTTCCAGATTCTCGGGTATTCACGGGAACTCATCAACGGTTTATGCTACTGATGTACAAAATGTTGAAGATTTAAAGAGACGAATTCAAGAGGCAAGCGTGACGGTGCAAGAACGTCTGACATTCACGTGATTTCGAATTGTAAATTGTCACTATTGACTCAATTTTTTCAATTAAAAACATTAAAAAATTTTTTAGATTTTTTCTACCCTCTGATCAAATTCCCCCTTTTGAGGTGCCTAACGTTTTCTTGCATTTAAACTTGAATTTTTCATCAAAGAAACAAGATAATCGCAAAGTTGACCATACCATTGGAAAGCTTATTAAATGAAGAAGTTTTCAAGAGATTTGCCAGTTTCCAGGATTTTTTTTTTCGGAGGAGTAGTAACGTTTTTAAAATTTCAGAAATTTTATTTTTTCAAATTCGTCTAATGTTTGAGCTGTTGTTGTGGCCTCTAGATGGTACTTTTCAAGACTTAAAGTTCACCATGCGTATGGAAAATTTAACGCTGATTCCGAAAATGAGGTCAAAAAGTAAAATTAATGAGGTAAAGCGGAGAAATTTGAGTTTAAAAGGAAAAAAACACGGTTTTCCTGAAAAAAACCTTTAAAAAATCATATCTCGAGAACGGATTGAGATAAAAATGTGCGGTTGGCGGCATTTTACTCCATTTTTTATGTAATTTTCTGCCAAATTTTTTTGCATCTACGAGCGGATCACCCTGTATAGGTAGGCACATGATTCACGTTCTTATGGTCAAATACAAGATTCATCGAGTATGTAGCCTTCACATAAAAAGCACCTTACTGCTAAAAGCGCAGCCATTCAGCATGACCTGATGAGCGAATTTTCGAACAAAACCAGGATCTCCATTTCTTGTGACAAGTTGTAGATACTGGTGAGGGTGGTATAGTAGGCGTTTGATACTGGTGTGGGAGGTAATATTTAGTGTTTGTTCCCTTATACGTTTACTATAATAGTAAACCTACTACTACTACTACTACTACTAGACTGCTATACTGGTTTTATTGGACGAACATAGCAGACTGCCAGCACACTCCCTATCTAGGAAATGAGCACGATTGTCGATATTGGTGCTTCCAAGTACGAACGGAGTTGCAGCAGGACTTGGCTTCTTTCATTCCGCAGTGCTCCAGAATTTGATCAGCATATATGATATTTGATGAAGTTTTAAAGCAACATCTCTTCTTTGAATTTCCATGCCAATGAATGAACAAGGAGCAAATTTGACGTAAGTTCAAACTTCTTCCTGAATTTCTTCAGCAGATTTTCAATTTCAGTTTTGGTTTCTCCTATCAGTAATCCATCATCAACGTGGATGGCAAGGATCAATGTTGGATCTTTACTTACGAAGATGCAAAGTATTTAGAGAATGAAGTCCATTTTCTTCATGTTCAGAAATCAATTTTTCAAAACATTTAACTGGAGCTTGACAAAGTCCATATAGCGCCTTGTTTAAGCGGCATATTCCTGGAGGGTAACCTTCTGGCATTTCATCCCCATGATGAAATGCCGTTTTTACGTCAAACGTGCCGTGAGTCATTTTTCAAGAAAGAGCACAAATAATCACGCGCAAAGCTGTATCCCAAAATTTGTTTTCATACAGCTGGAGAGCAGCTCCATGTAGCTTATTCAAAACAGGATTCGATTGTCTTTAACTTTCTTGTGTACGAAAATCATTTTGGTTGTTGCCTGCGTGCTAAAATCCGGGGTTTTTGAGGTTATGGGGATTTGTGGCGCTAATGTGGAGCTTTCAGGTACACCCGATATCTTGTCGAAAGAACAACCCTAACGAGCAGGAATTTTGAGGGTATGTGCGGGTTGGTCTACAGATTGTATTGTAGCTACACTACAGTTATTGTTTACTAAATTCTCATTTCGAACACATCTTACCAAAACTCCTGTTCAAAAATATTTTGGTGATGTGGCACATCTTTGACTGGTCCCCCCCCCCCCCTAGATGTTTCCGTTCCTCCTACTTTTCCTCCGTACTGTTTTTCTTAATCAAAATTCTTCCACTGATTAGGTCGCGGATTAAGGCGTTATTGTTGTTTGCGTTCGTGAATAAAAATGCAGATCATAACTATTTTGGAGTCAGATCATTTCGTACTTAAATTTGTTGTTTCCAACCTACATAAGTGGTGACCCCGACGTGTCACCAACGCTAACCGTCTGAAGCTACGCAGAATGCCCAACCCCAATCTGAGCCTCGACCTCCAGAAGCCGCAGCAGCACCGACACTTAAAGTAAGTCGAGTATCTGTCGAAGTTCCGTCTTTTTGGAAGGCGAACCCAAGACTCTGGTTCCGTCAACTCGACTCCCAGTTTTTACATGCGGGCATCATCAACGACGTCACAAAGTACCGTACATTAGTAGGAGCCGTTGAGAGCGACGTACTGGCATGCGTCAGTGACTTCATCCTCCAGCCACCGACACAAGACCTTTATCCTCAGGCAGCGGCTGGAGGACCGCTATTCCGATTTGGAAGAGAAGCAGCTCTGAAAACTCCTCAGCGACTTCGAGCTTGGCAACAGGCGCCCTTCACAGTTCTTACAGGAGATGAGAGAGCTATCTGGAGGTAAAGTAAGAAGTCCCTTTGGCTACAGCGCCTACCCACTCAAATTCAGGCAATTCTCACTAATCAACTCAATACCATGGCCGACAAAGTTAACGGAGTGAACGAACTATTTCGCCTCCTATCATTCATACTATAACTCAGCCCCTGCCTAGCGCTAGCCTCAGCAGTAAACGCGATGCTTCAACAACAAATCAGATAGTACCACTGTAGACCAAATTTTGAACGAAATCGGCAATTTATCTGCACGGTATTTATCTGGATACCGCCCTGCTGTTGTAGTAACTCCCACGACCGTAGCAAGTCGATGAGCCATTGTACTACATTGACATGTACAAATTTCACCACCTTTACCAAAATAGAGCTTTCAACTGTATTGCACCATGTATCTTTTCAGCCAGACCTACCTCATCGTCAGCCCAAAGCTCCACTGTTTCAGCCGGAAACTCCCAGGGTCGTCGCTAGGGGTGACGGACACCACGACCCTCACACAGCGTCCTGTTCCTGTCTGGTAGGGCATATCATCGGGTTTTGATCGATAGCGGTGTGGATATTTCAGTCATTCCTACTGCTAATCTTCCAAATTCAACGCCGATGCCAGGCGAGTTGCAGCTCTATGCAGCCAATGGAACGACCATCAACACCTATGGGCATACAATTCTTGAGTTGGATTTAGGCCGTTCTTTCCATTGGCCATTTACAGTTGCACGGCAGCAGACAAAGCGATCATAGGTGCCCCGACTTTCTACATCACTTTTTGGGTTGCTGATAGACATCAATGGACGGAGACGGGTTGACAATTGCACTTTTCTACAGGTTTCTGGAGCTCTACAAGATGATCGGAATTTCGACAGTAGGACCAGCAAACGATTCTCCATATATCGCATTACTATATCAATATCCAGACTTGACAAACCCTAATTCTGTTGCTAAAGTAGCTCCCAAACATACTGTTACCCATCACATCCTAACTGAGGGACTCCCCATTTGTGCACGAATTCGCCTACATGTTCGAACAAGGGATCTGCTGACCTTCCGACAGTCCCCCGTCCAGCCCACTACACATGGTCCCTAAAAAATATGGTACCTGGCGTCCGTGTGGTGGCTACCGTGCTTTGAACACTGTTACCATTCCAGGTCGCTACCCTCTTCCCAACATTCACGATTTCAAAGAAAAACGGAGTTATTGAAAAAATAGTCTATTTCCACTAATACAAGAAAAACGCAAAAACACTGTTATACCGGTTTCGGTGATCAAACCATCGTCAGTAACACACAATGACAATGGTTTGATCACCGAAACCGGTATAACAGTGTTTTTGCGTTTTTCGTGTATTAGTGGAAATAGACTATTTTTTCAATAACTCCGTTTTTCTTTGGAATGGGTTTCCACGATTTCTTCGCGAGTGATTTAGTTCGTATTCACGATTTCGCGCACAAACCCAATTTTAGCACTACTGATTTGGTTAAAGCCTACCACCAAATCGTAATGGAGCCTGCTGGCATTCCAAAACCGCGATTATTACGCCATCTGGCCTATTTTAATTCCCAGTCATGATGTCAGGATGACTCCAGAACGCAGCACAGAGCTTCTAACGTTTTATTCATGCTGTCACTCAAGGTCTAGACTTCCGTTTTCCATAAATCGATTACGTCCTATTCGCATCCGCAAGCGTGGAGGAGCATCTTCAACATCTCTAAAACTCATCGAAAGGTTTCGCCAGTTCGGAATAGTTGTGAATGCCGCCAAATTCAGACTACCTGAGGTCAAATTTCTTGGTCATGTGATCACCCTACAAGGTACAAGACCCCTTCCTGAGAAAGGCGCAGCTGTCCACGATTGTTCAAAACCCTCTACCATCAAGGAATTACACTGATTCTTAGGGAAACTCAATTTCTATAGTCGTTTTATTCCACACGCCACTGAGAGAAAGCCATGCTTTGCGCACTGCATGATGGACGTAAGAAGTTTGATAAAACCCCGATTCAGTGGACGGCTGAGTGGGAACAGGCATTTATCAGCTGCAAAGATGGTTACGCAGATGTCGCAGTCCTGGCACACCCACATAATGCCACTCTCACCTCTCGCACTTTTGGTAGACACTTCTGGCTCATGTATAGAGGCTATGGTTGAGCAACTTGTCGAAGGCCAGTGTCAACCAATTAGTCCCCCCCACGACCCCCATTTGAATCCAGCCCTGACCAAATACTGTGCCTACGATCGTGAGCTCCTTGAAATTTACGATGCTATCAAGCATTTTAAACATTTACTAGAAGGTCGTGTTTTTACCATATTTACCGACCACAAGCCTACCCACATTCGCATTCCTACAAAATTTAGAGAAGGCAAGCCCCAGACAAGTTTGATATCCCGACTACATCGGCCAGTTCTCCACTGATATTCATTTAATTTTTGGAAAGGATAATGTAGTGGCAGACGCTCTTTCCCGCATCTCTTCCTGAAACTGACTGGGCCAAGCTTGTTGAGGAGCAGGAATCAGACAAAGAGCTCAAAACTCTACTCGAATCCAAAGCCTTGAATTTCATTAAATTGTGTTTGTCCAATTCTGATACATGTCCCGTCTACTGTGACATGTCTACTGGACGTGTGCGCCCTTATATCATTCTCAATTTTCGCTTTCGACATTGTCCACAATCTGCCCCATCCAGGGAAACGGGCTACCCAGAAAATGCTGAAGCCAAGGATCATCTGGCTGTCAATGACTGTCATTTATGGACTCGCCCTGTACTAGCTACCAACACGCCGAAGTCCAGTGCCACAGTCAGCCCTCCTGGTGAATTTGTTGTTCCACCAAGCAATTCACACACATTCATGTCGAAATTATTGGGTCATTTCCTTCTTCGCAAGTCTACTCCTACTGTCTCACAGTCATTGGCCATTTTTCCTGCTGGCCCGAGTGTAGTACAGCTGACTCTACAGCCGGGTCTATTGCACGGGCACTCATCTCTGGCTAGATCAGTCATTTTGGCGTTCCCCTCAAAATCACTACCAATCAGAGACGCCGGTTTGAATCCTCATTATTCCTTTCACTTTCCAAGGTAATAGGGATGCGATACATCCACTCCACTTCGTTTCATCCCTCAGCCAACGGTTTAGTCGAACGCATGAATCGAACTATCAAGACCGCTCTCACGCCTCTCCCCAGTGAACCGATCTTCTCCCTTTAGTCCTCCTTGGCATACGATCCGCTTTGAAGATGGCGTATGGGACCACACTGCGTTTGCTGGGGAATTACTGAACACTCCTGCACAACAGGAACCTTCAGATTTCGTTGCATGGCTCCAGCACATCATGGATCAGCTCAAGCCAGTTCCAACTACCCATCATGGAACCAAGACAATGACAATCATTCGCCCCGATCTCGTCGCCCCCTTCAAGCCCCCTACAAATGCCGACAAATTTTCTGAATTTCGAGTCCGAGGCAAGGAAACTTTTGTATCCATGGACTTTCTTAAACCCGCGTACATCCTTGCAGAGCCACCGCCCGCAGTAGAAACAATAAAGAAGCAAGAAGCTCCTGCAACTCTCATGCCGCGCAGCATGCGACGTGTGAGGTTCTCATCCCCAGAGGAGGTGGAGTGTCTGTAGCTACACTACAGTTATTGTTTACAAAACGTCGTTTTACTTATGTCAAACGTGGCCATGAGTCATTTTTCACACAAATCACGCGCAAAGCTCTTCCCCCAAAATCATGTTTTCATATAGCTGGAGAGCTCCATTTAGTCTTATTCAAAGCAGGATTCGATTATCTTCAACTTTCTTGTGTACGAAAATCAGTTTGGTTGTTACCTATGTGCTAAAATCTCGGTTTTTGAGGTTTTGGGGATTTGTGGCGCTATGTGCCTCTTTCAGGAATCAGGCCCCATATCTTATCGAAAGAACTATCCAAACGAGCAGGAATTTTGAGGTTATGTGTGGGTTGGTCTACAGATAGTATTGTAGCTACACTACTGTTAGTTATTGTTTACTAAATTCTCATTTCGAACACGTCTTACCGAAATTCCTTTTCAAAAATATTTTGTGACGTGGCACGTCTTTGACTGTTTTTCCCCTAGATGTTTCTGTTCCTCCTACTTGTCTAACTTGTCCTCCATACTGTTTTTCTTAATCAAAATTTGTCCACTGATTAGGTTAAAGCGTTACTGCTGTTTGCGTTCGTGAATAAAGGCAGATCACACCATTTTGGAGTCAGATCATTTTGTACTTAAATTATTTGTAGTCTCCAACCTACAGTATCATCATGAATTTCATCAAAATGCAACCGTGGCTTTCATCTGCTCATGCGCGAACATGAAATTCAATTCCATTCGAAAATTCAATCAGCTATTTGACTTATTTCGCTTACACTCTACCTTCCTGAATGTTAGAATACTTTGCTTTTGTATTTGTACTCGTTACAAATTTTCTGGGGCATATTATGGCAACTGGGAATGCTCCTCAGCCTACAGATGTCCCTACGCTAAGATCGTTTATGGGAATGTCAACTTTTTGTTTGAAATTCATTCCACGGGCGGCTGAGTTACTGCAACCATTGTATAACCTCCTGATGTAAAAGGTCACCTCCTGACCTCAAAGATGTAAAATGGCACTGGAATGAAAAATTTCAAGCCATTTCAAAAAGTTTAGTTCATGCTGAATTTTGATCCTGTATTAGCGCATTATGATGCAGCTTTGTCTTTGACTCTCACTGTGGATGCTTCGGGAAAAGCTGTGGGAGCCATCCTTTCCCAGCTACACTCAGGTGGACAAGATAGGCCAACTCCCTCGGCATCTAAATTGCTCACCTCGGCTCAACAGAAATATGCTCAAATTGAGCGAGAGGCTTTCGCAATCATCTTCGGTGTAACGCGTTTCTGGGATTAACTTTTTGCACGTTAATTCAAGCTCGTGATTGATCACCCGTCCACTCCTGTACATTTTCGGTGACAAGAAAGGGGTTCCGATCTATGCTGCGAATCACCTCCAAAGATCTTGGATGAAACAAATATCTTGTCCAATTTTAGTACACCATAAAATGCGTAAAGTCGCAGGAAAATACCACTGGCTACCTCACCCGCATTGCTTGGCTAACTGGATAGGAATAGGAAGAAAGCCGAATTGGTTATTTCAATTTTATCAAAGAAGAATGCCCGCTGAAGGTGGAATGGAAGGCTATAGGCGCAGAGACTAGGAGAGATCCTGTCAAAAGTTTTGACAAATATCGAACAAGGCGTCACGTTACCATCAGAAGCAGCCTTCAAACCATTCCACTGTAGAAGAAACCAACTGTCAGTTGATCATGGGTGCATCACGTGGGGTTACCGATTAATAATTCCACCACTTCACCAAGGCTCCATCTTGAAGGAAGTCCATTCAACTCATAGGTATGGTCTCAAATAAAGAAAGCATTCTGCTGATCATACTTTTAGTGGCCACAGCTAGATGTAGAACTTGAAAACAGCAACCAGATTTAAAATGCATACCTACCGGCGAACTCGACCCAGTACAGCTACTCTTCAACCATGGCATGGCCTAAGAAACCATGCGGTCCACCTAAACTTTCTGGGCCCAATCCAAAACAGGATATTCTGCTTTGTTTTGGTTGATACTACATCAAACTGGGTGGACAATTTCTTAATGAGCAGCTGCACTGCCAACACAGCTATCTAGGCGAAATGTTTGCTGAATTCGGCTCCCCAGAGCTATAACAACGGACCAATCTAAGGAAAACAGTTCTTAGATAACCTGGGCATCAAACATCACGTCGGAGCACCCTTTCCCCCCACAAACGAATGGTCAAGCTGAGAGTGCAGTGAAACTGGTGAAATCTTGCATAATGAAAGCCTTAGCTTTCCCCAACAAATCATTGTTACACATGACAGTAAACAAATTCTTGTTTCAATACCGCCACAATCAGTACGATTATTTATTCAGAAAATTGTACTGGAATAGTAAATGTGATATTGCTACGAATGATTCTGATATTGCTGATGTTTCTTGTGACACATGTTCTATTGATATAATGGTAGAGTCTGTTACATACCTACCATTTTAGTGGCACAATTTCGATAATATTGTCACTGATAGTTCACCTAGGCAGAAACCACAACTGATTGCTATTTTGCAAAAGTATCAACAATGTGTTACAGATGGCTTACAACAGGTGAATTACAGATAAAAAAATAGTTGCACGTAGGCCATATCCATTGTCCCCTGCTGATAAGAAATTAGTTCGTGAACACATAGCTGCACTTGAAGCTGCGAAAATAATTAGAAAGTAATTCTCCGTTTGCTAGCCCAATTCTTGTAGTTCCCAAAAATTATGGAAAGCTAAACATGGCCTGATTACAGAACATTAAATTCAAACACGATTGCTGATCCCTTACCTTTAATCACAGATCTGATCATAAAATTAGCAGGAGCACACTATTTCACATTACTAGACATGGCGAGTGGTTTTCATGCCATTCCAAGATATCCTGATTCGGTTGAAAATAGGTACTACTTTTGTGACACCTGATGGGCAGTAAGAATTTCTTACAACGCCTTTCGGGTTGAGAAATGCAAGTTGTGTCTATCAGAGGGCCGTAACAACAGCTTTAGGTCCACTTGCAGAATCCTACGTCACAGCATTTATTGGCGATTTAATGAAAGTGGCACCGCAGTTGATGAAGATTTCGAGAGACTGGGCCACGTTTTGAAAGTTCTTACACATGCTGGTTTCTCACTCAATGCTTCGAAATGTTCTTTTATCATGGATAAGACCCAAAATCTAGGATACAAAGTTAGTGCTGGTGAAATTCGTACAAACAGTGTTAAAATCAAAGCATTAACTGCACTTCCTCCTCCTTCATCTGTGCAGTTAGAAAGTCTAAGACAGTTCATGGATTAGCGCCATATTTTAAACAATTCATTCCTGGCTTCTCAATAATAGCAAAACCTTTACCTATATGAACTCTTGTCTGCTAAATCTAACTTGATACGGTTACCCCAACATGAAGAAGCCCGTCAGAAAATAATTTCTTGACTAACATCAGAGCCTTAATTTTGATCCCAACTATCCGACTGAAGTCAACTGCGATGATGCTCAACTGGGTAAGTGCTGTATGCCATGTATTTTGGACAATACTGTGAATAAACGTCCACGTGTTGTCGGTTACTTTTCCAAACGCACAACACAGTGAAATATGCTATATACCATAGTTATGAATTGGAGACACTTGCTGTGGTCAGATCAGTTGATCATTTCCACTCTTACCTACAGTATTCTAAATTCACGGTGGTTAACGACTGTAATTCATTAAAAGAGGGTTATCTGAAACAAAATCTGAACATCGTGTACAACGAAGTTGGTGCTATTTGCAAGCCTTCGATTTCAAAAATGAATTTAGATCAAATCGTCACATGCGACATATAGACTGTCTATCTAGAAATCCTCTTTCACGTGACCTGCAAAGCGTCCAAATCACTGATATTTCTCAACCTGGAGATTAAGCTCTCATCATACCAACGAATTCACCAGTTTTAGACTTATCCTGTTCGTCCAAATGGACACCTTACAATCTTTGATACCCTCCGCTTCCCAGAAAGCAACATCTAATTCTAATTCACAACTTATGCCTGTCATGGAAGTAAATCTGCTAACTCCCAGGAAATTGGATGATTCTGGCACAATGACAAGATCCTGAGATTACTGAGATTAGGAATAAACCCCAACAACAACAACTTACCAGAAGATATTCACACGAGATATTCACACTTACGAAATTACGTATACTTTGCAGGAAAGTACAGCGTAATATTCGCACACGTACAGTACCTTTGGTACCACCTGCTTACAAATGGGCAATTGTTAACAACTTCCATGAAAGCCTAACGCACGTAGGTTGGGAAAAAACAACTGAAAAAGTAGCTGAATATTACTGGTTCAGGAACATGACCAAGTTCGTTCGAAAATTTGTAGAGAAACTTGCAAAACTGCCAAAATTCCATCCGCAAAGACACAAATTGGTTTACACCCAACTCCTAGTCCTTGTTCACACTGACGTTATAGGTAAAAGTGGAAAGAACGATTCAAAAGAATATGTAATTGTAATGGTTTACACAAATTACATTCTTTGTACCACGAAATGTAGTTTATTGAACTGCTATGAAACTAGCATCCTCATCGGTGATATAAATTTGAATATTTTAGAGGCCACTAGGGATGATCAGGCTGCCGAATATTATGATTTCTGACTAGAGAAAGGCTACATCAGTTGGATAGCTGTACCCACTAGAGAGAAAGCTTGTCTGGATCACATAGTGGTTAAATTTCCGTCGAATGTATATAGATACTCAAGTGCCGCCGTATTAAATTCATATATTACTGATCATTTATCCGTAGCTTTCAAAATAGGTAGACCAATCAATAAAACTTCGCCACTTACCAAAGAACAGAGAGGAAATATAAAATAATAAACTACGATTAATTGACAATTCTTGTTAGACACACTGACTGGTCATGTGTTTACAGTCAGAGCGATACAAATATCGCCTACGATACATTCTTAAGTATTATTAGACAATGTGTGGATTTGAGCACAAGGCTCTGTGTAACCACAAAACGAGGAAGCTCAAACCTTGGATTATCGATGGGCTAGTTAACGCGATCAACGAACGTGAAAAACTAGCAAAATTATCTAAAAGATATCCGCAGAATGAGGAACTTCGGAAAACACATACGAGCGATAGCAATCAACACTATCACTGAAGCTGCAAAAAAAAACGCCTACTTCAAATCGGAAATTGAGGAGGCGAACAATGTGCTTCCCAGGTGTGTAAGGTCATTAATCAGCTCTAGGAAAAATACGGGAACCGGTCAGAAAAGATTACTAATAACTGGTGGAAATGAAGTATAGCTAACAGAATTAATTATTTCTTTACGTCAGTGAGACACAAGCTAAATGCTGAATTTTCAACCTACGATCCTTCCGAAGAGCTCCCCCTCCATCAGTCCCTCTGAAAATAAGCTTGCAAATAACAACGCCGAAAGAGATCTTCAATGCACTTCAAACAATTAAAGGTGAAACTGGCCCAGGCTGGCATTTCTTCGTCTTTGATAAAATTTATAGCGATCTACACTAGTAGTCCACTATCTCACATCATTAACCTCAGCATATTAAATGGAACTTTCCCTGATGCACTGAAAATAGCAGTGGTTCGCCAACTACAAGAATAAGTCCTAAATAATCTCCTTCAAATTATCGTCCAATTTGCTGCTGTCAAATTTTACCAATGTCATTGGAAGATAATTAAATAGCAATTTCTATATTACCTCGAACATGATAACCTCCTCTCACCAACTCAGTTTGGCTTCTGACCTAATAAAAGTATAAAGGAGCAGTGGTTAATGAGATATCTAGCTTTAATCAAAAGTTAAAAATTCCTGTCTGTCTTTACTGACCTAACAAAAGCCTTCGATTCGATTGAACCAACAAAGCTAATGCACAGACTTGAGCGTGTCTTGATGCGGTAGCACTTGAATGGTTCTCCTCATATCAATCGAACAGGTCTCAATCTGTGGAGTTTAATGAAGTGAAAATTTACTCTATGAACATAGCATACGGGATGCCTTAGGGTTCGGTGTCAGGTCCTCTCTTATTCTTGGTGTTTGTAAATTATGTATTTCAGCTAGAGATAAATGGATGAATTGTAGAGTTTGCTGATGACATAGCAACGACAGCCGACTCCTCGTGGGACATATTGGCAGAAAAGGCAAGCATAGACCTAAAAAAGATTTAAACCGATGGTTCTCCAAATAGTCTGACGATGAAAACGTCTAAAACTAATTGTGTGACCTTTTCTATCCCCAAAGCAGGGCAAGCATGAATTCTCTAATCTGAAAATTCATGACGAACTGTGTGGTCGCCCCAAAACTGAAAGAGTAAACAGTATTAAATACCTAGGCTAGGAACTTGACTGCCATTTAAAATGGAAAGACCATAATTATATAGAAACCGCAGTAAATAAATTACGAAAATCGTTTTTCTTATTGTAATATTCCGAGCGTGGCTTTCAAGAAAACATTTACAAAAATGCTTTATCATGCCTACGGTATACATCACTCTGATATACGGCATACAATACTGGGGTGGTGCTTACGCTTCCACCTTCCACTGTCTAAACGTGGTTTGCAACTCACTCCTACGCATCGTAACAACAGCCAAAATCGAATTAGAATTGAAGACTATACAAAACCTTTGACCCTTCTGGGCCAACTCACGTGTTTTGTTAATTCATGCCCAGAATTCGTGAATTTGTGTTTTCGTGAATTCATGTTTGCTGCACGTAATCTAACACGTATTTTAACAAGGACAACACAAACCTTAACCACAATACCATGCCCTAATAACGACTTTTGGTTTATTATTCTGTGAATAATACACCTATGTATTCGCTCAGCAAAAAAATTTGTATAACACCCCCTCAAAATTTTTTCTTTTACGTTTCAAGGTGCTTACATTCAGAAAATGCAATGTCCGTCCGCAGTCCACCGTCCGCCGTCCGCCGTGTCATACCGGCTTCATTTTCGGTCTAAAAAAGTCGTTCTTTGTACACATGCTCCATTTGGGCCCTAGTTGTGTCCCGAAACATTTCAGCCCGATCGGAATATACCCCGTGGCGTTATGAGTGAAAAATTGGCATAAAATAGGTATTTTTTGTGTTAGCTTTTAGGTATCGTTTTCCATGTTTTTTGGGACGAGAAGACCGAATATGAAGTCGATTTTGATCAAAGAGTGGAAAATTGATGTTCTAACGAAGGTTCAGCTTCCGAAATTCATTTTTTTATGAGTCAAAAACCTGGGAAAACTGCCTTAAATGACCATCAATTTGTATAATAGCACTGGAAAATATGTCAACAGATGAATCAAGACAATTAAATGGTACCTACTATCAATGATCAATGATAATTTGAAAAAAAAAGAGCGTGATTTTGGGGGTCAAAATTGGTGGAAACCATCTCTAATAGCTATTTAAACTATTGCATATGGAAGAAACAATAAAAAAACAGCCAACACTTCTGTAGGTATGTCCAGTAGAATAATAAACCCATGCGACAAGGACTTTGCAACGTTTTTTACTCGGCGATCCTCATGGCTAATACCAAAGTTAACTCAGCACTTCCTGAGGTGATAAAAATAGTTCTATTACCGCGACATCATATAAAAGAAATCTACAGGCGTAGGTACTTAAACGATCTTTATACTCAAGATCTGTTTATGGAATATCTGAAACTATTCGGCCTGAATTAACAAGTAGTTCTGATGAGACAAAAGTACCTATTGTATCCACGGATCATTGCTTAAGAACAGAGGATAACAGAGATCATATGCAATACACTGGGCAAACATGTTATACGAGTAGACGATGAACGTCAACAAATCCGTGTACGGGACCTTAACCAATGGGATGTACGCATGTATTGATTTATTTTTAATTTTTTAAATGAAAGTAGATTCCATCCTGAGAATTTTGACACCAACCACACGTCCTACAGTAAGCGATTCTTTTTCTATTATTTTTCAAAAATTGCAGAAGTTATGACGTCGTTGCACCCCTTTCGATAGGGCGTGACCCCCTCGTACCCATTGTGACGTCAGAACTTCTGGAAACTTTGAAACATCATAGAAACCGCTGCAAAGCCCTTGTCACATGGGTTTATTATTCTGGACATACCTACAGAAATGTTGGCTGTTTATTTATTGTTTCTTTCATGTAAAATAATTGAAATAGCTACTTCTGGTGGTTTCCACCAATTTTTGCCCCCAAAACACAAATTAGGTACGCTCCTTTTTTTTCAAATTATATTTGATCATTGATAGTACCATTTAATCGTCTTGATCCACGGGTTGACTCTTTTTCTAGTGTTATTCTACAAATTGATGGTGATTTCAGACGATTTCCCAGGTTTTTGACTCATAAAAAATCAATTTTGGGAGCTGAACATTTGGTAGAACCTCAATTTTCCACTCGTTGGTCAAAATCGACTTCGTATTCGGTCTTCTCGTCCCCAAAAACATGGAAAACGATACCTCAAAAGCTCATTTTACTAACATGTTACTAAAACACAAAAAGTACCTACTTTTACACACATTTTCACTCATAACACCCCCGGATATATTCCGATCGGGCTGAAATGATTCGGGACACAACTAGGGCCCAAATGGAGCCTGTGTGCGAAAGAACGAATTTTTTAGACCGAAAATGAAGCCGGTACACGTGATACGGCGGACGGCGGACGGACATTGCATTTTTGGAATCTACGCACCTTGAAACGGAGAAGAAAAAATTTTGAGGGGGCGTTATACAAATTTTTTGCTGAGCGATTACAGAGGTGTATTATCACAGAATAATATACCAAAAGCACAAAGTACTTATCGGAGGACAACGCGGTTGGTGTCAAAGTTATCAGAATGAAATCTAGTTTCATTAAAAAATAATATAAGCCTCATTTGTGGCCAATGCGCATAATTATGGAGACTTCCACGAGCGAGCACAGGAAAACCAGTAGTTTTTTCGCAAGACCCGTCGTTTCAGGTGGCAACCCTTCTCGCCAGCTATAACAAAGCTTCGCAAGTGAAGCGGAGCTCGCATTTGAAATAAGGATCGCAACTGGATATTTTGAGAGAGCGAAACTTTAATTTTAACTCCAACAATCATCAATGTTAGGCTGAATTATATCACCCAAGTACCTACTCAAGTCTATGCTCTATGCTGGGGCCAGTATCCGCGCTTACGCTGGATAGATAGGTAACACCTCCATCCCATAGCAAATTACACAGTTTCCGAAAGTTAGGTAGGTATTTCCGAAGGTAGACAACAGGTTATCTACAACAGGTCTGTTTTCAGGTGCTTAGAGTAGAGAATTTGTCTTTTTTTTACCGTAAATCACATGCAGTGGAGTAGTGGAAATCCATAGCAAAAAAACGCTGCAAAGTCCTTGTCACATGGCCACAGAAGGCCATGACATGGCCATGGTAGGTATGTCCTTAGACATACCTACCGAAATGTTGGCTGTTCATTTATTGTTTCTTCCATACGTTATAATCGAAATAGCTATTTCTGATGGTTTCCATTAATTTTGGCCCCTAAAAATCAAATTACGTAGGTACGCTCCTTTTGGTTTATTATTTTCAATAATGAACCATTGGAATCGAGCAAGAAAAAAAAATTCTTACCTCCCCCCCCCCCCCTCAAAATTTGATGGTTTACGTTTCAAGGTATGTAGAATCCAAAACTGCAATAAAAATATTTCTGTCTGTCCGCCGTACGCCGTACGCCGTACGGGCCACTTTTCTTAGAAACCATGCAACAAAATTGCTGAAATTCGGGTTATAGGTTCCGTTCGGGGTCTAGTTGGTCCTCGAAGCTCGGCGTTCCTGTCAGTCATCTCTAAGGGGTTCAAAATAGGGGTTGAAATTTTCAGAACGCCGTATCTCGGAAACTTTCGATTGAAGGGTAAGGTTTTTTTTTACGTTATTAAATTTTTCTTGAGCTAAACAATTTTTTGAGACCACCCGGAGCATTGTATGACCAGCCGTTCGTGAGCACCAAAAAGCTTCGTCAACCTATCGTGAATCAAACGGTATAAATCCGGCCCGGATATCATCACTAAGGAGCACCTGATTATAATCAAGGATGGCTGTATGAAGTCGAGTTGTTTTTCTGCGATATTATTTCATTTTACAAGTGATGGACTATTGGATTTTGTTGGTAGGTACTTCTGAAACTTGAACAAACGTTGAAGTATTATTGATGGGCAAATTATTACACAACGGCTCATCTACCCAGAAGGGGCTGGATTTTGTTGATAGGTACTTTTGCAACTTGAACAACCGTTGAAGTATTATTGATGGGTAAATTATTACACAATGGCAAATTATTACACAACGGCAAATTATTACACAACGGTAAATCATTACAGAACGGTAAATTATTACACCACGGTAAATTATTACACAACGGTAAATTATTACACAACGGCTCATCTACCAAGAAGGGGCTGGATTTTGTTGATAGGTACTTTTGCAACTTGAACAACCGTTGAAGTATTATTGATGGGCAAATTATTACACAACGGTTCATCATTCTATCTCCGTAGAAGGGGAACCTATATAGGTAAATTATTACACTACGGTTTAGGTAGGTACCTAGTAACGACTACGGGGTTAGGTACTAACCTACGGAGGGCCCGCTATCTACATAATATAATATGTAGAATAGTACATATGTTATATAGAAGGGTTATCTATACGGAGACCTGTGATCTGTAACAGGAGGGTATTCTGTACAAAATAATAAACGCTGCAAAGTCCTTGTCACATGGGGTTTATTATTCTACAGAAATGTTGGCTGTACATTTATTGTTTGTTTCATGTGAAATAATTGAAATAGCTATTTCTGATGGTTTCCACCAATTTTGGCCCCCAAAACACAAATTAGGTAGGTACGATCTTTTTTTTTTTTTCAAATTAACTTTGATCGTTGGTAGTGCCATTTAATCGTCTTGATCCACGTGTTGACACTTTTTCTAGTGTTATTCTACAAACTGATGGTGATTTCAGACGATTTCACAGGTTTTTGACTCATACAAAATCAATTTTGGGAGCTGAACATCTGGTACAACCTCAATTTTCCACTCCTTGGCCAAAATCGACCTCATATTCGATCTTCTCGTCCCCAAAAACATGGAAAACGATACCTCAAAAGCTCATGTTACCAACATGTTGCTAAAACGCAAAAAGTACCTATTTTTACACAAATTTTCACTCACAACACCCCTGGGTATATTCCGATCGGGCTGAAAAGTTTCGGGACACAACTAGGGCCCAAATGGAGCATGTGTGCGAAAGAACGACTTTTTTAGACCGAAAATGAAGCCTGTACACGTGATACGGCGGACGGCGTACGGCGGACGGCGGACGGACATTGCATTTTTTGAATCTACGCACCTTGAAACGGAAAAGAAAAAAGTTTGAGGGGGGGTTATAAAAATTTTTTGCTGAGCGATTACATAGGTGTATTATTCAGAGAATAATAAACCAAAACCGTTGTGCAGGGATTTGCAGCGTTTTGGTTTATTATTCTGTGAATAATACACCTAGGTATGTAATCGCTCAGCAAAAAATTTTTATAACACCCCCTCAAAATTTTTTCTTTTCCGTTTCAAGGTACGTATGTAGATTCCAAAAATGCAATGTCCGTCCGCCGTACGCCGTCCGCCGTCCGCCGTCCGCCGTATCACGTGTACAGGCTTCATTTTCGGTCTAAAAAAATCGTTCTTTCGCACACATGCTCCATTTGGGCCCTAGTTGTGTCCCGAAACTTTTCAGCCCGATCGGAATATACCCAGGGGTGTTATGAGTGAAAATGTGTGTGAGAATAGGTACTTTTTGCGTTTTAGCAACATGTCGGTAACATGAGCTTTTGAGGTATCGTTTTTCATGTTTTTGGGGACGAGAAGACCGAATATGAAGTCGATTTTGGCCAAGGAGTGGAAAATTGAGGTTCTACCAGATGTTCAGCTCCCGATTGATTTTTTATGAGTCAAAAACCTGTGAAATCGTCTGAAATCACCATCAATTTGTATAATAACACTGGAAAAAGTGTCAACAGGTGGATCAAGACGATTAAATGGTACTATCAATGATCAGAGATAATTTATTTAAAAAAAAAAAGCAGCGTACTTTATTCGAGTTTTGGGGGCCAAAATTGGTGGAAACCACCAGAGATAGCTATTTCAATTATTTTATATGAGAGAAACAATAAATAAACAGCCAACATCTCTGTAGGTATGTCCAATAGAATAATAAACCCATGTGACAAGGACTTTGCAGCGTTTTTTTTTTTAACTAGCATTGATCATTGGTAGTGCCATTTAATCGTCTTGATCCAAGTGTTGACACTTTTTCCAGTGTTAATATACACACTGATGGTGATTTCAGACGATTTTCCAGGTTTTTCAGTCATAAAAGCAAAGTCCTTGTCACATGGGTTTATTAGGTATTCTACTGGACATACCTACAGAAATTTTCGCTGTTCATTTATTGTTTCTTTCATGTGCAATAATTGAAATGGCTATTTCTGATGTTTTCCACCAATTCTGGCCCCCAAAACACGAATTAGGTACGCTCCTTTTGGTATATTATTCTGTGAATAATACACCTATGTATTCGCTCAGAAAAAATTTTTATAACACCCCCTCAAACTTTTTCTTTTCCGTTTCAAGGTGCGTAGATTCCAAAAATGCAATGTCCGTACGCCGTATCACGTGCACAGGCTTCATTTTCGGTCTAAAAAATTCGTTCTTTCGCACACATGCTCCATTTGGGCCCTAGTTGTGTCCCAAAACTTTTCAGCCCGATCGGAATATACCCAGGGGTGTTATGAGTGAAAATGTGTGTAAAAATAGGTACTTTTTTCGTTTTAGCAACATGTTGGTAACATGAGCTTCTGAGATATCGTTTTCCATGTTTTTGGGGACGAGAAGACCGAATATGAAGTCGATTTTGACCAAAGAGTGGAAAATTGAGTTCTACCAAATGTTCAGCTCCCAAAATTGATTTTTTATGAGTGAAAAACCTGGGAAATCGTCTGAAATCACCATCAGTTGGTATAATAGCACGGGAAAAAGTGTCAACACGTGGATCAAGACAATTAAATGGCACAACAAAAAAAAAGTGTACCTAATTTGTGTTTTAGGGGCCAAAATTAATGGAAACCGCCAGAAATAGCTATTTCGATTATTACGCATGAAAGAAACAATAAATGAACAGCCAACATTTCTGTCCGTATGTCCAATAGAATAATAAACCCATGTGACAAGGACACAACTAGGGCCCAAATGGAGCCTGTGTGCGAAAGAACGATTTTTTTAGACCGAAAATGAAGCCGGTACACGTGATACGGCGGACGGCGGACGGACATTGCATTTTTGGAATCTACGCACCTTGAAACGGAAAAGAAAAAATTTTGAGGGGGTGTTATAAAAATTTTCTGATGAGCGAATACATAGGTGTATTATTCACAGAAAAATAAACCAAAACTACAGGACAAAAATAGAATAGTCTATTTCCACGTAAACTAACAAACTGTTGACCGATTTCGGTTGTTAAACCATCATAGTACACAATAGAATTATATTGTACACAATAGAATTCTATTGTGTAACTGATGATGGTTTAACAACCAAAATCGGTCTACAGTTCGTTAGTTTACGTGGAAATAGACTATTCTATTTTTGTCCTGTAGTTTTTTTTACCTTTTTTCGCCCAATATGTAATTTTGTCATTGATAAATTACGAGAAATATAAGATCGTAGTTGTTCCTATTTCAGCTTCCTGTATTATTCAACACAATACTCAAAATATTCAAGCTTGGTTAAACATCTGACTAATTTTGATTGACATTTGGAAATGGAGTAAGAATCTGAAGAGAAGGAGAAAGAAAATCAGCAGGCGGCTCGGTATGCGGCAGGTATGTAAGGCACTGTCGTTGCATTTTATATCGACAAAGACGGTGTAACAATAGAAGTTCAAAAACCACAGTAGTTGATGTCACGAATATACAATGGGAAATCATCTGCATACATATAGAACTACGCAAATACCTAGTTCTATGTCGATGTGGGAAATACAGCCATAGCGATCTGCACTACTGTACTGTGTTGCTGGTTTAACTTGTTGACAGTGGCAGGCGCATCCGGATACTTCCCCCCCCCCCCCCCATTATGGTCTATTATTCTCTGAATAATACACCTATGTATTCGCTCAGCAAAAAATTTTTATAACACCCCCTCAAACTTTTTTCTTTTCCGTTTCAAGGTGTGTAGATTCAAAAAATGCAATGTCCGTCCGCCGTCCGCCGTACGCCGTATCACGTGTACAGGCTTCATTTTAGATCTAAAAAAGTCGTTCTTTCGCACACATGCTCCATTTGGGCCCTAGTTGTGTCCCGAAACTTTTCAGTCCGATCGGAATATACCCAGGGGTGTTATGAGTGAAAATGTGTGTAAAAATAGGTACTTTTAGCGTTTTAGCAACATGTTAGTAACATGAGCTTCTGAGATATCATTTTCCATGTTTTTGGGGACGAGAAGACCGAATATGAAGTCGATTTTGACCAAAGAGTGGAAAATTGAGTTCTACCAAATGTTCAGCTCCCAAAATTGATGTTTTATGAGTGAAAAACCTGGGAAATCGTCTGAAATCACCATCAGTTTGTATAATAACACTGGAAAAAGTGTCAACACGTGGATCAAGACGATTAAATGGTACTATCAATGATCAAAGATAGTTATTTAAAAAAAAAAAAAGGAGCGTACCTAATTTGTGTTTTAGGGGCCAAAATTAATGGAAACCATCAGAAATAGCTATTTCGATTATTACGCATAAAAGAAACAATAAATGAACAGCCAACATTTCTGTAGGTATGTCCAGGAGAATAATAAACCCATGTGACAAGGACTTTGCAGCGTTTTTTTTTTTTTTTTTTTGTCTTGATGCACTTGTCGTATATTAATTGTCAACTGAACGTTTTACACTGACTAAAGGAGGTCAAAAAAAGTTATCATAGATTATGTGCCTATTCCAATATCGAACTCCACGGAGGTGTAGTGCCTTCAAGATGGAAGTCCTGCTGGCAACTTCTGATCAACAACAAATTGGTTTTCTGTAGTTCAAAAAATTCAGTGAATATTTACACAAATTACAGTCCGTTTCCTCATCTTTATGACTGCTCCTTATTCCGTCGATTGTTAACAAATGGCTGAAAGTACAAAACTCATGGTGGTCCCTAAAAATCGAAGTCTAACAAAATTTGTAAGCATACTTGGGGAAAAAAGTGCAATAAAAATTAACTACCTAATAGTACCTACTACTACTAGTATATGACACCTACCTTCCAATAGGTATCTATTACCTACTCACCAGTCGCGCCTTTCTCTTAAGTTCGTATTTCGTAATATGCCTTGACCCAACAGATCAGTATATTTATTGGTGGTATTTTATTCATCGTAAGTTTTTCGTAATGTAAAAGTGAAATTTTATTGAGCAGGTAGGTAGGTAGGTACCTATAGGTATTACATATATAATTCACTAAGTACCTACTTAAATTAATCTAGGGACTTACATCATAAGTAGTGTATAAAAAAAATAGTTTGTAGGCTTCTCCTACTTTTTATGGCTTCGCCAGGTAAAGGTATTGAGGAATGATGATTTTATTTCTAGATAGAGAGACAAGTAGTGGGAAGCCATCATTTTCTCCGACCTTTTCCATTTTCAGAGCCCTAACTGACGGTTATAACCAAAGCTGTATCTATATGCTATACTTACTTAAAAACATGGAACAGCTTCCGTGAACTTAACCACACTGATCCATGAATGATTGAACTTGCAAGTGAGGTCTCGCCGATTGCTTACATCAACGTTTATTATTGTTTACTTATTTCGCATGTAATTACTTTTTGCTATCATCAGTATTTTATTCCGCATCCAGAAATCCGTAGGCTTCCAGGGAAAATCCAAGATTGGTTTAAAAATCCGTAGATCTGTGGATAAAACTAAAGGTTGGCAACACTAAAGCACAGTCAGCCTGTAGAATGCGCTAGTGTTCGTCCCCATTTCGGAAGATCCGGACACTCCTCCCCTGATAATAGGTACCTACTCAAGTATGCACCTACTAGATGTATTAATATTTCTTATTTCCTACGTATGGAATCGGGAAACATGTATGTATAATAGGTGAAGGAATACCGACACCCCCCCCCCCCCCCCCCCCCCGGGGCCGTTTCTAGTCCATCGGGAGCCCACGGGCGAGCTGTAGCCATTCCGAAAAATATAAAGTAGGAAAGTACCAACCAATGAATTTGTTTTATTTTATGAGCAACAAAATATATAGGTACCTACACTATAATAAAAGTTCAGTCATGCAGCATGCCTATAAGAGCGAATTTTCAAAGAACTATTCGCGCTGTTGTGTAAAAAGGTGATATAACGAGAAACCATACCACTTTTCGTAATATCATTTTCTCGTGATTTTAGCCGTTTTTACCGATTACTACCTATTTTTACTGATTACCCCTAAAAACTCAAATTTTATGAAAACTTAGAATTTTATGAAAACTGCTCATCTTCGAACTCATCCTTTTGTTTGGCAGTACGAACATTTTGGCGAAATTTAGAATTTTTATAATGTACCCAAGGTCAGATATCGTCTGGAGTGACACATGAATACACACAAATTTTTCTTAATATCTAGGGATGAATTAAAGATGCGCTGAAACGGATTTGCCTATAATACGTTTTCAAAAATTCATGTTCTGAAAATGTTGGACCCATTGCAATAGCTTCATTTTCTTCGAAAATCCGCTAATATGCATTCTAAGTTGTGATACACTGAGAGTATAGTGACCACTTGGCGACTCAGTTTAGTACCTTCTACTTATAAATTGTACTAAACTGATATTAAAAACCAACTCACATTTGGTAATTACCAACTCTTACTCCATAGTGAGTAACTGCCATATTTAGCAAAATTAACTTCTACTCGATTTCTCAAATCTAAACGATCAGTAAGTTCATACAAATCGAATGGCTGATGTCACTTGATAAACTTGTCTCCTTCTTCTGTGCTTTGGTTCATTATTTTCTATAATGTTCATTTATTGTTTCTTTCATGTAAAATTATTGAAATGGCTATTTTTGATGGTTTCCACCAATTTTGGCCCCCCCCCCCCCCCCCCCCCCAAAACACGAATTAGGCTCGGTTTTGGTTTATTATTCTGTGAATAATACACCTATGTAATCGCTCAGCAAAAAATTTTTATAACACCCCCTCAAACTTTTTTCTTTTCCGTTTCAAGGTGTGTAGATTCAAAAAATGCAATGTCCGTCCGCCGTCCGCCGTACGCCGTACGCCGTCCACCGTCCGCCGTACGCCGTCCGCCGTATCACGTGTACAGGCTTCATTTTCGATCTAATAAAGTCGTTCTTTCGCACACATGCTCCATTTGGGCCCTAGTTGTGTCCCGAAACTTTTCAGCCCGATCGGAATATACCCAGGGGTGTTATGAGTGAAAATGTGTGTGAAAATAGGTACTTTTTGCGTTTTAGCAACATGTTGGTAACATGAGCTTTTGAGGTATCGTTTTCCATGTTTTTGGGGACGAGAAGACCGAATATGAAGTCGATTTCGGCCAAGGAGTGGAAAATTGAGGTTGTACCAGATGTTCAGCTCCCAAAATTGATTTTTCATGAGTCAAATACCTGCGAAATCACCATCAATTTGTAGAATAACACTAGAAAAAGTGTCAACACGTGGATCAAGACGATTAAATGGCACTACCAATGATCAAAGATAATTTGAAAAAAAAAAAAGATCGTACCTACCTAATTTGTGTTTTGGGGGCCAAAATTGGTGGAAACCATCAGAAATAGCTATTTCAATTATTTCACATGATACAAACAATAAATGTACAGCCAACATTTCTGTAGAATAATAAACCCCATGTGACAAGGACTTTGCAGCGTTTTTTTTATCAGTTTATTTTTCATCACTGATAGTAAAATTTAATTGTCTTGATTCACCTTTGATACTACTTCTAGTGTTATTATACAAATTAATGTGTGGTGATCAGACCATACATCCCATGTTTTTGACTAATAAAATATTTGGAAAAGAGGAAATAGGTAACAAAAGATATCCACAAATTCCTATCCCTATGAACGCTGGAGCTGTGCGGGTCACATCGCAATGGATGAGTCGCAGCGAACATAGCGTCCTGTTGGGGCCCTACTGTGGGAGGTGAGGGGGGGGGGGGGGGGGGCAAGGCGACGGGCAAGAAGCTAGAATAGCTTAGAAATTAGAATTTATTGTAAGCTCCTAGGCGACGCGTCCCTACGGGAGTCAAGGCGGGCGACCCCCGTACACTCGTGCACTGGCCTTTCCTCGACGGGACTGCACCAACTTCAGGCATAATAAACAGCTCCCAATTCCGTCCCATGCAATCCTCACGGAATAAGGGAGCGTATTCCATGGAATACGCGGCCCTATTCTATGGTAGCCTAGCTGCCCCCTCGCTTTGTTCGCTTCCTCCACAGAACACACGAAAGGCCCCTATGTATTCTTTGGCTCCCAGCCTCCAGCCACGGAGCCAAAAGAGCCGCACCCCCCCCCCCCCCCCCTGTCGATGGGGTGGCAGATATTTTACCCCGCAGTTATTATTGCGTGTGAATTTTTATCGGGCGTACACGCGTAGGTACCAGCTATTACGACGAACGGTTTTCAGGTCTCTTCCTGATTGTTTATTCACTCAATTAATCTTCATCATTCTTCACTCTATCAACCTGAACAATAATCTGATATACCAATTAGTTAAGGATAGAGGATTTTCCACGCCACCTTATGGAATAGACAAGAAATATGTATTTATCTGTATCTTCTTCAAATGGAGGATGGAGTCTTGTGAAACAGAATTGCCATTTCATTGTCTAAACCAAGGAGGTACCCTCTAGGTCTCGTTACCTCACCACCGGAGGTTCACCGCCTTGTTACGCTGAGATTATCATATCACCCAGATTTTTCTACCATCATCTGTACGTTTTCGTATCCCTACCTGATATGTGCCGTTTGGATGGAACTTTAATGTAATTGGTCACAATAATGTCGCTGAAATATCTGTTCAACTCCTTCGTAGAAAATAAATAACCTATTTAAATCTAGACTGAATATAATAGAGTAAAATGTAGTCAACAAATTTAATTAGGTAGGTATCTGCCATGCAGAAAGGAAAACATTTTTTAATGCAAATACGCGAATGTATGGGAATGTAAACGGATTAGTTAGTATAATAATAGACGTGGTTACATGGCAGGTACGTTGGCTGGATATCTGTAATAAAATGAGGTCGAGGGTAGCAATGGTGGATAGTTTTGGAATATGGGATATTGGATGGAAGGTGTAGATTAACTACTGTTGTTAGTAACAAATGAAATGAGATGATGATGAAGGTGAGGAAAATCATGCGAGGTGATAGGATCAGGAAAGCGAATAAGGAAGTCCTATTCGGTTTACATCGCCGTAATACCTTTACCAAATCAATATAATACTTAACTAACCCAGAAACGAGAAATATGAATAAGAAACAAATAATAAAATACGGTAGGTAAGCAGTAGGTATATCAGAAACTCAAAACAACAGCAACATAGATGTAGATAATCCAATTCGTAAATAATTAATAGTAGATCAGAAAATTCTAGAAATATAACTGAATTTAATACGAGATGACCAGGAGTACGTAAGTATCAAAATGCTAGTTCAAGCAACAGCAACAAATATATATCAATTACCTTATATAACAAACGGAAAAAGTATCTACAAGTATAGGAAAAGAGACTCTTGGAGAAAACGAAAGCACGCACAGACATTATACATGAATCGCAGTTTCGTACATTATACATGCTGAATTACCCGGGTGGCTGGTCCGTTTCGGCCGGGAAGTGGGACAATGAATTAGTCAGGAGAATTTGGAGTAAATGAAGTCTAAGCTGGAAGGCAGATTCGTCATCGTAAGTGAACATAATGTTTTGAGGATCACTATGAAGCGCCAGAGTGACCGCATAGGCACTTGCAAACACACCGCATTGAATGGCATCTCTTTGCGGTTGGGCTACTTTCACAAACTTGATGTCAGTTGTGGGATTGATAAAAGGGTAAATTTTTGATAATGACATTCTGAGTTGGGGTGAGATGGTTTCCATTTAAACTATCATAAACCCTGACGGTTCTGGAAAACGAATCATAGAATGTGGTTATCCAATGCCCATATTCAAGAGACCCCTGGAAAAGAATTTGGATGTCATCATTATTTGGAGGGACGAGGTTATAACGGTGAGGCTCTTGATAATAAATTTATTGTATCTTGGGGTTGAAAATTAGTGTTGTGCCTGAATACCCCAACAAACAGTTGATCGTCTCATCGGTAAGCATTTCACCCGAAAGAATTTCGTTTTCAATCAAATCAGTCACCTCAATGCCACGACGCCAAACAAACTCTGGTTCACGAATGATTTGGGGGTCGCTAATTGGGAGAACGGATTCATTTATAGGTGGAGAGTTAGAGAGGACTGAGTGGTCCACCTTTGTGCTAGAAACAACTTCCTCAGTTTTAGGAATTAGCGTCGTTGAGACCGATATTTTGAGGTGAGCTGAGGGAAGTGGGAGCATTTCTTGATCACCAGAAAGCCCTATGAAAATAGGTTTGTGATCAGAAAACACTGATTCGTAAGTACCAGAATCAAAATACTCTACGTTTTTCACCCAAATCGTGTCAATCTGGGTGTTGAAATCAGTGGTAGGGGTTCCCGCGAGTAATCCCCGATTGAAACCGAGCCCGTTCATGAAGGTTTCAAACCCACTTTGCACTGAAAATGCATCGATATTAAAGTCTCCCAGAAACGCAATGACATCAGTTAGGTCAAACTGTTCGAATAATGAAATGTGGGTCTTCTTGAATGTGGTCACTGGATATATAGGAGACCTGTACCCAGAAACTACGCGAACATTATGAAAACCTATAATTACTATGTCGAAATGACTTTGACTAGCAATAAATCGGTTGTTGTAAGTTACCATAAGTAGATTGATGTGCACGTGATGAGCAGGTTGATATTTAAATTGGTCTCCAAATTTATGTATTTCCAAGTTGTGAAAGTGAAGTAGATTAATGGCGACGGATCTAAATAGATCAATAGAACTAAACGCTGCAAATAAAAATGTTTTCTCAACTAGGTAGATAACCCTCCTGTGTTCCGTTTAGCCAACACCCGTACAGCTCGATCCTACAACCTAGCTATTCAAATCGGCACTGATTCATTACCCTCGATTTGTAATTATTATAAAGGAAATGATAAAGGAAATTAAATAACTGTTCTAGGGACACGGGAGCACCCGCCCGCAAAGAAAACCTCCATACGCACCTACTCAGTGACCAAAGAACACGGTTTACACGACAGAACAAATCAGGTCTCCGATGATATTTAGTACACCCATTCTCCGAGGGGCCCCTGAGGACGCGTACCTACCAAATTTCAACCCTCGAGACCATCAGGTGCCGGAGTTATGGAAGTTTGAAAATCGCTATTTCTCACGTTTTCTTGTTGTCGTTCTTCTTCTTGTTATTTTTGACAGGGCTACAGCCTCACAGATATAACGGATCGAGCTGAAATTTCTCACACGCATTCTTTATGCTCCAAGGAAGTGCCTATTGTGTTTTTGGTCTCCCCCTCCTCCCCCCCCCCCCTTTCACAATTTTTAGATAGGTACCTAGGTACTGAGAAATTTTGTTAGGTACTGGAAGTAAATGTTTAGGTTTGTATTCCTTTATCAACAATGCAAAAAGTTGTGATATCCCCCCCCCCCCCCTCCCAAACAACCCTGTTGTAGGAATGGTCTATAGTAGCCTTCTGGGATAACCACTGAAAGGCAGACAAATGGAAAGGCTGACCTCAAAATCCTGCAGATTGGGGGCTGAGGTGACCATGGGAATGGGGGTTACTTGCTCGTCTAGAAACAGGCGGCACGTCGTGGGATGCTGCAGGAAGCCGCCAAGTGTACAGGATACACACAGGATCAAAGAGATTCAGTAGATTAGTTTGGCAAGAAGGCGAGTCAGAGGTCCGAGAGGAGACGACGACTGACTTGGAGGGGGAAAAAAAACTCAAGGGGACATAAATGGGAGTGTTAGTTGCTCCAGTAAAAACTTGAAAGCTCGTAGCTGGGTGTCAGCTAACAAGACTAACGAATTAACCTGCCTCAATGGCACGCATGAAAGTAAAATCTCTTAAACGCCAGAAGATAACCTTAAACAATGGTAGGAAACAGCCGCAATTTGGAGGGTAGGTGCGAGTTGGTGGCCTCCATATGAACTTCATCAGTCCAACATTAGGTACCTACCTTTGTTTTCCTTTGGAACGATCACTGAACTCCTTATTTTCACAATGAAACTAAATTTGTCCCTTCTTCTCACTCATGCAAACAAAAATCACATCACACAACTTGTAAAAGAAGAAAAGTGTAAGACGAAATTAATAGGTTGGTACCTTCATACAGTTAGATAGGTAATAGTAAAACTTCGATGAGTCGAAGGACAACGTGTACCTACCTATGCATGCTTGTGATGGCAGACATGATTCGATTTCCATGCTCCCCGTAATTGCTACACCTAGTTTCCTTGGATTTGTTTTGTAAACTTTCATGACACATCTTTTCTTTGACCCATTCTGAAAATGCCGTTTTCAGATTGTAAAAATCATGAATATTTCCAGAAAACAAGGCTTATTAATTTTGGCGTGCTGCAAGGGCTATCTCTCGTCTCAGAATCACACTAGACGCTCGTTTGTTTCAGTCTTGATGTCCGTGTACCTGTACAATTCTCTCTTGTCATATCATTGTTATTGTAAATACTTACCTTCTGCCTTCTTTCCAGTGTATATATAGGTACCTACATATTAATAGACTAGGCTAGTTTGCCACACCTAGATAAGAGCACTGCAGGGACGATGATGAATGACGGGGAAGATGATTTTCAGCATACCTCCAACAGTCCTTTCCCCTTCATTTACAGTGTAAGCATTGAGCATAGTGACTGCCAAGCTATCTGAGGACACCGCATAATTTCATCGGGAAATGGGAATAGGGGTCTACAGGCTCTACAGGAGCCGGACACACAGACCTGTGTCAAATCTTGAAGTGTGTTTTGTTCAGGACCATCTACGCAAAATGTCTATGAAGAAGAAAGATTATGTTATTTTCTAGGTTGTTAATGGATTTTTAATTCAGTGTTAAATTCAGACTCAAGGATCTTCAGTATGCATAGACAAGCTGTTGCTCAAATTTAATAAAACTAATTCATCACCTTCCACAATCATAAATACGTAAGAGATAACCAGATTATAATAATTATACAATAAGATTATCAGGTTGAGTATTTAAGAACTGTTATCAAATGACTCGAGTTACTTCGATTACAGTATTTTTGTTTTCTACTTCAACCAAAATTATTTTAGAAGGCAAACAATGACCTACATCTGTGTCGGGAAATTAATAAATTCGCTTGTGAATTGAAGTCGAGTAAATTTAACGGAAAACGCGGGCATTCCCTAAAAATCTTTCAAATGTATATTATTTTCTCATACATAGGCACCTCAACACGTACAGCGTCTATTTTAACAAGCTGCGCAACAAATCCTAACTCAGAGACAGGGACAATGTACGAGTATCTTATTACCCCCAAGTTATTATTACCATGAACTTGACCTGTAAGCTCCACCTGGGAGTTCGGGATAAAAGTTTGCGCCGTCTCTGGTTCTTGTCTCAGGCAGGTACCAATACTAAGTTTTATGAAGGTTGCATGTACTGAACCAGCAATTAGCTCTTCACCTCTGATTCAACCATTTGAAGCCTATAGGGGCTAAAGTTCACTAACTAAAGATATTCGTCCAAGTCAGTTTCCCTGGATACAACCAAATAGGATCCAGGGTTGAAAAATGTGAAAGGAAGGTTGAATCTTTGGAGCAAATTAATCAAACAGGTATATTATAATGAAAATTCTGAGTTATGAAAATGAGTGTATTTTTAATTAAAATTATTGTATAATCTGGAAGCCCTGGTCATACAGGAAACCGAATGATGTGTTCATTTGCCACCACTAAGTTTTTTGTACAGAATTGGGACATAGTCATCCCACTCCGCTTGAAATAAGTTTCCAGCAATTGGGTCACCAAGGTTGTACTTGTCAGCAAGCTTCTGGATTGATGTCAGTCCTCTATTATCTCCAGACCTGTAATGAAAGAAAAGAAAAGAAAAGAAAACTTAATGACAACTATTTATGCATCATGCTTCTGCATCTGCGCTTCATTCTCACACCAGAACTCGCACCAGTAACAACATTCCTCCTTCATCCTAAGCCTATCCTAACATGGTCAACACAGGTTCCCGCCTGAGCTGGAAGTGGCCATCAAGTCCCAGTGACATCCTCCCTACGACTGTGAAGGAGATGTTCACTATGCTGGTAATTATCTATCTCTGTCACATTTATTATTTTAGCCGTCTATTCATTCTTTCCCTTCATTTCTTTGGTGAAGACACATCCCATGTTTTCACAGTACCAAATGATTGTTGTTGTTCTGCTCACGATTGGTGAACACCTCGTTGCCGCTTACTTATCGCTTCCCGTCTCTCGCAATCGTACTCTAAACGCCCAATATCGTTTTGTTTTTGGCAACTATGGACCTGTGTGTGGCTTGCTCTGAGACCCTCCTACAAGCAGACATTCTGCAATGTACGGGGAAATGTGAAGGTAAATACCACTACTCATGTTGCTCTCTTAGAGAACTTACCTTTCGCAAAATGAATAACGACAATAAAAGCTCTTGGAAATGCATAAAATGCAAGGGCGTAAAGAAGGACGCATCTACTGATCAGGCAAAACCTGAGACCGATCAGAAAAAACTAGCGGATCAGAAAAAACCGGTGGATCAGAACTTGGTTGGTGACCATCAACAACCGATCCACCTACGGTCTATGGGAAAGATCCTGACCGAGCTCAACTCTAAGATGAATACGCTCCTGCCGGTCCAAGACCAGATCCACGAACTTCATGAAACCGTGAACGGAATAAATTCAAGAGGAAATTGCGCGCATAAAGAATGAAAATGCCACACTCAACGAGAGGATGACATCCCTCGAGATGAAGATCGACAATCTTGAAATGGAAAAACGGAAATCCATGATCGAAATTCGAGGTAATCCTTAAACAAAGGAAGAAGACTGCGTTGAGATCATTAAAGCCGTTGCCGAGAAACTAGACTTGAATGTGTCCCCCAAAGTCGCCTATCGCATTCGAAAAGAAAAGCAGGATCGCCCTCGAGCTATATTAGCAGCCATCGAAACCCCGAGGATGAAGGAGGAATTAATTCGTGCGTCAAGGAGGATGAAAATCAACGCCACCACCATGGTTGGCTCCTGGCCGAATATCCCGATATTCATCAACGATAATTTGACTGCATATTGCATGAATTTGCTGTTCCTGACTCAACAACGAGCAAAAGAGGTCAGTTGCAAAAATATGTGTGGGTGTTGAATGGCAGAATCATGGCTTGTCGAGCAGAAGGTTGCAAGACCGAAAAAATACTTAGTCCAAGTGATGTACTACGTTTATAATATCTACTACCATCCCAACTGCAACTCCGAACACCACAACGAACACCCCATCCACTATCAATGAGATTTTGAATTCACCACTACTACTACTACTACCACTACTACTATTCACCACCTGCTTCTTCTACAGTTGTTTTGAATCCTATACTAAGTAGATAGATTATCAAAGAATAAAAGATATAGATTATCAAAGAGATAGATTATCAAAGAGTAAATAGATTATCAAAGAAATGTCTTGTTTTTGCATTTGAAAATAAAAAGATTTAATAAAAACTCGGAAGACTTGTTTGCATGGCTGGTGCCTGTAAAATGCGATCCAGACTTCATAATTTTAACTGAAGTTTGGCAATGTTTATGTATGGTACCTACTGCCCTCCCTAACTATAATGTGTACTACACCACTAATCCCATTAACCGTAATGATGGTGCCATCGTGTATTGCAAGTCATATTTGGCATGTGAAGTGAATGAACTCAAACTAAATGATGTATCGGCTCTATCCGTTAAATTCAATATTTTAAACGAAAACTACCATTGAACGCGTTGGAAACATGCTTGAAAAACGTAAATACGCAACATGCATTACTGATCGGCAATCTCAATATTGACCTGTTAAGTTCTGATGCAAATCAGGAACTCTATTCTGAAATTCTGTACTCTTTGGGTTATGATAATCTAATTAACATCCCCACGAGAGTTGAAGGTGATTCTAAAAGTTGTTTAGTTTAGACCACATAGCTGTAAAAAGTACTCATGAAGATCTCGTGCCTGGTGTCATTGAGTCCAGCATCACGGACCACTTCATAACGGTACTCTCTATACCAATGAAGGATCGTAGAATTAGGGACTGTTGTGCAGAGATCAAAATTCGCCACTTAAATTTTGACTTGATGAATGAAAAATTCAGTAAACGGATTGGAATCCAGTAGTAGAGCTCACGGATACGAATGAAGTCACTAACCTGATGATATCTATGATAACAAAAATAGCTGATGAGTCTACCTCCATAAAGTCGTTCAAACCTAAATATAAAAAACTAACCCCATGGATAAATGATGGAATAATTACATCTATACGAAAAAGAGAATTGAAAAAAAATCATCAAGACAACAACCTTTCAACAAATCTCTGGACAACTATTATAAAAATTATAGAAACAAGGTTAACCAAATAATGAGAACATAATAGGTATTGTGAACCAGATCAGAGGTAATTCAGCCCCAGGTTTGGATGGCATCTCTCCTAGTCATTAAGTCGAGCGTAAAATATTCATGCGAACCCATGAAACATATTTTTAATTTAAGCATAAGATTCTCTGTCTTTCCCGACGCATTTAAATTTGCAAGAATCATCCTGATTTACGAGTACAAAGGAGGTAAAAGGGGCGAGCTGGGAAATTATAAACCTATTTCTCTTTCAAGTGTCATTTCCAAAATCCTGGAAAAGTGGGTCAATCAATGTTTATACAACTATTTGTAAACACAAAACTTATTATCAAGCAGGCAGTACGGATTCAGAAAGGGTAGGGGTGCGGATGATGCCGTATACGAGATTTCATGCAACTTACACGAAATAAGAGATCAAAATAAAAAAGACCTACTAATCTTTCTTGACATGGCGAAATGCTTTGACTCAATTGATCGAAATATCATGGTGAGAAAGCCGGATGAAATGGGTGTAGATGGTACGAGCTTGTCGTGGTTCAAAAACTATCTGGCAAATAGAAGGCAGGTTGTGGATTTGTGGATGTTGACTCGGTTACCAGCCAGGAGGTGGCAAACAACTGCGGAATAATACAAGGCAAAACGCTAAGTAGTACCTTGTTCCTCGTGTATATAAACCATGTCGCATGTCGCAAAACAGTTGTAGAACCTATCTCTTTGCCGATTGATGTTTCTTTAATGTAAATTCTTCTTCTGGATTAAATTCTTCTTTAATGGAAATGTTTTTGAAAATCGTGTAAAAGTCAGTGCACCAATGTTCCTCTGTGCAGAATAAACCACTTTTTTAAGATTGCATATGAAAACAAATAAGTAAGAATGTGATTACATCTGTTTTTATATTGAAATAGTCTGTAAATGTATCTTTGACGACATAATATTACATTGTGGTGATTTACAAAAATATATAACACTAAAATCTAATCTAATGTTGTTTGAAACCAAGAGTTACAACCGAAATTACCTTGACTGGTAAAGTAGTTTGAGTCATCTATCTACGCAGAAGTGGAAACAACCACCTAGTACAGTCAAAGTACAGACAAATTCAGACCAGTTCAATGTCACCAATCCTGTCGAATTGCACTGAAACCCACCGAAGAGTCTACATACGTTGCACAATGCCTACGTAGGGTGATCGGCAAACTCCTGAGAAGTTGAAACCACTGAAGATTGAAATGCCGAAGGATGTATCTAAAAATACCACTACTCGTGTTGGCCAGAGTGAAGAAGCATACCAGACTTGAATTGTGATTCTATAGTGGTATGTGTTTGTGATCCAAATTAGTTTTACTAAAAAAAAAATAATAATAATAATTAAGTTCCGAGTAAATAAATGCACGTGTGGCAAGTTTCCGACAAAATGTTGTTCATGAGAAAAATATCTGGACGCACAAAGTTAGCTCAACGATTCTGATTCAATATTTACAGGTATAATGCATCTCGTTAAATGTTTTATGAAAGGATTTCTCTGGGCTCCTAATTATTTGAGGTCCGCAATAAAGTTGGACAGAATAGGGAATATTTTCTCATATTAAACATTACCTGCACGTAATGTTATCGATAGCAAAATCGCGAGTATTTTGCTGATAGTTTGCCTACATTGAGTTTAAGTGATTTCTCAACTATCCATCTATGTACTGCCTTGAAATTTTCTGATCCATCTATCAGAAGAGAGGGGTCATTTTAAACCAACAAAATGCTGCAGGGATGTACCACAGGAGAGCCACTGGTGCCAATAAACTATTATACGGGGCCTGAATGTTTAAGCAAGCTTGAGTGTGATCATTATATTCCTGTTTGGGATAAAAGTTCTCAAACGCCTCCAGTTAGACCCAGGCAGGCATCACTAGAAGCCCTTGGAAAGCTTGAATGTGCTCACACAGCGATCATCGCCATTCACCTCTGATTACAAATTATTACCATCATCAATAGTGAACTACTAGGCGAGTGACAATATCTAGCAAGGTACAATCAGACTCAAACCACCTCCTACGTTACGCAAATACACTGCGCTAATATAGTACCTATGCAGACTGGGTATCTTGTGCGGTCTATGTTTACTCAGCTGCAGTCTGGCTTGTGTGCTCCTGTTGTTTATGCTGGATCGGTGCATGGTTGTTGCCCTCACATTATTGTCCAAAAGATTAGGTACCTACATACAGATTTCTAGGGTTTTGTTTCTTATCAAGAAACAACAGGATCCTGGCTTGATGCCAAAATAAAATTTTTTGAAGAAGATGAGGGGAGTACACACAATGCTTCAGTCCCATTTAGACCATTACTGCTGGAAACTGCTCCGGAAAAACCTAACAGGCCTGTTTTTGGCCTTCCTTGATGACATCAATTCAACCTACATGAAAGGTAAGATACAGTTTTAATAACGCATACCCATCAAATTAAGTATTCCATCATATACTCAATTGGTATCTGCCAGACCCCATACTATAGCAGACACCAACCACCAGACCGCATAATATAGCGGACAACACCCACCAGACCGCAAACCGTAGTAGCACCAAATACACCAACCTTGAGATTGAGGGACAGGCTGCATCAAATCCCATTGATGTGATTAAGGTAGAGATGATAGAGCTATTAAATGAAATGGCGCGAATTTATACCACTGACTTTGAGTAATAACCGCATGTTCCCTAGTGAGGAGTACCCATGACTTCTGTTTATATTTTAAAATGAAAGCAAGTTCCATTCTAAGAATTTTGAGACCAACCACACTCTCGTGCGATGAATATTTATTTTTCTATGAGCTTTCACAATTTTGGCAACAAGTGACACCCACCCCCCTGGGCCCTCTCTCTCTGACTCTGGTCCCTTGCCAAGTGTGATGTCAATAGTTGCCGAAACTTGAAAAGCTCATAGAAAAAGAACTATTTATCCTAGGAGAGTGCGGTTGGTCTCAAAGTTCTAAGAACGGAATATACTTTCATTTGAAAATGGGACAGTAATACAAGCAGAAGTGATGGGTACTCCTCATTTCCCCCTAGAACGTGATTCCAACAATAAGTAGGTATCTGGAATATCAGCTGTTTCTGGAACTCAACAGACGTGTGTCTGTGTTTATAAGAGGTGCCCATTTGGAATGACAAAATGGTTGTAATGTTGAGGGTTGCAGGGGGTTGGTCCTTGGATGGCTTCAAATGATCCAATAGTAACTTCCACGGGGACAAGAAATAATAATTCCTTGAATAATCACAAATGGGGCCCGAGATCACGATACATATATATTCATGTTGAAGAGGTGAAAGATGAGATGAAGTCAACTTTCCAACACGCATGCACCCCAAGCTCAATAACCGCGAAAATTCGTCCCTTGATGAAATGGATGAAGGTTTATTCTACAAAATCAAAAGGAGAAGAACGAAGGGCAAGCCACCAATCAAATCTTAGAAACCTAATAAAAATTCTTCAAGAAAAAACATTAAATTCAACGAGTCAGCAGGTTAACTGTAAAAAAAAAGTTAACAGAGGTTAAGAGTTGATTGGTACTAGGGTCACTTACGTATTGGGAAGCCGCTTTTCATCAAATTCCAGCTTTTTGGGCTGTTCATATACCAAGAAAATGTAACGGTGAAGCCCTGAAAGAGAAGTCAAAGAATTAATAAAACGACTAACGTCCAACAACGAACTTCATGTGGCTCTTGGTCACAGCAAAGGACCTCAACAAAGATTTGCTAGTCTGCTACAAACAGCAATAGTGTCTGCACTATTTCAAGCTCGCTCTTGAGCTTACTCCTAAACGTTTCAGCTGTTAATGCCTAACCTGCGCCAGGTGATCAGAATACATTCACTTAAGAAATCTGTTTGGGAAAACAATGTTTACTCTCCTCAAACTTTAAGTCACTTTATATTTTTTCAAGATGTGTAGAATTACAACCTGCCATCCACCGTGTCTTCAATATTATGCTCAAGTTGCGGACAGGGAAAAACAAAATCGTTAGCCTGACTCGCCCACACCCAGGTAGGCTTTTAATGGATGACATGGGCTACATTCCGACAGTGAAGTCTGCTGGAGAAGGATGGACTGTCTCTGTTACCAGGTCGAATTTTGCTGGGCGTACGATAATTTTTCGCCAATTTCTCCCCTCAATAGTGACATACATTTCCCTCCATCTGCCAAAAAACGAATAGCTGCCAAACGTCCTTACTATAATATCTGTCTAATATCTTCACTACAATTATACCGATAATTTGTATAGCTCTATACAGAATCAGTACCTAGTGAAATTTTTTTCCCCAAATCCAATGTTTTTGGTATTTCTGTAGGTACTGCTTTCGTGATTTATTATAATTTCCTCAGACAGCTAGAAAAATCATAACTATAACGCAGATACGACGAAAAGTATAAAAAAATAAAAGTTAGACAGGAGGTACATAATTGATATAAATCAATCAAAACAAGGCAGGAAGTGGATAAACAAATATAAGTAATGAGGAATTTTCGTCAAATTTGTTTTTTTTTTTTGGGAAAAAATATTCAGAATTCTTAGAAATATTGTAGTTTGGAGCCCGTTGTAAGCGACATTTTTTAAATGAGGGCGATTAAAAGTAAATATGATGTATAAGGTCTACTGACATCTGAGTTGGCCCAAGGAGGTAGAGTGCAGCTCCGGAGGAGAAAGTTCTCAATGCTACCAACAACACATTAGAAATGGCAAACCTTCCTGGCAACCTTCAAGAACCTTTGCTGTGACTTTTCGTGAACCTCCCTTCGGTTTGATTTCGAGGACATGTTTTATAAATTTATTTATAAAATAAATGTACGGTTCCATCCATCCATCCACTGCAGTTTTGTACATCGTTTAAAATGATACACTAGTGCTCTAAGCGGGATTTGAGTTGAATTACTCAGTGATTTACCTAATAAGTCATTTCTAGCATGAACCCAGATATTCAAATTTCACGCTCGTTTTCTGCCTATACTTTCTGACAAACACCTCAATATTTGGTAATGAAGTGCTCTTTCCCGTTATTGAACAGAATTTGGCCAAAAAAATGAGAATCTGTAACCCAAAAAAATTGCCGACTGACACAAAAAATTTTCCCTCCCCTTTTCACTCCCTAACTACTCCTAATGGAAAACTCCCACTCCAGAAATTTCCTCAGATGAACTTGAAGTTCCATGTCATTTTATGATGAGTTCATCCACTCTCTTGTCAATAATGTGGTCGTTTCTCATGTAGGTACAGTAGTACACAAGTACCTCTGCAAACAGTGTAAACAAGTAACAAACAAGTAAAGCAACAAGCAAAGTAGTAAACAAGTTATTCAAGAGGAGTTCCAACGGATCCTCTTCCGAGCTTCCGTTTCAAATCCCCCCCCCCCCCTCCCAAACCATTTCATTAGGATCAGGATGGTAAGGGGACAACGTTGTGATTTGATCAGCTCGTCGATTTTAAGTTTTTTCAAAAGGAGCAGTTCTTACTTGTAGAAGCAGCTGAGCCTTTATCTTAGTTTCATCAATTTCGATATTGTTGTGGTACCCCATTACAATATACCACTCATGCACATATTTTAGAATGTTTCCAACAAAACCAAGGGGAAGGCAGGCCTACGTGACTCAGGGGAGCGCAACTAGGTTGGCTCCCTCCATCGTTCCTCCACCTGGAAAGGTGCCTATAAAATGCGCTCCCCCGACCCGGCTCGCCATTCTACCAACTGCACTGAAGTCAATGACTTTTCTATCTCTCCTTACCTTCCTCCTCAAACCTCTCTCTTAAAAAGATCCCGAATAGGTGGCAACCTTTCCAGCTTGGCCGATGTGGTGGAACCTTCCAGGCACAACCTCCTAGCATTCCAAGTGGTGGTAACCTTCCTGGCCCAGCCATAGGTGCAAACTTTCGGAATGCTTAGTCACCTCACACCTCAAGCTCTCCATCTCAACCTCCTAGCAATCAAAGTGGTGGAAACCTTCCTGGCCATAGGTGCATGCAACCTTTCTGTTTGCTAGTCGCATCCATTCAAACCTCACCTCTCCAGGCCTACCATCAAATTTTCTATCACCACAGTGGTGCACCCGACATTCCAGCCAAAAATGCAAGACGGAACACAACCCCTCACCACCGACATCATGACGGCCTCTGCCGCCATCCCTCTCCCGCTACCCCCTTTCTATAACCATCACCCCACCCACTGGTTTTTCCAGCTGGACGCTGCCTTCTCCGCTGCCAACCTCCGTGCACAGAAGATCCGCTATTCGAAAACGATCTCCCTCCTACCCTACGACATCCTCCTCCAAACTGCGGATATCTTCCCCGACTCCCCCACTGCCTATGACGATCTTCGCAGCCGCCTCATAGCCCTCTACCAACCGTCAGAAATCACCAAAATCTCCGCCCTCTCCCAGCCCCAGCAATTGGGAGACCTCAAACCCTCCCACCTTTTCCGTCAGCTACATCACCAGCTGTAGGATGTGCTTACCACCAATATCACTAGAACCTTCTGGTTGGAGGCCCTCCCACCTCCCATCCAGCTCACCCTCGCAGCCCACTTGGACGCTGATGACGAGACCCTACTCCGACTCGTCGACACTGCCTACAACCTCAATGCAACCACCCCCATTCACGAGGTTAGACCCCAACCCAGCCACCCGCCATGCTCCGGCACGCCTTCACCCACCGGACGTCGGAACCTCTCCTTCGACCGCTGCCAGGACCGCACACCGACCCGGCCCAAGACGCACCCCACCTCCACCCCAGCAGCCGGCTGACCACCCCGCCCGCTGCTGGTTTCATAACACCTTCAGGGCGCGGTCCCCAAGTGCCAGCCGCCTTGTGACCCCCACCAATGCGGAAAACGCCAACGCCTGCCGGTAAGTTTGGTGGGCGTCTCCCCTCCACCCTCCAGGGGACCGGCACCGACCGTCCCTCCACCGACACCTTCCCCCACGGCCAACATCACGTCCGCGGGGATCACGAAGGTGTCCTTTCAAACCCCCCCCCCCCCCCCCCCCCTCATCTAACAGCCACATCACACCCACCTCTGCCGATCCCCTCCAATCATACGCCGCTGCCCTAAAAGCCCCACCTCCCACCAAACAACAGGCACCAGCGGCCCTCTCCACGGTGGCCATCGCACCCCATGCTGCCCCGATGACTCTTCCTTCGCTGCAAGCGCTCAAACCTACACTTCCTCGTGGACACCGGGGCCGCAATTTCAATAATCCCCAACAATATGCTGCACCGCCAAGCCCAATCGACTCACCAGCTCTGGCACGCAGCCAATGGGACCCACATTCCCTCATGCAGGACCCACCACTTCACCGTACACATAACGGGCACCTCTACCAATGGCTATTCATGGTAGCCGAAGTAGAGAAACCCATCCTGGGGGCCGACTTTCTCTCATATTTCGGCCTCCAGGTGGATATGAAAAATGCCCGCCTCATCGACCCTCTATCTAAGAAACCCATACCAGGCAGGTTTCATAAATTCCCTCACACCCCCGTAGCCCGATTCACCGCCCTACTCAACACCAATCAACCCCAGCCACGGCCTTCTTCCCATCTCGCCGCAATTCACCACTTCATTGAAACAACCGGGCCCGACGGCTCAACCCCCTTCAACTCTCACAGGCGAAGGCCCACCTCAACGCTCGCACAACGCCTGACCTCTACAACGTCCCCCACCTCAGGGAGTTTTCCTCCCACCTTCATGGTGCCACAATCTTCAGCAACCTCGACATCTCCCGGGCCTTCCATCACATAGATATACAACCCCCCGACATCCCAAAAACGGCTAGTTACCCCTATCGGCCTTTTTGAACATCTCAAAATGGGCTTCGGCCTCCGAAACGCCGCCCAGACGTTGCATAGGTATATGGACCAAATTCTCTGCGGCCTCCCGTTCGTTTTCTGTTTTTTAGACAACGTTCTGATCGCCTCCTCCGACCCAGACCAACACTACCACCACCTCCGCACCGTTCTCGACATTTTCTGAACTGAGGGCCTCACGACCAACAAGGAGAAAAGCTATATACTTATAAAATACCCCACCAGTTCATGGTCATTAAAACCTCAACAAAAAAAACTCGAAAAACCCCATTTTCACACCATTTCCCCCCATAACATCCCTCGGTGAATTCCGATCGGGCTGCCGAGCTTGGGAGCAAAACTAGAACCCAAATGTGTACCCGAATGGAGACCCAAACTGTGTGTGAAATAACGACGTTTTTAGACCAAAATTTATAGTAAACCAAAGGCTGAAACTCTGTGAGAACCTCAATTTTCTTCCACTCTTTGGTCAAAATCGACTTTATATTCAGTCTCCCCGTCCTAAAAAACCTGGAGAACGATAGCTCACAAGCTCATGTTACTAATACTCCAAAAACCCTTATTTTTACACCCATTTTTGGTAACACCCTTGGGTATATTACGATCGGGCTGCAGTTTCTGGACACAACTAGGGCCCAAACGATGCCTTGTGTGCGAAAGAATTTTTTTAGACCAAAAATAAAGTAGATATATGAATGATACGGCCTACGGCGAACTGACACTCCACTTTTGGAATCCACGCACCTTGAAACGTAAAAGAAAAAATGTTGAGCGGGTGCTATAACATTTTTTTTGCTGAATGAATTCATATGTTGTATTATTCACAGAATAATAATCCAAAACGGTTAGTCCAAATGAAAAAGTCATATAACGGATGTTGTGTAGCATCAAAATCTGCGTTCAGAGCACCCCTACTTTTATTAAAATATTTAATTTTAAATTTTGAATTAATTACAATTTTAAATTTAAAATTTTATTGAATCCGTCGATTACAGCGCACCATTAACGATATGAGTGACTAGACCAAAAAAATGGGATCTCAAACTGAACGAACTAAAAATCTGCTCATGAAACAAGTAACAAGTAGCAACTAGTTTGCTAATAATTTTGAACGAACAAGCGATAACCATAGCTAACAGTGCTAAATACTTGGGAATGGCTCGTCATACAAAATTGAAATGGAAAGAGCACGTTAAAAATAAAAACACTGCGAAGTCCTTGTCACATGGGTTTATTATTCTACTGGACAAACCTACAGAAATGTTGGCTGTTCATTTATTGTTTTTTTCATATGCAATAATTGAAATAGCTATTTTTGATGGTTTCTAACAATTTTGGCCCCCAAAAACACAAATTGGGCTTTTTTTTCTTTACAAATCAACGCAACGTTTTCGTTGCAACGTCAATTCTTCAATCGTTGGTCAAAATCAACTTCATATTCGGTCTTCTCGCCCTAAAAAACGGAAAACGATACCTCACCAGTTCATGTTCATCAAAACCTCAACAAAAATAAAAAACTCGAAAATCCCTATTTTTACACTCATTTTCCCCCTTAACACTCCTTTCCGATAGGATGGCCTAGCTTCGGAGCACAACTAGGACCCCAATGTGTTCCAAAATTTGGACCCAAACTTTGGGCGGAAAAAGGACGATTTTAGACAAAATTTTAACGTAAATTTAAGGCTGAAACTTTGTTAGAACCTAAATTTTCCACTCGCTGGTCAACGTCGACTTCATATTCGTCTCCTCGTCATAAAAAAACAGGGAAAAAGATGCTTCACAACCTCATGTTACTAAAACACCAAAAATACCTATTTTTATCCCCATTTTTCACCCATAACACCCCTGGGTATATTCCGTTCAGGCTGCAAAGTTTCGGGACACAACTAGGGCCTACATAGAGGTTGTGTGCGAAAGAACGAATTTTTTAGACCAAAAATGTAGCAGATATGGATGGTACGGCGGACGGATATTGCATTTTTGGAATCTACGCCCCTTGAAACGTAAAAGAAAAAATTGGGGGGGGGGGGGGGGGTTATAAAAAATGTTTGCTGAGCGAATACATAGGTGTATTATTCGCAGAATAATAAACCAAAAGAAGAATTGATTATAAAGTTCAAGACATTCTGAGCTTTCCATACACAACCAACTGCTAATATACTAGCAAGTTTTGAAACCTGTGTGGACATAATTTATAGTATTCAGCTCTGGGGGCTGAAAGAAAAAGTCGAACACTAAGATTATACAAGCTTTCAAAAATAAGGTATTAAGGAGCATTGTAATTATGCTCCCAGATATGTGCACAATGACGACCTCCATGCTCCATCACCACCTTAAAATGGAAACTGTCAGTGAAGCGGTCAAGCAACATGCAATCAAAAAAGGACATCGGCTCCATGGACATAAATGGAGACGAAAGCGACTTGATAGGACAAAACCCTTGGACCTAGCGACATCAGTGACACAGTGTAGTGTGCTCTTCTAGAGCACACATCCACTGGGCTGTTAACTCTACCAACTGTTAAAATACTGCACAGAAGTAAATTACCTTGATGGGCTCAAATGCTCAGTTGTTATGTTACTGACATTCAATAAATATCAATTTAAAAAAAGTTGCATTCAGCAGTTTCTCTTCAGCCTAACTGCTGAATTTATTATCTTCTTTTTTTTTGTAGGTAGAAAACATAGACCACCAATGTCTCATTAAACACATCAGGATTACAACCCCGTTTAGCAGGTTAATGCACACATGAAGTACAAGGGAAGCTTACCATTGGGAGGCTTTACAAAATATGTACGCTGTCCCTTGTACGACCCTCCAGGATAAGCTCAGAGGGGAACATCCAAATAACGTTGAGCACTTCTTTATTTTACTAGATCTGGACAAGAAAATTGTTGTTGATGACCATATGTGGACTTCAACTGACACCAGAGATGTAGTCAAACTCCATCTAGATCGAGGTGGGCGGGTTGGGAAGCCCTTTGAAAACAACTTCGCAGGGCACTACTGGATAAGGTGTTTTATTCGCCGTCATTCTGAACTCGTGTCACGGTTTACTGAGAATGTTAGACGAGCTCGAGCAACTATCTCCCCATAGATGGCCGATTTTTTTTTTTTTTTTTTTTTAAGCTGTGGCTGGTGTCCCTGCTACATGTCTTGGCAACAACGGTGAGAAAAAATTCACAGATGCTCCAGGAAAAAATGTGGACCAAACGGGGAAGCTGCTACCCTCAGTGATTTTATAACCACTCAAAAACTTCCACATCTGTTATGTTTGTTAGTTCAGCTAGGATATATTTTGTAAAGGTAATATTTTCAAGGAACACAGAAAACCTCGGTGTGGAGTTTGCCACACACTACTTCCATGTTCTTCATAACAATATGGATAGAAGTTTCGACTATTGCAGTGAGTCTGGTTGCCCATTCGGTCAAATCCCGTAAACCTGCATAGAAATCTAACTTTCATCCCCTTTCTGACACCACACTAACGTGATTTAGCTAGTAAACCTAGAAAATGTTGAACCCATTGACATATTTTTTGCTGTCAATTAGCCAAATAAAATGTGAACAAGCTCAAAATCAATAAGCATGATCTAGGCATCCTAACATATATTTTGGTACCAACCGCATTAATTTTGGTCCAGTTTTACGGCAGTTATCGTAGAAAATCGAAAAATTAGAAAACTCGCCATAACTCCTTATTTTTCCACCTAGGAAGCTCGTAAAAAGAAAATCTGACTAAGGTCACATTTTGAGGAAGTTATGCCCATTTGAAATTCCAACATATGTACCTACATACATACAGAGCTACATCAAGTGGAATACCGTCTGGAAACTATTTTTGAGCACTTCTGAACAAGATTCCATGGTTTTCTCGAACACCTGTTTTTGACAGTATACCCATTCAGAACATGGAAGCAAAAATTGAAAAAGTCACAAGTTTTGTGTTTTCTGACTTTGATGTAGGAATCCCGAACATATTTAATAGAAATCGATGGACGAGAAGCATTGTAACAGCCTGCTGGATTTGGCCCGTTGAGTAAATTATTCAAATATGTTGCTCTCAATGTATGATTCCTGAAAACTTGATGCTGTTTTTGTCGACAACGTGTTCAGAAATGAAGACTGAAGAACCATAGGTTCCCTATTTTTATATTCAAATTTTCATATGGTTTTTATATTGTTAGTGCACTTGCACTTCGAAGTTTTTGTTCACATATAATTTATTGTTAATAAAATGAAAATGGATAATTGAAACATCGTTCATTTCCACCAAGACAAAAAATACACTGTAATACCCATATCGGTGATCAAACCATAACTTTATTATTAACAACGCACTGTTACTCTTACCTCATTGTTAATAACTTCATAGTTATTGTTTGTGTTTCATGATATGATTATAAGTAGGTACGTATAATTTACTGCGTTCTAAAACCCTTCTTGATCTTCCCAAACCCTAGTCTCCACAATTTCCGTAACAATACCCTTGATATTTTTGCACTTTGTTGAGGTTTAGACAGTATAGAACTTAAATGAACATTTTTCAAGTGTTCATCGTCCGATGTCACAGTGTACACTTTGAACCACCGTTTGTTGTAAGATGCAAAATAAGGTTTCACCAGATGAACATGAAATACCAACTTTTTTGGAAAACTGCACTGCACTTCTTTATAGATTTCAGCTCGAACGTCAGGGTAAAACTACAACTGAAAGTCACAGAGAAAAGTAAAAATTACCTGTGCCTTTTGGTGGTCCTGATCCGATGTACTCACTCAAGACTTCACCTTTAGAAACATCTGACCCTGGGATGTTTCCCACCAGCCAGTGCTGCCATTCTCTGAACTTGGGTTCATTTCTGCTTGGAGCATCAGGATCTAAGGGAAGCAATGGAAAAGGAAGGTAAGAAAGGGAAAGAACTGAACAATATCAACAAGCCTATTTTGAACTTTTCTTCAATAATTTGTTAATAAGAGGAGATGACAGCCCCTGGTTTCAGAGGAGCAGCTTTGGCCTTATGGAGGACCTACTATGTCATTACTAGGTCCTGGATATTTAGCTTACTAATAAAGCCATTCATGTACGTCACATGTGTCGTAAACGCTCAAAATACGCGCTGTGTCTTAACTACAACTAATGTAATATTTCTATATTAAACAATGGCTAAGTCAAAAACGCTGCAAATCCCTATGCAACGGTTTATTATTTTGTATAGAACACCCTTATATTACAGATCACACTTCTCTGTATAGAACACCCATCTGTTGCAGATCACAGCTCTCTGTATAGATAAACCTTCTAGATATGCAGATCGCAGACCCTCCGTACCTTAGTACCTAAACCTGTACTTGTTACTGGGTACCTACCTAACTCAGGTGCTAAATGTTGCTAAAATAATTCTATCAATGACAAACAGTAGGCAAAATGGCAAAAAGAAACACAATGAAGTTCTGAAGGCAAATTGTTGATGTGGAGTGAAAAATAATCAGTCCCGGTTGGGTTCCGCCCATCACTTAGACCACTGTGCTACAGCGCCAAATTGGCTGAGAGATCGGTGACGTGTGCTCTCAACTCAGCTAGATGCCTGCATACACCCGGCCCTTTAAGGTAAATATTATAGTAAATTTTATGGCAACATCGCAGAATGCTCTGGGTGGTCTCAAAAATTCAGAAAAAATCCAACTATTTAAAATTTCGAAAAAACCCACACCTCAAAATAATATTTTCCAAGATAGGGATACTCTGTATATTTCAACTCCTATTGTTCACCCCTCAGAGTTGAGTGAAAGCCCACCGAGCTTCTAGGACCCATTAGAGCCCAAACGGAACCCATATACCAATTCGTGAATTTTGATTCATGGGAACTAAGGAAAAAGCCGTAGACGGCGGATGGAAGGAATTATTTTTATTTTATATTCGTATTCTACATCCCTTGAAACACAAACCATGGAATTCTGAGGGGGGGGGGTTAAATTTTGTTTTTCATGGTAGATTCCAAAGGTTCATTATTGAAAATAATAAACCAGAACTCCCCTGAAATTATGAGGGTACCTCTAAAATATGTCAAAAACTCCAAATATGTGTTGTTATGCACATTAAATAAATGTGCCATGAGATTCCTTTCCCCCTGAAACGGACAATTACCTTCAAGCTATATGTGTAGAGAAGGGGGGGGGGGTACAATTACCAAAAAATTTGCCTTACTGAGGATTGGCAACCACAAGCATACGTGTCCCATGTCCTCTCAGTCTGAATTAGATCTTGTTAGGAAATAAAGTTTAATTTCAAATTCGAGGCAGGCAACAGGCCCTGTCCTAAAGAATACTTATCTAACATTAACATAAGAAATCAATTTGCAAGAGTAGGTTTCATCAAAGAACTGCAAAAAGAAAGTTGGTGACTCAACAAGAAGGACAACCAGAAGCACCCATGCTTGGTAACCACAGAACTAGCATGGCAACTTTTTGATGAAGGTCCTCTGGTTATTTTTGGCTGTACCCCCATGGAAACATGCGTGGCAGAAGTTTGGTTCCTTTGTAAATACCAACTAATAAATTTGATCAAAACTGTCACAAAATGTTTTCATAAACTAATACAGCAGCAAATAAATATAATTCCACAGTATGGTTTGATTCATAGTTCATTACGTAATACTAGAAAGTTCAAACGTTTCTATAATGAAGTACAAAAAATTTTAAGACTTTAAAAACATCAAGACATACAAAAAGAGTATTCACGGTGCATACAAATAGATCAAAATATAATAAGTTAATAGGATTAACAGGATTCTATGACTTTTTTGGTTGCATGTAGACATCTTGAAATGGCTCCATGTGGACAAAACCTGGCCTGTGGCTTTACTAATATTGTGGCAAAATTGGACAGTTAACAGTGAGTTATAGTTCTAAGGATAGATAGGTATGGCGCGACATTTAGACCATCAACTCATTTGGTTGAACAACCACAAAGTGGGCTACACAAATTATGAGTGTAAAAGGTAAGTGACGCTTTAAATCCAAACACTGGAGCCATAATGAGAACCCCACCTCTTAACTTTCACCAAATATATAAAACCGATGATTACACCATTGGTAATGTAAAAGACGAATAGAGATGGTTAGAGATGATATGAAGTTGTGAAGATGGTTTTTTGAGAGGTTCGACTATAACACAACGCGACAAACAAACAAAATTAATTTCTTGTTCTTAGAGAGAAAATGAGTTCTCACTACTTTGATGTCTAGCAAAAATCTACTTAGTAAGGTTCTACTTAATTCATTATTAACGTTTCATTACGGACAAGAGGCGTATGAGTACAAAATAATTTATTACTGAGTAGATACCTGAACTACAGCATGGGATAATCCCAAAGATTATAATTTGACCCTAAAACTGATAGAAGGACTGGGCAACACCAAGATCTAGGCATTGGAAAAAGAGCAAACTAAGTCAATGGGAAGTGAACATCTGTAGAGCATAGTTGTTCACCCAAGTAAAATGGGTGAATGGATATTAGGGTATAGTTACACTAGAACTGACTTCCATCAATTTTTCACTCAGTGAAATAGGGGAAATAACAAGTAACAGAAATAAAAGTCTTGAATAAACTGGATTCTGGCATAAGTGGTTACACAAGAACTGAATTACTTGCACAAGTTCTACTACTTCCAACACTGACCAAATAATTTTATTTTCATCAGCAAAACCAGTTGAAACTATAGGTATATTGGAAACTCCGCTGAAGTCAGTTCCAATGTTATCACTTGGTAGGGTCGGCAGACAAAATTAGGCTGTTAACGGCAGGGAAAAAATCTGTTCCAATGTAACCATACCCTTCAGCCGTCCGTTGGCATTTCAAAATAGAGCAGTTGACAAAACACTAACTAAACCACGAGGTTTGTCTCATCAACAGTTGAAATTTACACTTGATTCATCATTAATAAAAGTTAAAAACATAATATATACAATTTAAGACATTATAACAGAAAGATATTACAATTAGCTTACCTAACATACGGGTTTAGTGTATATCTACCATGAACATTCATTTTCATATTGAGACAGGCCAAAGACTGTCCAACAGCCTGCTACTTGTTAAAAATATACAACTTAAGCAAAATATTCACTTGAGTGTGGCACATTTAAAAATCGTCGGAGATATGATTGCATGGATAATTCATGAATATATAAAATCCATGCATCGCATAAGTAGGACTGTTTTATTGTTACTCTGTTCAAATTGTTTACGATCTCTGGTTGTTTATAATACTGAATGTTGTTAATTGTTAAAAATAGGATATAAGCTTTCTTTTAAAAAAAATAAATAATTTTTAATATTCCTTTATTTAGTATTCCTTAGCCTTCACAGTCAGTAGGTATATTTTTCTCATTTGACCTTTTCCACTTATCAGGTTCTTCCCCTATGATTTCAACGCTGACAAAACTAGGTTTTTGATTAAATTCAATATGATGTTGTGAAACATCTGTTTTTGGCCTCTTATATTCTATATACTTCGCATGAGCCAGCATTCTTTTATGTAAATTTACCCCCCCCCCCCGCCCCCCAAGACTCTCCTATGCAAACTTTATTTGAGCAATCATTGCCTTGGTATGTTATTCCTAGTTGTTATCTAAATATCTTGTTATCTAAATTGTTTATCTAAACTTGTTATCTAAATTGTTTATCTAAACTTGTTATCTAAATAATTTATCTGTGCTTTGGTTTTAGAAAGTAATACTTGAATTTTATTATTAATCTCCATGTTATTTTGAGATCAAGTCTGTATATTTAATTTCTGGTGGCTGATGAATGTTGGCACAGTAGTAGCTGAAATATACTTATTTGGCTGTTGTTGTTTTTGTTATTTATAAGTGCTATCATACTGCTGTATAATGTTACCGTGGAAGTCCCGTGCCTGTCGAATGTCCGACACTAACCGTCCAAGTCCAAAACAGTACTATCCGCCCGACTTTCACTGGTGATTCTCAACACTCACCAAGGCTAGTTGGTGAATGTCAGATATGAAATGGCCGATCCAATGAAAATCCGAATGGTACCTAAAAAATACATAAAAACCTATTTCATGCAAAATATGGGCGTTTATTCAACACAATAATGTTGTAGTCATCGATTAGTTGTCAATAATAAATTCGGTCAAATTGTGTGTTTTTACAATCGCCACTGCTGTGACATTTAGAGCTACAAAGCACATCACTTGCCTTGTACTTGCACTTATTTGTTCAACTCTTACTTTTTATGATGAAACGGTAATCGGCGTCTGCATGATTGCATGATGGTTAGGTCCACCCCAAAACGTCTGAGCCGCTTGTGCTCACCATTAGTTTTCTTCACGCGCTTAGCTTTCAAAATATACACCTTTCCCGAAAGTTCCGAGTATTTAGTTTTAATGAAGAAAAAGGAATTGAGTGAGGGAAAAAAAGTAGGAAGAAAGGCAGTGGGCTTTCACAGTAACATATAATTTTTTTTTTAAACAAGTTCTACAAAAATATTATCCTAAAAAAAGATGGGCCACCCATACCAGCCAACCATGAACCTACACCAAATCGGAAAGCCGTTTGGTCACCCGGTTACTAACGGGGGGGGGGGGGGGGGGGACTTGCTGTTTCTGGAGTGTCATGACTAGTGCAATGGCCGGCCAATAGGCATAATTCGTTCACTGACCAGCACAACGAATGCCACAATGAGTATGCCATTTCCACATAATGATCACACATGGAATGGACACAGAGTCCCACTTACTGTTTCTGGTGACATGTAGAAGTGCCAGTGCTAGTGAAAAACGCTGCAAATCCCAGCGCAATGGTTTATTATTTTGTATAGAACACCCTTATATTACAGATCACACTTCTCTGTATAGAGCACCCATCTGTTACAGATCACAGCTCTCTGTCCTTCTAGATATGCAGATCGCAGACCCTCCGCACCTTACTACCTAACCCCATACTCGTTACTAGGTGCCTACCTAAATAACGCGTTAAATGTTGCTAAAATAATTCTATAAATGACAAAAAGTAGGTAAAATGACAAAAAGAAACACAAATGAAGTTCTGAAGGCAAATTGTTGATGTGGAGTGAAAAATGTTCAGTCCAGTTGGGTTTCGATCTCGGGAACTTTGGCGTTCCAGTCCAACACTTACACCACTGCGCTACAGCGCCAAGCTGGCTGAGAGATCAGTGATGTGCGCTCTCAACTCAGCTTGATGCATGCATACACCCGGCTCTTTAAGGCAAATATGATAGCAAATTTTATGGCAACATTGTAGAATGCTCTGGATGGTGTCAAAAATACAGAAAAAAATAGAACTATTTAAAAATGCGAAAAACCCACACCTCAAAATAATATTTTCAGAGATAGGGATACTCTGGATATTTCAACCCCTATTTTCCTTGAGTTGAGTGATGGTAACGTCGAGCTTCGAGGTCCAACTAGAGGCCAAACAGGACCCATATACCAAATTTCGTGAATTATGGTTTGTGGGAACTAAGGAAAAAGCTGGAGATGGAGTGCGGCAGAAGGACGGAAATATTTTTATTTGACATTCGTATTATACGTCCCTTGAAACGTAAACCATGAAATTTTCAGGGGGGGAGGGAGGTTTTTTTTATGGACGTTTCCAAAGGTTCATTATTGAAAATAATAAACCACAACCATGTAGAAGCGCCATCCCTTGTCCTTAGAACTGCCAGTTGTAAAAGCGCCTGCATGCGTTGGAAAAAACAGATTAGTTACTTATATTTTAGCTCGAATACAATCATACAATTCATGCAAATCACAAAATATAGAAATTTTAGTAATCTGATATAATCACTTTTTTTCTTTAATAGTCTGTTTAAAGAGGCCACACAACGATTCGAATTTGTTCTATGGCTATGCACTTTACTGTGCATTAGAATTTGGTTCACACTACCGTTAGTCACCACGAACGCCACACGAAATTTTTTGTACACTGAAATTTCATACGACCATCCGCATACTGCCGAAATTGCCAGTAAAAACAATTATCAATCATGAGACGCCGAACGCCTTTATTGGTACAGGTGATGCGGAACACAGCTACAACTTCGGAAGTTGCCAAACGACTGAACTGCTAATTCACTCCCATTATCTGTCCTATTCACATTATTTCTATTCGCTATCATTACTGGCGTTTACTCTTGGAACTTTGAAACGCCTCGAAGGTCTGGAGCTTTTACAACTCCCATGGAACGGTCTCCCGAGAAAACACCTGGCGCTTTTACACTATACGTAACAAAGGATTAAAAGGGATTGGCGCTTATGCATGTCAGCCATTATTTTATAATATAGACCTCACCTGTCATACAGAGTAGATACCACTTGTTGGGATCAGCATCCCACTCAACGCTGGGTTCATCTTTCACTTGGGTGGGAGTGAGCTCATTTCCAAGGTCAGCTGAAACTCCACTCTTATAAGTAACCTGAGGAATGGAAACGTCATACCTTTAGGAAGGTTTGGAGAGTAAACATCCCAACACCTAATTATAAATTATTAAAATTAAGTAGGTGTAACACCTTTGATTTTCATCAAAAAGTGAAACTGCACATCTGTGAACCTAGGATTGGTCAGGAACTACCAAGGTAGAAATATTGATTACTTTTGAAAAGAGAGATATTTGTGTCCTACAAAATCAACATTTCCGCACACGTTTTAAACTATTCTGAACGAAGTTGGTTCTACGTCCCCTATCTCTTGGAACGTGCATAAACTACTTCCACTCAACCTAAACAGATGAAATTCGTAAGATTTAATCGCTTAGGTTCTATTAATATCGAGCTATAATAGGTAAGGGTAATGCATCACAACTTCATCATCTATACAGGGTGTTTCAGCTAATGATCCCTCCCCCCCCCCCCCCCCAAACACCCTTAATTTTGTAACAATCCACTTTAGTCAATACTGAACTCCCCTGTGTAGAATTCGAGTATGATATTTTTCCTCACAAGCACAACGTACATGAACTTCGTTTTTTTGAAATGAGAACCCCTATTTTATTGCAGATACGAATTCTACGTGGGATTTCATGAAAAAATGACCCGTCACTCGAATTTTTGAGCGCGCAAATACGCTCAAAATGTTGGCTAAACTCAAAAATCGAGTTTCGTGGGTGCGATAATCTATCAAGTATGATACATGATTTTAATATATTTTTTCACGCTGAATAGCGGGATGATGTTCATTTTTCGATTTGCGCAATGTGGGTGTCCCGACTAATGATCCCCCCTCCTAATTTAGTAATACAACATTTTAGACAAAGCTTTCAAATTAAAATGTACCCTTAATGTTTTTAGCAGAATCCGAACATGACATTTTTTGGCAGGCATCCATGGTAGTGTCAGCTTAGTCATGATTAGAGGAAGCTATGTGCCACACATTGGAAGGTTTTCAACGTGACAATAACCCCCACAAACCATTCATGTTATTCAGTTCGTACCAAAGTTGATATTTGTAATATAAGTAAGACATGTACCTACTGGTCAGATCCATACGGTAATCTGAATTGATTTACAAATACCCAATCAGTATTTCAATAAGTTTGGGAAGGAGTTTGCAAGTGAATCAGCTCTGGGATCCCACGACAGTAGAACAATGTCATGCGACATCGATGGGCTCTAAACAAAATTTGGGAGGTATGTGAGTTATTAGCGTCAAATAAAATAATTGGCTAAGTAATAAGTATGGTAGTTATAACTAACACGAGTTCTTGTAGGTACCTACGCGAAACTAAGCTATCGAAAATTAAATATACAGAGAAAGGTCAACGTCGCATAAGCTTTATAGCACCTATACCTACTGATTATATCATTGCCACCAAATATTTCTGCAGTAATCCTTCAAAATAAAAATAACAAAATTATAATTCGGAAATGGCTCAAAACCTTAGAGACAAAATAAGAAAATTATTATACCTTGGTAAATAAATGACATGGCTTTGCAACCACAAACTGTGTCCATGTAGATTCCATCAAACGTATTAACTTAAGTTACACGGGCCACACACAGGCCTAAGTGGGATTCACTTTTTAATAAAACTACTGCTACACCTATGTATTCGCTCAGCAAACCATTTTTTAAACAACCCTCTCAATTTTTTTCCTTTACGTTTCAAGGTGCGTAGATTCCGAAAACGCTGCGAAGTCCTTGACACATGGGTTTATCTGTTTATGGGTTTGGCGGTTCATTTATTGTTTCTTTCATGAGCAATAATTGATACAGTTATTTTTGACGGGTTCCACCAATTTTGGCCTCCAAACACGAGCTAGGCTCCTATTTTTTCTACAAATTATCCTCGATCATTGATAGTGCCATTTAATTGTCTTGATTCATCTGCCAATTCTACTTCTAGTGTTATTATACAAATTTATGGTGATTTCTGTCGAGTTCGTTTCTGACTCATAAAAAATTATTTTTGGGAGCTGAACCTTTGTTAAAACCTCAATTTTTCACTATTTGGTCAAAATCAACTTCATATTCGGTCTTCTCGCCCTAAAAACATGGAAAACGATACTTCACAAACTCATCTTCGCTAAAACCTCAAAAAACCCTATTTTACACCAATTTTCCCCCCATCACACCCCTGGCATGTATTCCAATCGGGCTCCCGAGCTTTGGAGCACAACTAGGACGCAAATCTGTCCCAATGGGGACCCAAACTGTGTGCGGAAGGACGACGATTTTAGATCAAAATTTAACGTAAATTTAAGACCGAAACTTCGTTAGAACCTCAAGTTTCCACTCTTTGGTCAAAATCGACTTCATAATCGGTCTCCTCGTCCTAAAAAACGTAGAAAACGATAGCTCACAAGCTCATGTTACTAATACACCAAAAAACCCTATTTTTACACTACCCATAACACCCTTTGGTATATTCCGATCGGGCGGCAAAGTTTTGGGACACAACTAGGGCCCAAATGGAGCCTGTGTGCGAAAGAACGAATTTTTTTAGACCGAAAATAAAGTAGATATGGATGATACGGCGGACTGTGTACGGCGTACGGACATCGCATTTTTGGAATCTTCGCAACTTGAAACGCAAAAGAAAATATTTTGAGGGGGTGTTATTAAAAACTTTTTGCTGAGCGAGTAAATTAGGTGTATTATTCACAGAGTAATAAACCAAAGAAGATTAATAGTCTAAAAAAACTTGTTTTCGCAAAAAGACTCCATTTGGTTCCTAGGTGTCCCGAAACTTAGCAGCCCGATCGAAATATACCTACCCAAGGGTGTTATGGTTGTAAAAAACGCTGGGAAGTCCTTGTTGTGTATTGGGTTTACTATTCTACTGGACATACCTACAGAAATGCTGGCTGTTCATTTAATGTTTCTTTTATGCGTAATAATATTGAAATAGCTATTTTATGGTTTCCACCAATTTTGGCCAAAATTTGGGGGGCCAAAATTGGAGGAAACCATCAAAATAACTATTTCAATTATTGCACACGAAAGAAACAATAAATGAACAGCCAACATTTCTGTAGGTATGTCCAACAGAATAACAAACACAGTGACAAGGACTTGGCAGCGTTTTATGTGTAGAACTGTACCTATTGATATATCACGTGAATGAATCTATAATGTAAATTTTGTAAAAGAAAGATGGAAATGAACAAATTTTGAATTTTAATTTTGACAGGTTTCAATACAATCGAGAAGTAGGTACCTAGATAGATTTACTATTAAAACTTCAAGACCCAACATAACAACAGGTGAAAACTGAGATGGCGTCACGTAGTTCGTGAGACCGAAAACTTCTCAACCTTCCAAAACACCACCGTTGAATGTATTTCAAGATAATGCCCCCGCATACCCGCGATTTTCATAAGTGATGAAGGGTTGGTATGAAGCAGTCAGAACTATACTTACTTTTATTACTTGGGCCGGTGCTTTCTGAATAACATCAGGGACGACGAGATACTTCTCCATTTTGATCTGGCAGTTACAGCGAGTTTGCAACTACGATGCGAAACAAAGGACTGTGAGGAGGTTGGAGATATCGCCTGCAGGTCAAGATCAGTAATTTGAAAAACAGGGCCAGAGATCTGCCCGGAACGAAGAAATTATATGAGATAAAAATGCAACTCCGCGTTACGAAAGTAAATTACGTAGGTACACACTAAACAATGGAGCAGCGATGAAGGCAAAGCAGATTATAACCGCAGGCATTTGATAACAACAGGTTCTTCCTCTTCCTCGGTTGATGGTGGTTTGGTTGTGTGGATCATGGAGCAAGCCGAATGTATAGTAGGTACATAGATCCTTCTACAAGTAGGTACCTACATTTAGTTTGGTCTTTTGTAAAATTTTTATTGGAATGGGTTGCTTGGAATAGTCGGAACCTCTCATTCTCGACCTTAAATATTCGGATTCCACACCCCCACCCCTGTAACAATATTATAACCTCACAAATCCGACTACTTCGGCTAAAAAGAGGGGTGAAAGCGTTCGTCACGATGCAGGTGTAGTTAAAAAAATGATAATTCTTTCAAATACCTACTCTATTACCAATAATCTAGCCATTATTTTAGGGCTGCAATCTCCTTTTCCTAAAAACCTGGACCACACCAAAGGGCAAAAACCTAGACTTCCCTGGACGTCCAACCCTAAAAAATTGAACAAAAACCTGAACGCTCAAAATGAACGTAAAATACCTACCATAATAATATATTACAAAACCACTATTTCAGAACATAAATAATTTGTTAAGAAACATAGCTATGGGAGAAACATAGCTATTGCAATGGGCAATTTTCATGGGTCAAAAATTCTACTTTTTTTTGGCCAAATTATGTTCAGTATCGGAAATTAACACTTATTGACTACATAACGAGGTGTTTGCGTCGGCAAATCTAGGCAGAAAACGAGTGTGAAATTTGAATTTCCGAGTTCCTGCTAGAAACGACGTAGGTACCTATCAGGTAAATTCGAGTAGGTAGTTTGTCAAATCCCGCTTAGAACGCGAGTGCATCACTTTAAACGCTGTAAAGAACCGCAATGGGTGGATGGATGCAACCGCAAATTTATAAATATATTTAAAAAAACACGTCCTCAACATCAAACCTAGGGGAAGGTCCAGGACAAAGGTTCTTGACCGTTGCCAGGAAGGTTTACCATAGCTTCGTTCGCAGTAGAGTTCCGTACAGTTCCAGACAGTTCTAAAAAGTTCCGCGCAGGCGCCCTAGTGTTTATAGCGTTCGCAGAACAGGCGTTCGGAGTTCTAGTTTTGAGTTCGCTGTTCGCAGTAATTTTTCCTCCAAGTCCGGAACAATAGGTGTAATCAAATTCTCAACAACTTGCAATCACATTCTAATGACTAGGTCACACCCGTTAAAGATCTAAAATAATGAGAGTGGGTCATGTCAACCTTGACTCCATTCTGTATCACAAACTGTACGACTACCGTTCATCACTTTCCCCTGGTACCTTTTTCCATGTTTTTTAGGGTGAGAAGACCGAATATGAAATCGATTTTGACCAAAGAGCGAAGAATTGAGGTTGTAACGAAGGTTCAGCTCCCAAAATTCATTTTTTATGAGTCAAACACCTGGGAAATCGTCTGAAATCAATTTCATCACCTATCACCATCAATTTGTATAACACTAGAAAAATTGCGAATCAAGGTAATTAAATGGCGCTATAAATAATCATAGATAATTCGAAAAAAAAGAAGGAGCGTACTTAGTGGTTTTGGAGGCCAAAATTGGTGGAAACCATCAGAAATAGCTATTTCAATATTACTGCACATGAAAGAAGCAATTAATGAACGGCCAACATTTCTGTAGGTATGTCCAGTAGAATAATAAACCCATGTGACAAGGACTTTGCAGCGATTTTTTTCTCCGGCTGTCATTCACGAAGAGACACAGGTATCCTCTAAAGTTCGTTCACAGTAAAAATCGCGACCTTGTTCCGAACTCGAGGAGTTCTGGAAAATGGCCGCCGCAAGTACTGAACGGGGTTCCGAATTCCGCAACACTGCGAACGCTCAGTGAATCTGGAACTGTCAACGTTACTAGAGGATAACCTGCATCTTTCGCGGATGAAAGCAAAAAACGCTGCAAAGTCCTTGTCACATGGGTTTATTATTCTACTGGACATACCTACAGAAATGTTGGCTGTTCATTTATTGTTTCTTTCATGTAAAATAATTGAAATAGCTATTTCTGGTGGTTTCCATTAATTTTGGCACCCAAAACACAAATTAGGTAGGCACCCTCCTTTTTTTCAAATTATCTTTGATTATTGGTAGTGCCATTTAATCGTCTTGATTCACGTGTTGACACTTTTTCTAGTGTTATTATACAAATTGATGGTGATTTCAGACGATTTCCCAGGTTTTTGACTCATATAAAATCAATTTTGGGAGCTGAACCTTTGGTAGAACCTCAGTTTTCCACTCTTTGGTCAAAATCGTCCCAAAAAACATGGAAAACGACACCTCAAATAAATGTTACTAAACTTCTCATGTTACTAAATGCTCATGTTACAAAAATGCTCATGTTACTAAAACTCAAAAAATACCTATTTTTATAGCCATTTTGACTCATAACACCCCTCGGTGTATTAGGATCGGGCTACAAAGTTTTGGGACACACGCAAGTGGAGCCTGATTGCGAAGACTGAAAATGAAGTAGGTAGTTATGAACAATACGGCGGACGGACATTGCATTTTTGGAATCTACGCACCTTGAAATGTAAAAGAAAAAATTTTGAGGGGGGGTTATAACAATTTTTGCTGAGCGATTATACATAGGTGTATTATTCGCAGAATAATGAACCAAAAATCTGGCGGGGTTAGCTATGATAACCATTTCCTTCCTTTCTCACCAGAGCGCTCTTGCGTAGCTGTCCCCACAGTTCGAGAAAAAACCCCGAACTCCAGAACTGCGTACGGAACTCCACTGCGAACGAAGCTCTAGTAACCCTGGCAGTTCAAGATTCACTGAGCGTTCGCAGTGTTGCGGAATTCGGAACCCGGTTCAGAACTCGCGGCGGCCATTTTCCAGAACTCGTCGAGTTCGGAACAGAGTAGCGATTTGTACTGCGAACGAACCTTTTCTAGTGTTGGGTTGTTAGCAGCACTGAGAACCTTCGCCACCCAGGCATTACTCCGCCACCTTGGGCCAACAGGCCAGATGTCAGTAGACCTCATACTTCATTTTTTACCACATTTTTACTTTTAATCACCCTAATTAAAAAAATTACGCTTATTTTTTTAAACCGGCTTCAAACTACTATTTTTCCATGAGTTCTGAATGTCTTTTTGCAACAAAAAAAGTTGAAGAAAATTCCCCATTTATTGTATTAGGAACGACAAGGTTAAAAATATATTTTTTACTGTAAATCTGTGGAGATATGACTCTGTATAAGTTGTGAGAAGACTAAGTATAAGAAGCACTACATTATCTGTAAATCTGTCGTAATATCGAAATGACTTTTACTGCATCAGCCTCAGACATAGGTGAAAATACAAGAAAAACTTGTACACACAATTTTCTGTATAGGTAGGTAATATATACCTTGAAAAGTAAAATATCAAACATTATTTTCTTGAATACCTCCAAAACAAGGTTTTTCATTTTTACGCACCTTTTGAGCGTCCTATAAGTCTACCTACATTTTGGCGCACTAAAAAATTCGAGTGACGGGTAATTTTCCATGAAATTTTACGTAGAATCCGAGTCTGCAATAATATGTAGTTCTCATTTGAAAAAAAAAAAAAAGTTGAAAAACATGTTTTTCACATGCGCATCTGCGCAAACACATGATTTTCGAATTCTACGGAAAACATTATGAAGGATAGCGTTTTGACGATTTTTCTATCTGCAGTATAAACTGAAATAAAATCGGTGGAACATTCAAAGTTACCCAAAAAAGCTCCATGGCCATCCATGGCCTGTGATTGCAGTGCATCATTTCAGATCTATTCTGAGAGAAAATAACAAAGCTTGATGGAAATTACTATTTATCACGAGATTCTGGCTGAAAAGCCTAGCATTCGGGGTCAATGTGACCCGTTTCGCATTTTTGGAAAGTTTGGCACGAGGTCAAATTGTCCCACGTCGCACTGAGCGATGGGTTTGGAATTTTCCGCCGCACTGAACGTTTTAAGGAACACGAGCAATATAAGATGTTTTCAGAATGTAAAAATTAAACGACGTTCCTAGAACTAATTGCTGATGATTCCAACCACTGTCCATTCAGCATTTCAGTCAGTGTCAGCAGATCGTGACCAGGCCCTAAGGGTGTCTTTTTGAAAAGATTTGAAAGAGCTCTGTTTATGCAACCCTATCACAAAAGATCTAGGTATTCCAGTCATGAACTACTGAACAACTTTTTGAACAATTTTAACCCTGGAATCCCACATTTAGGTAGCTATGAATTATTTGCGTAACATAAAACTGAAATTTGAACACTGTTCTCCAGAAGAATGAAGAAGTATGCGACTCACGATGAATTTCCTGGAGCACATATTTTATTCTAGTGCTGATTTGGTTTAGAAGGTTTTTCCCTGGTTGCATTCAGAAAATTCGTCACTTGTTGAATTGAAATTAATTTTTGTCAACATCATAGCTTCCACATTATTTGAGAAAGGAGCCGATTTCTCTCATCAGTCCATCGGATGGCAAACAAGTTAGACAGGTCCGTACCGGTGCTGTTTCGATATGCGCTCTACCGAGGTCCACGCTCTACGGTCAGCCCAACTGTGATCTACTGTGCTGTACCGTGATCTACTGTGCTGTACCGTGATCTACATGGCTTAAACTGATGATTTGAACATTGGAATCCGTTTGTTGTTATAGCGTCATTAATTGGAATCGGTTTGTTTATATAGATCATGCCCCCTCATATCGCTGTGTTCGACGTATTGTTGACTTTTGCTGGAGATTAAACGTTCAAGGGGCCGTTTCGTCCAAGTTTCATCGAAGCAAGTCACCTCAGTTGGCCGTGATATTCCTGTCCTGTCTGTGATATTCCCGTGTTAAGTTTTTATTGTTATAGTTCGCGTTGATAATGTTATTGAAAGAATTTTATACGACCGTAGTTATAAGTGAGAATACTTGTGTGGGGTTTTTACACGTGCATGGATTGTTAGACCCAGAGACCTGTGATAATGGAAATGAGTGTCAAAAATGTGGTGCGGAAATGCAGGAGAAAAGGAGGAAAGAACGCAGCGGGGAGTGGATACCGGTTTTACGATGCCCACGGAAGGGTTGTCAGACGATGAGTTCAGTAAGATCTTGCAACAAATTCTTCCACTATACTGATTTTCGTGTCAATTCGAAACTGTCCCTTTGCCAGATCGTGGAACTTCTATTTGTATTGGAACTCCCTCTGACGACCGCCGTTGTATATACGGGAAGAGGGAGGGAAACCGTGACCGACTGGTACAATATGTGCCGAGAAGTGTGTACCTCCGTCTTGAGAAAACGAGGGGAATTGGTAGGAACGTCACAAGACCCCATTCAAATTGACGAGGCGCGTTTTGCGGGGCGAAGAAAGTACAACAGGGGCAGAATGGTAGCCGGGGATCACCCTCCCTCATCCGAAGACGAAGAAGCTGAAGTCGAAAATGCTAGAAACCACGGCGCGAGGGTAGACGGCCCTTGGGTTTTCGGCCTCAAACAAGCTTCTGATTGCAGATATTTTTACATAGAAAAGCGAAATGCGGAAACCCTTATCCCGATCATCGAGCGGGAATGCCAGGTGGGATCTGTCATTCACCCCGACGAGTCAACTATCCCGACGAGGTTTTCTTCATTCGGCAGTTAACCACCAGAGGAACTATGTTGACCCTGAGTCTGGGGCCCATACACAGGCGACCGAAAGATCTTGGCTGGATGCTAAAGTGAATATTTTGAAGAAAAAGAGAGGCGTCCCATTCCACCACCTCCAGTCACACCTCGACGAATACTGTTGGAGACTGCACCGGAAGGACGTTCCAGACCTATTCCTGTGTTTTCTACGGGACATCAGAGACACATATATACAGCATGAGGTGAAATGTTTTATTCATGTCTGTTGGTTTCTGATGGGAATCAGTGGGTAGAGCGCATATCGAAATAGTAAGTGGTCGGTAGAGCGCATATCGAAATAGTAAGTGGTCGGTAGAGCGCATACCGAAACAGTTACTGATCGGTAGAGCGCATATCGAAACAGCACCGACGTACCTAGGAAGAAACCAGAAAAATTGGAGTGGGAAAAAAACCATGGCGTAGGTGAAGATAATAATATCTGGGACGCTTCCCAGGATCGGTGAAAAACCATGACCGGTCCAAACCGGACATCCTCAAAACAAACATGTCTTGGGAAACCAGAACGGATGGCAACCCTATATCTACACGGAACACCGGAGGGTTATCTAGTTGATGAAGCATTATTTCCAGCATTTTGTTTTTTGATTTCTTCAAATCCGTCGCCTTTCATTCATTTCACTGTCATGACTTGGAAATGTGTATTGCTGGAGACCAAGTAAATACCAAACTTATGTCATAAGTATACATAAAATAGCTAAGTAAAACTGTGTCCAGGAGTACCTAGGTATACCCTATACGTCCAACCATATTATATTTATGTAGTAAACTAGTACGTAAAACCCTACCCGTTTTGTCTGGTTTGAATGGTTTTTTTAATAGTTTACTGGATTGTAGCCACTTGCGACGATAATCCGTAGGTAGGTAGACGAGGGCAAAGTCACCAAGTGCGACGGCACCAAATCCGACCGGCTTGTACGACGGCACCAACCCCGTCGGGCTGGTTGTTTACTTTTACCAATTTTACCACACTGTTTATCATCAAACGGTTGATGTCAGAAAGATTTTTACTTGTCAGTCTATTCGCAGTTCACATTGGTTACACATCAGAATGAATTCGCCTACTTTCAAAACGATTCCCGGGCAACGTGGTCCGACAGTCGTATTAAAAGAGGGGGGAAAAAAATATAAAAATTCAGTCATGCAGCATGGCTTAAGGAGCGAATTTTCAAAGAAACAGTTTGGGAAATTGAGATATAAATTAATCTGCCAGAGCACTCATTACGGCCTGACTCCAAAGCCTTGGGCAATCGTATTATATATGACGGTTACAAGTTCGTGAAGAGCAGTTTTGTCGTGACATACTGTGAGTTTAAATGGAAGTGCGTCAATAAAAATTTTCGAGCAAAATTCCACGTTTCGAAAGTCATTTCGTTGGTTTTCGTGGTTCCCCTCAAATCTCTACAATAACCACTTCTATGTAATATTGAAAGATTTAGCCAAATAAACGAAGGGAACGGCTAGCTGAGTGACACCGAGGGGAAAGTTGGAGAAGCCATCAACCACCATCGCCCCTCAACGGTCATAACGGCCAATTGTGGACAGGGGACAGGTGGAAAGGGCCCTTTATAAGCAGCCCTTCTAGCCCACCTCGTCATTCGACCGATCACTCCCAGACTTAAGACTTCTCTCTCTCCTACCCTTCTCCTGCACTCGTTGTGGTTCATCCGTGGGGTGCTTCCCTCTAAGAATATTCGCTGTGGTACATCCACGGGGTATTCATCTACTTCCTCCTGGCGCCCGCTGTGGTGTACATCCGCGGGGCGCCTTCCTCTCTCTCCTCTAGCACTCGCTGTGCTTCATTCGCGGGGTGCTAGCAAAAGACTCCTAAGGAGCAACTAATACTCGCTGTGGTACATCCGCGGGGTATTAGCTTCCTACCCATCCAGTCCTACCGTAGGTACCGTTAGGGAACACTACACTGGTTTAAAAAAAATGTCAAAAGGAGGATCAAGATTATGAAAAGCTGGGTGAACGTGATATGTTCTGAATATAAACATAAAACTCATAGCTGTAGTCTTCATATCTCATTTCACCCTATCTGAATGGCCGCAATTGGTGTAGGCTTAGGAGGGGGTCGCAGTTGGTACCTGAAAGGTCGCTGTTGGCAACCTCTCGACAAAACTGGATTCATGCTGATGTTAGCCTGATGCTAGCTGGTGGCGAGCCCTAAAATTACCTTAACCAAGGCGAAAAGGAACATTTGAAATCGCAAGATGTAGTGAATCGCCTTCACCCATTTGATGGCATTGGGAATGTTTTAGCGCATGCTGATTAACCTCAAACTTAAGTTGAAAAAACATTTCGATGTTGATGAGAAGTGATGATTTCGTGAACCTGCGCTCAGCAGTAGGCCAGAGTTAGGTACAATATTCAACTACTTAGTCTCAAAATCCTCCCAAAACAGCGTTTTAGTTTAGTTGAATTTTGAACATATATCTGGCGCGTTGCTGTTGCCGGTCTTCCACTGGAGCGATACGGTGCGACCAAATTATTAAGCATATTAATCCGTACGCGAGCGACTGATCCCATTGCGGTGAAGTACATTAGGGGGCCCCTTGAACCAAAAGGCCGGGCGTTTTGGACGTTCGGCTTGCGTGCGTGTGTGTGTGTGTGTGTGTGTGTGTGTGTATGTATTTATTTGAACCGCCTAATTCACGACCCATTGGCCAAAATTGGCTCAAATGTTGATGGTAGTTTGGGGTTAGGTTCTAGTTGATCTCATACCAATTTCGTCACATTCGGATCAGTAGTAGAGACTACGCATGCGCAAACGTGAAAAACGTCTAGCCCACATAATTCACAACCCAATGGTCCAAATTGTCCCCAATTTTGGTGGCAGTTCAGGGTTAGGTCCTTGTTAAACCCATATGAATTTTGTGCATTCGTATTAGTAGTAGCGACTGCGCATGCGTAAACGTGAGAACCGTTGAACAGCCTTAACCCACAACCCAGTGGTCCAAACAAACCATCTTTCTTTAAGCTGGTCCAATGGTATCTAGTGTTCCATATATTCAGATCATTGTTCAAACCTTGTTAATACGGGGAATGATGCTTCTTAGTTTCCCCACTTACCCAAATTGTTGATTGAAAAAAAATCCTCTCTTTCGAACTATTCTAGAAAATATCCAACAAAATACTAGGTACCTATTGTGAACAAGGAAAACCACTACCAAGGCCGGGGCATGTAATCAACTGATTACACTAGACCGTATGTTTTAGAAATAGTTGTTTCAGGTTTTGAGAAACTATTTCTTCGCTTGTTTTTCAAGAAACAGTTTCTCGTTTTTTGTCTATCTATCCATCAATTCATCAAGTTCCCCGCAGACCTTCTGTGGTATAAGATGTACAAAATAAAACAAATAAACATTTGTTTTACCGCCATAAATATTTAAGCCATAAGCTTTCACTCAGATTCTGTGTACCATTAGACATCAGGTAAGTACATAAAACTCACATAAACAATAACTGTTATCTGTGCTTATGTGAGTTTTATGTACCTGATGACGCTCAGAATCTGAGTGGAGAGTTTCGTGCTAAATATATATGGTGGTAAACTAAAGGTTAATTTTTTTATTTTCTACATCCCGCACGCACTGAGTTCTCGTTGAACCTTTTTCCCGGTGACTACCGTAATTCGTAGGTACTGTTTACCTTTTCTACCACCACAAGCGTATTCTATCCTAACCTATCAATTCGCCACAATAGCCCAATTTTACGAGGTACCTATTTCCTAACTATTCCTGACCTTATTTAGGAAATTAGGGAAAGTTGAGGGACTTCAAACACTTCTACATAGTGGAAATGCGAAGGGCAAAGAAACGTAAACGAAGAAATGTTTGGAAAAGTTAAAAATCCTCAAAAGATTTTCAGATCCTCAGAAGAGACAACCATTGACGCATTATTTTTACCTATCTGCGAACAGTAGGTGATACGTAGGCTACTATGTATTTTCTATGAAATCCATTCTATTGCTTCGCGAAATCAACCATTCATTCTATTACTTGCGGTTCAGGGTAGTTGGGGGTGAATAGTCTTTAAACATGCTTATGATGTATGTATTTATAAAAGGGAATACAATAATAATCAAAAGGATGTTTAGTTGGGAGAATATGATTTTTTGGAATTTCTGCGTTAATACACAGCTTTTCTAGCTTCGGCAGGTAAGTGGTGAGGAAACAAAACTGACGATTAATTTTATCCTACAGTTTCCTCCTACCTGAAATAATTTATCCATCCATGAAAAGCGAAGGTATAATGGTAAATATTCATTCTTTCATCAAAATGAACACTACACTAAGCACTTCATTAGTATGAAGCAGATTCTTCTTATTTCGTTTAGTGTGACGTTTCGCTTTCGGGTCTGCCAATGTAGCGGATGTCTCTTGATCGCTATCGAGAGAAAATGATTTAGCGTCCTACAAAATCAAAAAATTTCCATTCACATTTTGCTTTTCGGACCTTTCTGAACAAATCTGGTTCCCTGCCCACAAACCCTTGCCTCTCGCACAACTACCTACTCGAAAGAGAGAGGCCGGGGTCTTCGAGCCGGCTGGAGCGTGTGACCTTATCCCAGTTGGGATAAAAGTTCGCAAACGTCTCCAGGTTGACTCGAACAAGCGCCAATGCCAGCCTCCTAAAAGCTTGCAAGCATTCACACTATTCACACGGTCTATGTCACCTTTCACCTCAGATCAAAGGACTACGTTGGACCTAAAGAGTACAACTGAATTCAACCGTAACCGTAAGTTTACCATGCGCATCTGCGCACGTAAAATTCTTGCCACGCTCATAACTCCCGAACGAACGATCGAACTGAGCTGAAATTCGGTGGATAGATGCGGGTCAAGGCTAGTCCTCAGCACACCCGGAAACGTGAAATCCCCGTTCAAACCACCGCAACCACCCAAGTACAGATCATGTTAGGGTACGGATACGTGGAAGAAATGTGCCTCACCTTGCTAGACGGTGTCTTTTTTTATATAACGTTGGTCTGCACTAACGTAACATTACAGACCTTCAAAACTTTCGACTCATTTTGGTATTTATAATTATTAAGTTTACGATCTGGTGTTTTGTAACAAGTGAAATACCTGTTAATGTCTCATCAAAATTTATTGTTTATAAATAAATAAAAATTTCTGTTGAAATATTTGAGCTCTCGGTTATTTGGTATCTGTATTTTGATCGACAGAAGGTGGTCCGACGAATAGTGCGAATGCTCTGTTAACGTGTTTTTGACGCACAGAGCCCCACGGCAATGCGACGAATAAGTTAGTAAGGATGTCAGTCGACATATTGGAGACGGCGGGGAATTGTATTAAACGCCGCGTTTTACCGCAATCCGCTCAAGTTAAAAAGGCATCGCCGTTAGAAACCTTGGGGAGAAATTTCGAAGACGGAGGGCCAACTGTTTGGTGCATTGCGGGAGCCGTAACGATTCGCGCCTCCAGTAAATACACTGGCAAGAGAGAGAGAATCTGGGGCACCAACCATCCCCACCACCACACACTTCCCTACTCATCCCTACACACTCCTACTAACCCCTTCGCAGAATCCTCTTTGAGCTCGAATCGCCCTTATGATAAAAAATACAGCCGGGTGTTGGGTTATTGGCCGTGGTGGGTGCTCATCAGTACAGCGCAATTAATAGATCTATTACTCGTAGGTACATAGGTAGATGAAAATCGGGTACATTCCCTCTTCACGAGACAGGCTCTAGAGCGGTGGTTCTCAATTGTGGGGCCACCTCCCTAGGGAGGCGTAGAGGGATTCGGGGGGTGGGGGCAAATCCAAAATTTATATGATGGTAAAAACGGACAGCTCTAAAATTTACTAATAAGTTTCTCCAAATTCATCAATATCGTTGCATGGTAAAATATGAGCTCGTGGCTCAACCCTTTTTAAATTTTTAAAAAAATACGAATAACTTTTTTCAGATATATTTGACCCCCCCCCCCCCCCCCCCCCAAAAAAAACCTTGGCTTTGGCCCACTTTTCTTGGGAAAAAAGAAAATGGAACATCTTTGAACTCATTCTTGAAATCATAGAAAAATAACTTCTTATCGTAGGACAGTGTGGTCAAAATTCTCATGATGATACTTTCATTGAAAAAAAAAAAAAAAAAAAAAATAAATAACAAATAAATAGGTGAGCATACCTCATTGCAGTTCTACCTATTCTATACCTTCTATTCTATACTTTCATTTAAAAAAATAAATAAATAAATAAATAACAAATAAATAGGTGAGCATACCTCATTGCAGTTCTAATGGAGAGCTTTCCAAAAAGGTGTTATGTGATGGGTCTGAAATGAACGGAACTGGGTGAAAATGGGGAAGGAAAAAACGTGCGACCTCATCTGGAATGGATTGCCCTCTCTCCCTCCCCATGCAGATGGGAAACGAGTGAGAGAGAGATAAATACCAGATGACGTCACAAATTTTTTCTTTAGCTTGTTCGCGCCAGACTACACGGATTTCGGAGCTGAAAATCGGGATAAACAGATTTTCGAGGGTGCTAAATCAGATTCTGAGGTCAAAAACAGCGAATTCCGCCCCACGTTCTCAGCCCTCATTCCTCATTCGCTCAGAAAATGGACTAAGTTGATAGATACGAGAAAAGTGATTCAGGAACTCACCTTAATCCATGTCAATCTGGGGGCAGAAATGCGTGCTGGTTGTTAGACATTCCTAATTTCATATAATAAAAGAAAATACAGGCAAATTGACATCGCACGAATTTGTTCTGTCTCGTCTTCAATTATTGTAATTTTGGAGCAAAATATGGGCTCATTACTGATTTAATTAATAGTACATAGGTAACGAAAAATCTGCAATGACATCTATTCAAAAATGTTACAATTTATAGGCTAATGACAATGATGATGATTTATTCCACTTGTTATCATGAATGCAGCATTTTTCTGCAAGTATGCTCGCGTAGTTTCCATTTATTAACACGTATAGCGCCAATCCAAAAAAAACCGGTCTACCCCTTCAGGCCGGCCTTTTTTGAGTAGGTCACACTCCTAGGACAGGACTGTTTTTTTATTTCTTTATTAAGTTCAAGTGTTCACTGATGATCATGAACAAGTATTAGCCCACGTGAAGAGCAAATTATGCCAAAATGGCACCCACCGGCCACGAGTATAATACATTTGATACATATCCAATTTCGAACTAATTGGGGAAAAAATGATGAAAAACCATTCAATCCAAAGAACATTATATATATTCATACATTACAAAAAAATAAAAATAAATGTTAACGGTCGTGTGCTCAAAAGACAATGGTGAATCAGAAAAAAACAGTCAGTGCACATAAACTTATATGTGCATGAAAAACATGAGGTTTTTAGTTGTTTGCTGAGTTTTGCGGCCTGCTTTGCGTCGAATTGCCTTTGTAGTCAGCAAACAACGCAACGTCCTCTTTTTGGGCGATTTTCAGTCAATTGGTGTTTTTGGCTGAGTTGTTGAGCTGTCAGAAGTACCTACCTGCTCATCCAAGGCTCTTTGATTTTTCAGCAATGATAAGACGATTTCCTCCCTAAACCGGACAATGGCGATTTTTTTCCTTAGCACCAGTGTATGCAGCCTGTGGCTGTAACTACGGTGTTTGTTAGGAGATCAAACGCAAACGCATCAAACGAGCAAACGCCGTCGTCATCATTTCCTTCAAGAAATTTGAGCGTCAGTAAACACTTTTCTATCCGACATACAACACGTGCGGGAACAAAGACCAGACTGAGAAGTGAAAACGATTGATATCGAACTCCTCACACAGGTCGAAAGTCCAACTTCATGGATAACAACAACAGGTGTGAGTAACAGTAGAATCACCTTCTTCTTCTCCCCATTTTCGCGTGCCAACGACAGCATGTCACAGTACGAGGCAATACAAGGTTGTTCTACCATTCAAAGTAAGCTAAACCATGTATTGGAATGATACAGAAACTGCTAATGCGACTTTTAGTGTTGTATCATTTTGATACATATGGCCTCCCACTGCAAACCGAATATGTACCGAATCTATACACGTGGCCACACCAAGTAAACTCAATTTGTATCTGGTTGATACATATGGCGCTATACGTGTTCTCATCTTTCATTAGTTCTGATGCAAGGAGTAGTCAAATGATGCAGCAGATAGATATCAGAGCATTAGTTATCCTTAAGCATTCAAGTTGATGTTTGAAACCATAATATAAAGTGTAGGGGGCGCGTTTGTGGTCACCGCTTGGTACCCATAGGGAGCGCAGCGCGCGGAAGGTTGAGTACCTACCTCTGCTTTTAAAACTTTCCACGCAAATATTTTTTCAAAATAAAAAAAAAAACCTTTTCTACTATTACAATTTACTTTACTGACTGTACTACTAGTGAATTGCATTTACTATGACGGTTGTAAAATGTCTTTACCCAACCTTGAACTGTCCTAGTTCCCCTCGCATTACACCACGGATACGACGCCGGTTGACGAAATAAATATGAGACCCAATCAATAGACGACAATGGACAATAATTTAACACTCATTGTTGGATAATGTTGCGAGCATCTCAATCAAGACCGATATCTTAAGCGTGCAAACCTTCGTTAAAATATGAAAGAGTAAAAGCGCCGAAGTACCGCCACCCAGAAAAAAATTTCATATAATTACGTTCGCCCACACTTATACGACGTAAACATATAGCACCCAGCTATATGTTTACACTATCACTATATTGACCAAAACCACTGGCTTAATGGTAACGGGTAACTACTGAAATAAATAATAGTTATTTGATATGATCGGAAAAAATATTTTTTCCATACCTACGATCCAAAAAGAAGCTGTTTTGACCTCGATTTTTTTCTTATTCAAAAAAGCGTACCTACCTCCCAAGCCAAGCCTTATTTTACGGAACCATCCGACTTATTTGAAGCTCTTTCCTTCCTCTATAGACACACACACACACACACACACACACACACACACACACACACACACACACACACACACACACACACACACACACACACACACACACACACACACACACACACACACACACACACACACACACACACACACACACACACACACACACACACACACACACACACACACACACACACACACACACACACACACACACACACACACACACACACACACACACACACACACACACATATACGAGTATATATATATATATATCCTGCTACGACGAACCGTTGTTGAGAAAGGGATACCCAAATTTGGAAAAAAGTGATTTTTCAGGCGAGCCGTTTTTCTGAAAGATTTTCAGCGCCTTCTTACAGCGCCGGGCACTTCTAGGCCCATTTTCAACGGATTTTTAAATGTAGTTGGTAAATATTACAATCAATATTATTGGTGTACAAATAGTCAGAATTCCTAGAGATACTAGCTGTTGACACCTCCAGTAAGTTCACCCGACGTCGTGTGTTTCCCCATAGATCACATTTTAATTCGGATATCAAGCTGATCATGCACTGCGTCATGACCTATGAGCAAAAGTCGACAATTTTACTACTACTAATGCTGTGAACGATTTTTTTGGCATCGTATTCAGGAACGTTTATTACGACTAGAAATAATACAGAGATTGGTCACTAATGGGTTGAAAAGCCCAAGACGCGATGCTAAGGTGGTACATAGTAGTAGGCAGGCGATACTTGTGCATTGTTATTAATATTGGTTCAATTGTTTAAAAAGATCATTCGGCAATCAGCCTTCATTGAACACACACCTCTAGTGTCTCTTCTAAACTAGTGCCATGTGAATGCTTTTCATCCCGAATAAATATGAATACCTAATTATTTACCTCTCGCCATCATCGTAAATTACCGTAGATGTGTCGGAAAGGTTTGAAAATAAACGGTATCTCTGCCTGTTTTTTTGTGTTTGCCCTTCTACTCGTATGTGTGATAAAATCAATCAAAGACAATGTTTTGCTTTGACTGCCTCTTCCGTGCGTAAAATTTTTTCTCACGGATACCATCAATTTCACAACTAATGGCGGATAAAAATGTGTTGTTCGGCGTATGGAGGGGGCATTTTGAAAACTGGCCACTGTCCACCACAAGCTGCACAATTTGCTGAATCTTGAAGATTCTCCAATAATAACTCAAGATTTATCAAACTGGACCACCGATTTTGTATGTTAAATAAAAACCGCTGCAAATTATCACTCAACAGTTTATTATTTTCCTGTATAGATTGCCCCTTCTGCGTAATAGGTAAAAAGCGCCTATCAATAAAATGAAAAATAACCATCGTTATTCAAATTAAATACCTACCTAATATCACTAAGCAACAAACTCGATTTATTTGTTCAGCTCAGTGTTACTTTCAGTCATCTAAGGAGTGAAAAATAGGTCTGACATTTCCAGGGCACCATTATCTCGAATTTTTTACGTTTTTATATTGATCTCGATCTTGGGAATTTTTTGAGGCCATCCGGAGAACTATACGTGTCCAGCCATTCGTTCACAGTAAGGCTCGGGGCCTTACTGTGTCTCATAACCGTTTCATTCACGATCACGTTGACGAAGACTCGGGTTTTGTACTGAAAAGCTTCATCAACATGATCGTGAATGAAACGGTATATATCAATCCCAGGTATCACTGCTAGGGAGCACCTGATTTTATGTATAATCACCCATCTCTGTATGGGTGAGTTGGTTGTTCCGTGACATTATTTCATTTGAACAATGATGGATGTCTTGAATTTTGTAGCATGGAACATGCTTTAGCCTTGGACTAACTATCCGAAAAATGTCACGCGGGATGGGTAACGCGGAAGTGTCACGAAATTTTAACGATGATTTTCACGTACAACCGAGTAGTTGCTAGGGAAATGAAACTTCTTTCATTTTCATCGGACAAAAATCGTTTTCCATTCGTTGGAAAGCTCTTGATTTATCACGTATTTATTTCGTATTTGTTCTTGGTATTTATTTCGTACTTTCATACTATAACTATATAAATTGATGTTATAAATGGATAGTAAACAATGACGCTTGTTTGGTTGTCACTTGGTTGTATCCTGGTGACGAAGTGAAATCATAACAGTGCGGCTACAGAATCATAAAAAGCGCGGCTAAAGCATGTTCCATGTTTCTTGAATTTTAGCCGTAGGCTCTAAGCAGTAAGCATCCGGGGGTCCAGGGGGCTTGCCCCCTGGCGAGGCGCGCAGCGCCGAGTTTTATTGATGCGTACTTTCGTAACTTGAACAAACGTTATGCTTCATGAGTAACAACAAATAATTAATGATAAGAGTTCTTGAATCCCCGCATATATATGAAATGTGATTGCGTGGCAGGCTGCAGTACTCGATTTAGGGCTTCCCTGGGAGGAGCGCAAGGGTAGACACTGACCACAGAAAACAGCGATCTACGCAGAAGGGGCATCTATAGAAGTATATAATTTTCAGCGTTTCTGAACGCATTTCATTCCTTGTCTGTCGCATAATCAATGTAATGACCACACGAAAGAATGATCATTGTAGTGAGCTGAAATTTGGAGGGTGTGTGTGGACTGAGACTTGAGATCTAATTGAATGCGTATCAGTTTCATCAAAATCAGACTGTACCAAGTGATTTTTTGCGTACGAGCAAACGTCAAATGACAGAATCCATTACTACTCAACGAATGATCAAATGGAGCTGAAATTCGGTAGGTGCGGGGGTGCCTTAATTGGTGCCATATGTCATCAAATTTGGACATGAAATTTTGCCTGCACTTTCGCAAACTTGCTATCCTCTCCGGTTGGAATTTGCTAAGAATCGCACTTGTTTTGGACTGATCGATCACTTTCCGCGTCGTTGTCATTTCATTGTTGTCGGCATCATTGTTATCCTTCCTTTTCCAGTTAGTTAACATGATACTGTGGCAGAAAAAAAAAGAGTTCAAAATACCCAATAGAAATCTCATTATAAGCGCTAGAATTAAGGGGGTGGCAATGGACAATTTAATATATCATCTATCCAAAACTATCAGGGAAGTCGAGTGGCGAGTCAGGGAAAATTACTGTACGCCCGCCGTTTTCTTGAGATTTTGAATGACGCGCCTTATTTGCCGCTCTGCTCGTGTCCGATATCCGATAGCTTCAGAGCGCGCAACGTGAGCGCAGCGCACCTAGCGGCACGGAGTGGAAGGTGTCATCACTGCCTCATCCTTCCCCTCGGCTCCCTTAGGCCCGTGGGAAGTTCGAGGGAATACGATTGGGAAGTTCGATTATCAACTAATCGATAGGGTACTTGAATAGTAACTGATGGCGTTCGAATATTCCTACGGGGTATTCTTCTTCAACTTCCACCAGTTTTCTTCCCGAACTTGAATTTTCCTCTATTTAACAATTACATACAGACTAACACCGATGATGTCATTTATGTCGGAACGGTAACATCGATGTTCGATAATATCGGACCTTTCAAAATCGATGGTAAAACATCGAACATCGGAGTCAAAACATAGATGTTCCATCCCAAAAATATTGTGGGATTTTCGATTGGTCGAGCGCTAAAATCAGGTAAGTTCAATCTTTGCACTTGTCGGATCGTAGTGCATGCAAGCGGTGTCGAGTGCCGGCATGAGGCTGGTTCACGCTTGCATTGTTTTATGACGGATTTTTTTGTTGACGCTTGATAGTTCGCTTCGCTGTACGCTGGTTGTTGTTTCTCGCGCCTCGAAATTATAAATTTATTCAGGTTAGCACATTAATAAATACATAAATCCTTCAATGTAATAATATTCAGTCAACTTACCTGTTTATTTAGCCTTTAGACATTTAAATTTAACAGTGAATATGCTAAAATTCATGCAGGGAAATCGGGGAAAAGGTGGATGAGTCGGGCTTCAAAAATCTTGGTCAAAAAGGTCAGGGAAAAGTAAGGGAAAATGAAAATCCTGATCGAGTGGCCACGCTGGATGTAACCCTATTTTGCTTCCGAGTCTGCGAAGCAGCGGAAGCCTTGTGTTCACTTTCGTGAGCCAAACAATTTTTGTCTTCAGAAATCAAAATTTCCACTTGCATTTTGCGTTTCAAAGCCTACTGAACAAATTTGGTTCCGTGTCTGTCGGTCTGTGAGTCTGTGAGTCTGTGAATCTGTGAGTCTGTGAGTCTGTGAGTCTGTGAGTCTGTGAGTCTGTCCGCATTTCCTTGTTACAGCCATAACTTCCACGATTTTGAATTGATTCAGCTCAAATTTTGAGGGATGGTGCGGATAGGGCCCCTTGAGGTCCCATACAAATTTCAACATGATTGATCCAGCGGTACGCCCTGCGCATGCGCTAACGTTAAATTCAACAAACACGCATAACTTTCACAATTTTGATTCAATTTCGCTCAAAATTTCAAGGGTTGTTTGGACAAGGCCTAGTGAGTTCCAGTATGAATTTCAGCATGATCGGACCCTCGGTGCGCTCTGCGCATGCGCTGGCGTGAAATAGATTCAATTTCCTTGTTACAGCCGTAGTAACCAAAGATTTCACCCAATTTCAATGTAATTCTCAGGGATTAAGCGGGTAGGGCCCATTGAGGTCCCATATAAATTTCAACATGATAGAGCCAGCGGTTCGACCTGCGCATGCGCTCTGTCTGTCTGTCTGTCCTATGCACGGCCAAACGGCTCGACGGATATCGACCAAATTTGGCACGAATATCCAGTAGGCTCCCAAGTTGTGCAACGTCGCATTTTCAATTCCCTGACCATAGCGGAACTATGGTCGACCATGGTCAACTCCTGAATGGCTTGACGGATATCGACCAAAATTTGGCACGAATATCCAGTAGGCTCCCAAGTTGTGCAACGTCGCATTTTTAATTCCCTGACCATAGCGGAACTATGGTCGACCATGGTCAACTCCTGAATGGCTTGATGGATATCGACCAAATTTGGCACGAATATCCAGTAGGCTCCCAAGTTGTGCAACGTCGCATTTTTAATTCCCTGACCATAGCGGAACTATGGTCGACCATGGTCAACTTCGTTAATTGAAATGATAACCCCTATTTTTTATCGCGTATTCGTAATCTACGTGAAATTCTATCTACGATCGACCCTTCGGACTACCCCCGCGGTCGACCATAGCGCATCCATGGGCCCCTCCATGGTCGAATCCCGAATTGCTCAACGGATATCGACCAAATTTGGCACGAATATCCAGTAGGCTCCCAAGTTGTGCAACGTCGCATTTTTAATTCCCTGACCATAGCGGAACTATGGTCGACCATGGTCAACTTCGTTAATTGAAATAGTAACCCCTATTTTTTTATCGCGTATTCGTAATCTACGTGAAATTCTATCTACGATCGACCCTTCGGACTACCCCCGCGGTCGACCATAGCGCATCCATGGGCCCCTCCATGGTCGAATCCCGAATTGCTCAACGGATATCGACCAAATTTGGCACGAATATCCAGTAGGCTCCCAAGTTGTGCAACGTCGCATTTTTAATTCCCTGACCATAGCGGAACTATGGTCGACCATGGTCAACTCCTGAATGGCTTGACGGATATCGACCAAATTTGGCACGAGTATCCAGTAGGCTCCCAAGTTGTGCAACGTCGCATTTTTAATTCCCTGACCATAGCGGAACTATGGTCGACCATGGTCAACTTCGTTAGTTGAAATGGTAACCCCTATTTTTTATCGCGTATTCGTAATCTACATGAAATTCTATCTACGATCGACCCTTCGGACTACCCCCGCGGTAGACCTTAGCGCATCCATGGGCCCCTCCATGGTCGAATCCCGAATTGCTCAACGGATATCGACCAAATTTGGCACCAATATCCGGTAGCCTCCCAAGTTGAACGTAGGCGCATTTTTAATTCCCTGACCATAGCGGAAATATGGTCGACCATGGTCAACTCCTGAATGGCTTGACGGATTTTGATAAAATTGGGCACAAATACCCGGTAGGGTATGGGATTTTTCCGTCGTTTGTTGGTTCCACGATACTGCGTACAGCAAATCTCGGATAGCGAGCGAAGCGAGCGGTCAGGCTAGTTATGTATAATGGACGTAATGTATTATGGAAGTCATGTTATGTATAATATGTATATTTCATGTAATGTTATGTAATGTTATGTTATGTAATGTAATGTTATGTAATATGTATATTTAACGTTATGTAATGTTATGTAATGTAATGTAATGTTATGTTATTTTGCTTCCGAGTCTGTTCTATTTTATAATGGGTCACTCTGATTGTGACGAGGAAGCTCCTGTGCCATCACCTTGGCAGTGTATTTCCCCTTCACATACCAAGAATCTTCCAAGAAGGATTAAATATTTCCAAACAAGGATCCGGAAGATGTACCTTGGGAGCTGAAGAGCCCTGGTTGGGATGGAATCTCGACGGAAATTTAAAAAAAAATTAACGTGTTATACTGAAGCCCCTTACCAAATTGGTAAATCTTAGTTTGAAAAGTGGATTATTTCCGAATGACCTCAGTATATCGGTGATATCCCCAATTTTCAAAGGGGGCGACCCTACGCAATTGCAAAATTACCGGCAAATATCCCTAGTGAGTGTGTTGGCTAAGGTAATTGACAAATACGTCAAGCGGCAGTTAATGCAGCATCTGGAGGAGAGTGAGCTTCACGCGAACCATTTTGGCTTCAGAGTGGGGAGAAGCCCCGCAAGACGCGGTTGCAAGGGTAAGTACCAAAATAATTAACGTTATGGATATGGGTAAAAAGCCAATAGGGGTATTTATGGATTGAGCAAAGGCTTTTGACTCTTTGTCGCACGGGGTACAAGTGAATACATTAAAATCAGTAGATATAAACAGAATTGCTGCTGAGTGTATGAAGAGCTATATCAAATGCAGGCAACAATAATGTAAAATTAAACTGAGAGCGTTTTAGCGACATAATTACCTTGGAAAGTTTTAATGTACCGCAGGGTAAAGTTCTTGGCCCACTATTGTTTTTGATTTATGTGAAAGTTTTGATGGATTTAGAAGAGAAATGGACGTTCGCTGATGACACAGCCTTTATTTTTTCAGGTATCACTTGGGAGGACACTCGTTTGAAGGCGGAGAAAGGGCTGAGTCTAATCTATCATTGGTTGAATTCAAACTCTTTAAAAACCCTCAGTGTAACTAAAACAAACTACATATCATTTTCACTCTCCGGAGCGCAGGATAACTTTGACAGCTCATTGCTGATTCATCAGCCACTTTGCAACTTCGGAGCATAAAGTTTGTCCAAAAATAACGAGGCCCAATGCGGATAAATATTTGGGTGTAATAACAGATAGTAGGCTAATGTGGGAAAACCATATTTCACAACTGGCAACAAGTTGAGAAAGTTAACATTTGTTTTTTCGGAGCTGAAAAAATTTACATCGCCAAAAATGGCTAGAATTCTGTACTTTGGCCTAGCACAGTTGCTGATACTCTATGGACTTCCTTTCAACGGAAATGCACGCAGTGCAACCCTAGCGAGCGAAAATAGTCATTCTGCAAAAAGCACTATCACTAGTTAAGTACACCAAAAAGTATATACTTCTCAACCATTGTTCAAAAAATTATATTTATTACCGTTCCAATAACAACTATATAAAATCCCCACAGTAAAATTATTCATAAAAACGCAATCACGAGTACCAGAGCATAACATGACTCGTTTTGTCCAAGGTAGGCACTTGTTTGTTCCAAGAATAATACTACTGCAGCACAAAATTTTCATTTCTTCCAGGCAGTTGTTGAGCTAAATAGTGTGACGGCTGAGAATCGAGAGGTGATTTTTGAATCCTCAAGTTTGAAATCCAGAGCCAAACTGTTGAATGACTTACAGCTAGCAGAGTGAACCGATGTCTTTGTTATCTACTGAGTCGTTTCTTTATTATTTTCTTTGTTCTTGATCCCAAAGTATGAGTACCTACCTGGTCTAGTTGCGTTACTATTTTATTTTATTTCCCTCCTCCCCTCTTTTCTTTGAGGTTTAGATATTCTTACCTACTTGTGCTCGATACAAAATTCTGTTCGTTGACTCTTCCCATAACACGGGCTTTGCCCATATTGGGGAATAATTTCTTATGTTTTTTTTCTTTCGAAATTGTATCCATGCAATCATTATATACGAATTATACGTTTATTATTATTATTATTAATTATTAATGCCTATAGCGGCTTAGCCCTCTTACATCATTACTAAGAAACACCTCATCAATTTTGCATAAAATGCAAATAACAAACCGAAAAGTGCGAATCAAAGACAACTGTGAGCAGAGAGGTGGAAGCTGTACACCTTGTAGCCAAGAGGGCATTGACCTCACCGGCACCTCTTTCCAAATATGATCCTCGAGTATACGTCATAATCAATTTAATATCAACGAATTTAATACAAATACTGAACTAACATAAAACTATGATGAAGCCGAGCTCATATCCTATTTAATGAAACTGTAAGGCGCTTTAAATGTTTTATTATTTGATATGAATTATAATCTGTGCTCCTTGGAGTCCGACTTCAACATCCTGTGTATGAATACCTATTTGATTGATGATAGCAATTCATAATCAGCAGTTATATGGTGCCTTTCAATTGTTGGCAAAATTAAATCTATTTAGGTACCTACTATAAAGTTACCTAATTTGTATAGCAAGCGTCGGAAAAATCTGAATATTATGAGGGCTCACATTTAGATTTGGAATTATTCTAGTATTCATATTTGATTTAATAGATTCCATTTATTCCAAGTTTGATAACGACACGTGGGGAATACACGTGGACAAATCGATCGGCGGGTGGTGGGTTGGCGCGGGGAAGGAGTTCGTGAAAGCCTTTCCATTCGAACCCTACAGAAACACCTTGGAACATAGGGATTTCTAAGCATTGATTCGTCTGGTCACGTGGATGCAGTTCATCATGTCCCTTCACCAATCACGAATTTCCTCAGTCACAGATTGTATAGCCAAGTACGCCGTACAGTCATGCAAAAAGGGAGTTTTCGATAGACGAAAGTTAGAACCATCTAGGGACCAAGACGCACTCTCCAATTGCAGCTCATTACGAACATTATTTCGTAAACTCGTAGTTATGCGCGTTGCAAGAACATGCGGTTGAGGTGCGCAGGCCGACAGGCACGGAACTAAATTTGTTCATAAAGGTCTAAAATGCAACGCTCAAGTGGAAATTCTGATTTTGGAGGACACAATTTTTTATCCTCTTAAAATTGATACCAAGGCTGCTGCTACCTTGGAAACAAAATAAAGGGAAACAATTCGGTACGTAGACCACAAATTTTGGTAGGTATTTTTCTTATAACCGCCAGGTAGCCGGTAGCTTGGACCCAAAAGGTAAAATCTGTCTGCCATTATAATACCGTTTAGTAGGCGCTTTCCGTTCGTAAATGGATAATTACCTACTACTTATTGAATGTAAAAAAGTGGGTTCATCGACACATACCCGCGTAGGTGGAAAAAGGAAGGCTATAGTTGTTTTTAAATTTTGTCGTCTACCATAGGTATCGTATGACGGTACCATTTTGGTTTATTATTTTCAATAATGACCCTTTGGAATTAAGCACTAAACGCTTTTTTTAAACTCCAACCCTCCTCAGATTCGATGGTTTACGTTTCAAGATACGTGGGATCCGAAAAAGGAATACAAAAATGGAGTCTGTCCGCCCTACGCGGCACTTTCCCTAGTTACCATAAACCAAAATTAATGAAATTTGGTTTGTAGGTCCCATTTGGGGTCTAGTTGGTCGTCAAATCAAAGAAATTAACGTTTCATGTAGATGGTAGGTAGTCTCAGTGTAATAAATCTAGATAATAACTTCTCAATACTTGGCCTAGTTTTTTGGAGTTTCTCTTGGGTATGTTGTACAGGATCTGTTTCGCGCCGAAGGGGAGAGTGTTGCAGAGGACTATTTCTCGATAAGTGTAGCACTTCTGAGCTAGCGTTATCCTTAACAATGGAATTCTAATACACGAGTCACTAGCGAATCTGGTTTCACGAAGAGGGATTCTATATAAATTTTCATCATCATCATACGGTATGCATGACGCCAGCCCAGAAATCATTGATACAGAACAGCTGATTATAATCAAGCACGACTTTATGAAATTGGGTTTGTTGTTCCGGGATTTTATTTAATTTGAAGAAAGATTGTACAATTGCTGTGTTGACTGGTACAGTTTTGTTGTTCACGGCCGAACCAATCATCCAAATTGGGTGAAAATATGGGAGTGTTCGGTGGTCCTACTTAGATTCAGCGACCACCAAAATTTCAAAAGTGACGACCCCCCCCCCCCCCCATACATGGGTCGTCGGGTCGATGGTTTCGAGGGGCCGAAATGACGCGTTACAGGAGATGGCGACGGTAGAAAAATCCCTAGTTTACCGAACGTTAAAGAGCTCATACTCCACACTGGTGGCATTATGTTGTGTGTAAGTGTTTTTCCTTCATTTTCCTCGCACTAGTACACGCTAGCACGAGGGAATTTATTCAAACCTGCTCCCCGAGAGATTACAGGCTATCAATTTCAGCAACACATTTGTACAAAATCACAAACATTATAGCGAAATACTCCAACATAATTTGTCGTAGTTCCCCGCAAACCTCTACATGTACCGCTCCTATGTAGTGTAGAAAGATTTAACCAAATAATTGAAGGGAACGACGAACCGGGTAAAGCCAAGGGAGAAGGGCCCCTTCCATCAACCACCATCGCCCTCAACGGTTATAACGGCCGATTGTGGACAGGGGGCGGGTGGAAACGGGCATGTCGTGAGTCCCTCCCGGGAACACTCCTATATTATTAAGTTCTCACCAACATTCAAACGCCAAACTAAAGCTCCGTAAATAAAGATATGAGTGGGGACAGGCGACAGAACCCAGGGTTACTCAACCTGGGGCCCCACTACCAGCTCCCTGCAAGGAGCTGGAGGGAGAGGCCCCCAAGTACTATAAAACCCCGGATCCTGGCGCTCAAGCTTCATTCGACACTTCCTCTAACCAGCTCTCTCTTCTCTCTCTTACCTTACCTCCCAGATGATCGGTTGACTACAGCCGCCTGGGAATTTCACCTCCTCTCTCCTCCTCCTTGTCTAGATGATCGGTTGAATACAGCCGCCTAGACAAGGGACCTCTCCTTTCCTCTCCTTCACCTAGATGAACGGTTGACTACAGCCGCCTAGGTGAAATTCCCTCATCCACCTCTCTCTCCTCCTAAAGTCGTAGATGTTCGGTTGACTACAGCCGCCTGCGACTTTTCCTTCTTTACCTAAATTCACTCACTCACCTTATTTCCACACCGCCGTGATGAAAATTCTAAATTCATCACAGTGGTGAACCCGACGTTCACTCAACCTTCTTCCTTCCCACCTTCCCACCTCATGTGTCGCCCCAGTCAAATAGTTCGGTGTCCCAAATTTTAAATTCAAATTTCAACCAGTCAGTGTAAATTCGCAATTCTTGGCCCAAACCTCACCGCTCACCTCTCAACTCAACGCACCACCGCTCCCGCCGATTGCGAATTTCAAAATTCAAAACCACGTCAAATTTTTGAATTTTAGTTACAGAAATGGACCCGAACTCACCGACGCCGCCGCTCCTGCGACCAGCCACACTGCAGCCGCCCGCCGCTGCGACATCCGACGCATTGGCCGACAACCCTTTCTCCACGCTCTCCCCGCCGACCTCTGCAACATCAGCCGCCTCCGCCGCCCACGCCGCCGCCGCGGCCGCAGCCGCCGCCGACGTCATGACGGCGTCCGCGGCGTTCCCTCTGTCGCTGCCCCCCTTCTACACGCACGACCCGGCGCTCTGGTTTTTCCAGGTGGACGCAGCGTTTTCGGCCGCCAACATCCGCAGCCAGAAAACTCGATATTCCCGGATCATCTCGTTGCTGCCCTACGAGATCCTGCTGCAGACTTCCGATATCTCCCCCGACGCCGCCACTGCGTATGACGACCTCCGCAGCCGCCTCATCAACACCTACCAGCCGTCAAAACTCGCCCGAGTCGCCGCCCTCTCCCAACCTCAACACCTCGGCGACCAGAAGCCGTCCCACCTCTACCGACGGCTTCGGCACCAGCTGCACGACATTATGACGGCCGACATCGCTCGTACTTTCTGGTTGCGCGCCCTTCCCCACCCCATACAGATGGCCCTCGCCAGCCACCTAGACGGTCCCGATGAGCCCCTTCTGCGACTCGCGGACACCGTCCACGACTTAGCCGCAGCCGCCAGCGTCGGCGAAGTACACGCACCCCGTCATCCCCCACCTCTGCGTGACCGTACCGCCTCCCGGGGTCGCAGCCGGACCCCCTCACTCGACAGACGCAGGCCCACTTCCAGGGATCGCCGGCACTACCCCTCCGCCGACCGCAGACGCCAGCGCTCGCCGGAGCAACGCACCTCCCCTCCCCATGAGCTACGTAGGGGGAAATCCCCAACGGCCGCACCCCCCTCCACTACGAGAGGCCCCACCAAGACCGACTACCTCCCTGCGGACCCCCCCCACCGTTGTTTCTATCATGTAAACTTCGGTGGGGAGGCCCGCAAGTGCCAACCCCCCTGCTCCTTCGCCCCTAAGCAGGGAAACGCAGACGCCCGCCGGTAAATCCGGCGGGCCCCCCTCCTCGCCAACACGGGGGGGACCATGGACAAACCCCCCCCGCCCGCATTCACACAGCCACCACCACCAAGCCACGCTACCCCTCCTACGCCGCCGCCACGGCTGCCAACCTCCCGGCCGCGCCTACAGCGCCGCCGAAACCCTCACCCCACCACCACCGAAACGGATCCTCCCCGCCCGCCACCAGGGCAACCAACCTTCCGGCCGCCACTCACACCGCCGCTCCCGTTCCCCCACCACGGAACGGACCCTCCCCGCCCGCCTCCAGGGCGCAACCCCCTCCGCCCACCACTCAACCTGCCACTACCGTTCCCCCTCCCCGGAACGAAGCGACGCCACCTCCTACCAAACTGGCCAACCCCCCTGCAGACCCCACCGTTCCCCCCCTCCGGAACGGCAAGAAACCGCCCCGCGTCTCCTTCGCGGCGGACCAGCCAACGCCGACACACGTCCCTACCTCCGCAATTAAACCCAACGCCCTCCCGACCCACCAACGACTTTTCCTGCGCTGCAGGAAAACTAATGTTCCTTTCCTAGTGGACACGGGGGCGGCGCTGTCAATATTTCCCAACAACATCCTCCGTCGTCAGGCGCGCTGCTACCGGCAGCTTCTCTACGCCGCCAACGGTACCACCATCCCCTCGTACGGGACGTACCGCTCCTCAGTTTATATGAGCGGGCTCGCGTACGAGTGGGAATTTACCGTGGCGGACGTGGAGAAGGCGATCCTGGGGGCCGATTTTCTTGCATATTTCGGTCTCCAGGTCGACGTCCGGAACGCGCGCCTGATTGACCCCGCCACCAAAACACCCATACCCGGATTCATACACGCCATCAACCACCCCCCCACACAGTTTGAACGCCTCCTCCTCAACTACCGTCCCCAGCGCCGCCCCTCTGCACACATCTCCACTGTCCAGCACCACATAGAGACCACAGGACCACCCATCACCGCAAAAGCCCGCCGCCTACACCCCCTTCAGTTGTCAAAAACCCGCCAACACTTCGACAAACTCATTGCCGACGGTATCGTCCGCCCCTCAAAATCCCCTTGGGCTTCTCCGCTCCACATCGTGCAGAAGCCCAATGGGGATATCCGCCCCTGCGGGGACTACCGGCGGCTTAACTCTAAAACCACACCGGACCTCTATAATGTCCCCCACCTGCGAGACTTTTCGTCACATCTCCATGGCGCCACCATCTTTTCCACCCTTGATATTTCACGAGCGTTCCATCACATCAACATCCACCCCCCCGACGTCCCGAAAACCGCAATAATTACCCCGTTCGGTTTATTTGAATATGTGAAAATGGGCTTCGGGTTAAGGAACGCGGCGCAAACTTGGCAGCGGTATATGGACAGTATCCTGCGAGGCCTACCGTTCGTATTTTGCTTCCTCGACGATATCCTGATCGCCTCCAAGACACCGGAAGATCACCTCGCCCACCTACAGCAAGTACTAGACATCTTTTCTACCGAAGGCCTCCTCGTCAACACGGACAAATGTGTCCTCGGCCAACCCTCCGTCCGCTGCCTCGGCCACCAAGTATCCTCGGACGGCATCACACCCCTCCCGGACAAGGTCCACGCAATCATGGACTTCCCGCAACCCCGCACGGTCACTGAGCTCCGCCGCTTCCTGGGTATGCTAAATTTTTACCGTAGACACATAAAACACGCCGCTCAACATCAACAACCACTCATACACGCCATTCCCCAACCCTCCAAAAAAAATGATAACCGCCCCATCACCTGGACCCCCCAACTTTCCGCCTCCTTCAAAATTTGCAAACAGGACCTAGTAGACGCCGCTCTATTAGCCCACCCCGACCCTCACGCTCCCCTTTCCATCACTACCGATGCGTCCGATTGGGCCATCGGGGCAGTGCTCCAACAGCACACCGGCGCCACCCCTCAACCCATTGGCTTCTTTTCGAAAACTTTATCCCCCACCCAAAAAAATTACTCTACCTTCGACAGAGAACTCCTCGCCATCCACGAAGCCATCAAGCACTTTCGTGACTTCGTGGAGGGCAGGCAGTTCTCTGTCATTACAGATCACAAGCCCCTGACCCACGCCCTCCTTCAGAACCGCAAGTCCGCCTCCCCGCGTCGCCTCCGGCAGCTCGAGTTTATCGGACAATTCACGTCCGATATCCGATATTTGCCGGGGGCCGACAACTGCGTGGCGGACGCGCTCTCCCGACCCACCCCTACCCCCGCGCCGGTGGCGGAGCTGCTGCCATTCCCTTCCCCTCAATCCATCAAATCAAAACAAGATCCAACCTCTGACCCCGCCCTCTCCAACCTTATTTCCGCATCCAAGTTGGAGCAGCTGCCTCCCCTCGACCTCTGGTGCGACGTAACGGCCGATTCACCGCGCCCTTACGTCCCACCGGGGTTGAGGAGGCAGCTGTTCCTCCACTACCATTCCCTTCACCATCCTGGCATTCGGGCGAGCCGGGACCTCATCAAGACGCGGTACTTCTGGCCCCATATGAATACAGATATTCGTAACTGGGTTCTGGGGTGCCAGAAGTGCCAGCGTTTCAAAGTCTCGGCCCACCCGCATGTCCCTCCTCAACCAATCCCCGACTCCCTCCCGTGGGAGCATGTACATTTGGATTTAGTGGGCCCCCTTCCCCCGTCCGAGGGGAAGAAATACTGCCTCACGATGATCGATCGTGCCACCAACTGGGTGGAGTGCATCCCCCTCTCCACCATCACCGCGGACGCCGTCGCAACGGCTTTCCTCTCTCAATGGGTTAGCCGTTACGGTTGTCCGCGGACAGTCACGGTCGATCAAGGGAGGCAATTTGAATCGGCCCACTTCTCCGAATTGTTACGCTCCCTCGGGATCCAAAAAATCCACACTACCCCTTACCATCCCCAATCCAACGGGAAAATAGAGCGGTGGCACTCGGTCCTGAAGCAAGCCATTTCTACATCAGCAAATTCCCCTTCCTGGACAAAATCTCTCCCCTACATTTTACTCAGCCTTCGAACATCCGCCCGTCCTTCAGACCAAACTAGCCCCGCACAGAACGCCTTTAAAGACCCACTACGTTTACCGGCCGACATTTTCACTCCACACCACACACCGTCAATTAACAGGGAACCACTACACTGAACAACACCGACAAACGACACCACTTATCCCAAACGATTTTTCACCACCACACACATGTACCTGAAAGAGCCCGGCATCCATAAAACTTTCCAACCACTTTACGCCGGGCCCTTTCAAGTCATCCGCACAACACATACCACCGCAACCCTGTTAATTGACGGCAAACCACATACAGTCCCGTTAGCCAGGTGCAAACCCGCACCTGTGCTAACCCCAACACCTAACAGTATCAGTCTCCCACCGTCCGTTCACGATGCAACATCACCTCTTCCCGCAACACCCGTCACCTCCGTCGTTTCCGGATTTCGACTCGGATCCGGAAATGGCGGCGATTCTCCGGGACGTTTTTGTCCCGGACCCACTTTCCCCCCTACCCCCTTCGCCCGGGCCTACCACACCGCTTTATTTTTCTCCGCCACGGATCTCCGGGTTACCTCCCCGGCCCCGACGATGGAAGTACCCCCAGTGGCGAATTCTACGCGAATTTCGCGTAGCACAAGCCACGGGGGTACACCCTCCCTACACCCCCACCGACCCCCTGATGGATTCCATCCTTCACGAGTTCCGCCTTGCGGAACTCATGCCTCCCCCGCCCCCCGTTCAAATTCCAACCCCCCCCGTCAATTTCAACAAACCACCTCCCGTACCCGTTCAAATTCCAAACCCCCCCATACCATCCAAAAACCCACCACCCCCCGCTCAACCAACAATTTCAAAGCCCCCCGTTTTAATTCCCCCCCAATTTTCCATCTTCGCCCCCCCTCCCTCCCCTCCATCGTCGGGGATATCCCCAATAGTTCCCGCCGGGGCGAAACGGCCCGGGCGGCGGAACGGACGGAGGGAGCGTCCCCACACCCCCCTCGTCCCGGCGGCCAAATCCCCCGCCCCGCTATGAGCAATCACGGCGGGGCCTTGAGATTCCGGGACAGTGCTGGTGTCTCATCAACCCACTCGCACTGTACCGAAACTCGAGGCCCCCCCGTGGCCGCCTCACCACGTCGACCGCCGGCGACTGCCCCCAACACACTACACTCACACACACACACACACAACCACTCGCCACACACTAACCACACCCAGGAAACGGCGGATTCTCGCGACAGCCTCCCACATGTTGACCAAATTTTTGCACACCCCTCAACTTTTGTAAATACCTCTGTATCTTCTGTAAATACTCCTTCATCTTTTGTACATACTCACCCGTCATCTGTAAATACTCATCCATCAACTGTAAATACTCATTCATCCTCTGTACATACTCCATCCTCATCATTGTAAATACTAAAACACACATTGATCACATTTATAAATGCGAAATGTTTATATCTGTCGACTCATCATCACCCAATAGTTATGCCTTATGTACTTACTCTATCTTATACTCTACTTACCATGTCTTATACTCTACTTAATCTGCCTTATGTACGTACTCCATCTTATACTCTACTTACCATCTACTTACTCTATGTTTACCATTCCTTCCCATGTACTTACCTTATATATGCTACCCTTCCCATCTACTTACATACGCTTAAGCCTCCTAGCTTTTAAGACTGGCCTTCAGCCCAACCGCCTGTTTGCATCGGCCTTCAGCCCCTGTCACCTTGCGCCTTCAGCACCACCTTTGTTTGCCGTAGCCCTCAGCTCCTGTCACCTTGCGCCTTCAGCTCCACCTTTTGTTTGCCGTAGCCCTCAGCTCCTGTCACCTTGCGCCTTCAGCTCCACAAATCTTGGTTCAAACTGGGGGGACCTCTGTCGTGAGTCCCTCCCGGGAACACTCCTATATTATTAAGTTCTCACCAACATTCAAACGCCAAACTAAAGCTCCGTAAATAAAGATATGAGTGGGGACAGGCGACAGAACCCAGGGTTACTCAACCTGGGGCCCCACTACCAGCTCCCTGCAAGGAGCTGGAGGGAGAGGCCCCCAAGTACTATAAAACCCCGGATCCTGGCGCTCAAGCTTCATTCGACACTTCCTCTAACCAGCTCTCTCTTCTCTCTCTTACCTTACCTCCCAGATGATCGGTTGACTACAGCCGCCTGGGAATTTCACCTCCTCTCTCCTCCTCCTTGTCTAGATGATCGGTTGAATACAGCCGCCTAGACAAGGGACCTCTCCTTTCCTCTCCTTCACCTAGATGAACGGTTGACTACAGCCGCCTAGGTGAAATTCCCTCATCCACCTCTCTCTCCTCCTAAAGTCGTAGATGTTCGGTTGACTACAGCCGCCTGCGACTTTTCCTTCTTTACCTAAATTCACTCACTCACCTTATTTCCACACCGCCGTGATGAAAATTCTAAATTCATCACAGGGCATATACAAGCAAACATTCTAGCGCACCTCGTCATTCGACCGGTCACACTTTTACATGCGACTACTCTCTCTCACTCACCTCACACCTCCTATCCTTTGGCGTCCACTGTGGTTCATCCCCCGGACGTCTTCCTCTCTTTTCTCTAGCACTCGATGTGGTCCATCCGCGGGTTGCTAGCAAAAGACTCCTAAGGAGCACCTAATACTCGCTGTGGTTCATCCAGGGGGTATTGTTCACCTTCCTCCCTTTCCTCTAGCACTCACTGTGGTCCATCCGCGGGGTGCTAGCAAAAGACTCCTAAGGAGCGCCTAATACTCGCCGTGGTTCATCCGCGTGGTATTAGTACTAGCTTCCTTCCCATCCAATCCTACCCTACCGTAGGGCACACCATTATTTATTATTGTTATCCGACAGACTCTTGCCATCACTCGATTCCTGACGATATAATCAGTTTTAACAACGCAGTCCATGAAGTTTAAAAATATTGTTGTCTGGCAGATGTTTTAAAATTAGATCCTTCATTGGCATCGGCCACATACCACTTTGCAGAACACATCTCCCTTCAAGACGTGCACGCTGTTGCTCAAAATGCCCACAATGAGACAGGAGATGCTCCCAGTCCTGTATCTCCGCCGAGCATGTACACGAGGCGTCCTCGCTGAGGTTGAATCGGTGGAGAAACTCGCGAACTCTTCCGAGTCTAGTTAACAACAGAGTTAACCGCCAAGACAAGGGAAGGTCAACTCGGAGCCCATCGCCAATCGTCGGGAAGAAGGCCCTAGTTCTCCTGCCGTCCACCATTTCTCTCCACGTTTGATCCCAATGGGAACCACAGTCTGGCTGCACTTTAGACTTCTGTATCAGTTGGGAAGGCGATCGGAAGGTTGCCGTCCGCATTCTTTGCACAGGAATCCCCCTCCTCATTCCCTGCAGTACCAATGTGTGCCCTGGTGTACTTAACCCCAACTCTCCACCTCATCCTTTCTCTAAGTTCCGAGATGAGCTCCCTTATACGCTCTATTGTAGGGAGATGGTTCCCACAGTCCGCCAGCATGGCTAAACATACCTGGCTGTCTGTGTAGACGACTGCATCGTGGCTCGGAAGCTGCATCATCTGTCATAGCAGCCACTCCAGGGCCTTCAAAATCGCCAACCCCTCAGCCTGGTTGTTGGAGCAGAATTCACCAAGCCTGTAACGCTGCCGAAAAATGGTGTTGCGGTGGCCTCCATATACGACGAAAGCACAGCCGACCCTGCCATCACCCATATGACTACCATCCATATAAATTGTAAACATCGGGTCTGTATCTTCTCCCAGCTCAACATCAGCATCAACAACTGTCGCTGGATGGGGCCAACTTTCAGAGGGGCAGAGGTTTCTCAACCAAACCATCCGTCAACCCATGGTGAACGGCAAACATCTCCCTCGCCTCATTCTCAAAGGGTTTCACCCCAGCAACAACACAGAAGGCCTGGTATGATATTATCTTAACACTCTTGATCATCCGAAGCAGCATCAACCATTGAACTCTACTTACAGCACCGATGTTATGGGACTGCGAACGTGATCATGGGCACAATGGCTTCAGATGACACCCAATGCCTCAGGCCCCAGGCCTCAATACATCTTGACCACTCGTGACAAAAAGTTGATCAGCTGAGACGCCTTACCACACACCTAGTCCACATGGCGGGTCCAGCGCAAAGCCCCGTCAAACATCACCCCCAGGTACCTCAACTGATCGACAAAGTAAAGCCTCTCACCCAGCAGATAAATGCTCAGATCACGGCTCATCCTCCTCCTTGCAATACGCAGTGCCTGGAGTCTTGTAGGGGCATTTTCCCACCATATAAAGGTTCGTGTTTGCACTCAGTTTTGGTAGAGCACACCAGGAGCAGATCATCCGCATATGCTAAGTCCTCAACCCCCCCCCCCCCCCCCCTCTCGAAGGGCAACTCAAGAAGGGAATTTTACAACACAATCCAAAATCCCGGACCCTGTGTGTGTGTGTGTGTGTGTGTGTGCGCGCGCGCGCGCGCGTGTGTGTGTGTGTGTGTGTGTGTGTGTGTGTGTGTGTGTGTGTGTGTGTGTGTGTGTGTGTGTGTGTGTGTGTGTGTGTGTGTGTGTGTGTGTGTGCGTGCGCGTGTGCGTGTGCGTGTGCGTGTGTGCGTGCGTGTGTGTGTGTGTGTGTGCGTGTGCGTGTGCGTGTGTGTGTGCGTGTGTGTGTGTGCGTGTGTGTGTGTGTGCGTGTTACCAAAGCACATTTCTGGCAACTCTACGATATGGAATCATCCACTACGGGGGTACGTTTCCGTCATTCGTGAGGATCCTGGATGGAGTCCTGAATTATGCCAAGAAATTGGTATATACACAGAGATTATCTCTTCAGGAATTTGATAAGGTCTACCGGACGGAGTGTTTTTCATGGGTCCTCAAGAATAAAGCACGGTATGAGATCGAGAAACCGCAAAAAACCACCAGACGAGGCAAAATCCCCAGACTACGATTGCCCAGCATTCGACATGATCACGGTAGAGTTCAGGGTTTCTATAAAGTTGTAGAAAGCTTCAACCAAATGATCCCCGTTGTCCTCCGTGATGAAGAAAAAATTGGTACCACATCGGACAATACCCTAAAAAAAAGAGTGAAGGAATACCTACAATAGCCACCGGAATACCTGGGGAAAAAATCGCATGTACATAATACATTGGTTATAATTATTAATATTATAAGTCTGTGATGCTAAACTACTTATTATTACAAATTATCTAATAAATAAACTGAAATGTATCATACACTATGTAGAAAGAATATGGAAGAAACTATGATTGTTGTGATATTGTTATGAACTAACTATGAATATTCTTATTCACTTACCACTATTAATTACCTATTGTCGATACAAAAGTTTATTATAATCCACTTAAGGATTTAGATTGTTTATTGTATGGAGCTCTCAAAATGATGACATGAGCCCACGAGATGTATATTATAATAATGAAGCACAAATGTATTTACCGCACACCACCCCGCGCGACTCATGAGTCATGGGGTTGAAATTGTTATCTATGTAAAATCATGTTGGTTCTTAATAAACATATATCGTATCGTATCGTATCGTATCGTGTGTGCGTGCGTGCGTGTGGTCAGGTAGGTATCCATCGATGGAAGGACCCTACTAGTTCAGGGTGGTCTTAGGTGATGGGAATTTGATGATCTATGCAGAAGAGGCATTTCTTAAGGAAAATAATAAACTGTTGTTTAATCATTTGCTGCTTTTTTCAGATGATCGTCTGTTGAATGAAATTACCACCTTCTTCCAATGTATCTGTCATGTGGTACCCTTCTATCACTCCAAGTTGTACATTGAAGACTGTTTCCAATAAAGTCAAGGAGAAGGTGAGCTGTGTGATGCAAGGGACCCGGCCAGGTATAGCTCTCCCTCCCTTGATCCCCCAATGGCTTTCAACGACTGTCGGTGGACTGGAGGAGGGTAGAGGCGCCTTTATAAGGCGCCCTCCTTGCCCAGCTCGTCATTCTACCGATCTCACTCGAACTCGACGACTTCTCTCTCTCACCTTACCCTTCTCCTCAACCTCTCTCTCACAAGAGATCCCAACGTGGTGATAAACTTTTCTGGCGCAAGCCATTGTGGTGATAAACTTTTCTGGGCATATCCTCTAGTATCCACCATGGTGATAAACCTTTCTGGCCTGACCATTGTGGTGATAAACCTGTCTGAATACTAGCTCCATAATACCTGACATCTCCTTCTCAAACTCACCTTCCAAAACCTCACCTGCCTCGATCTCGCCATCACCACAGTATGTTACAGATTTTATTGCAAATTTTATTAATTTATGACCCTATCTAATTTGCAGAATACGAAATTTTGCTTAGTCACAGGTATCTATGATGTAGTCCAGCTGGTATATCTGACCTTTTCGAACTGGGTAGGTATCTATATTTAACCCCCCCCCCCCCCCACCAAATCACCACTTCCCTTTCTACCCTCATAACTCTTAGCTTTCGGATTTTGATAAAAAATCATTGGTCATGGTCCCTACTCATCCTACAGCATTCATTAGGGCCATCGAACGATAGATTTTATAGATTTTATCTAACGAGATAGACATGTCTCGAAGCGCGCTGTTGTTCTGGGTTTTCCTGGCAATGGCTTGTGTAAGTATAGGCATTCTTCACATAATTCCTCTCATAAAAAGTAAAAAGTAACCGTTAAAATTTACGGTCGTAGCCTAAATTGCGGTCGTGCAGTTGTGGAAAATTTAAGGTGTATCATTCGTATCCATCCTTAATAGTTTTCTGCCTCAAACCGTCAAGAACCCGTTAAATACCGACATATTTTTATATTCCTTGTTAATATTAATTAGTAGGTAATTTATCAATTACATTACTAAAAATAACTTATTGAAAGAAGAGGAAGGGAAGGAAGTTCTTTTGAGAATTATTTAAAATAAGGATAATTTTCATGATTCCGTCTCACCTACCAAATGGTTAACGATCGCCTGTTGGCTTAATGGTTATAATTTGGTGTTACCAAATAATTATAATTAGGCAAATACAAAATCCACTAGATATTACATCTAAAGGCAGCAGCAAACACGGATATAATAAATAAATAAAGCTAGTTTATAGTTTATTAGCGGATAAATAAATATGATATAAAGCTAGGCATTAAACTTTTATGGAAGTATAGTGTAAGATGATGCGTAGAGTTTAAGAAAAATTAATACCGTACATATAACCATTAGATAGTAAACATGCATTACGTAGTAACCAATAGACAATCTATAGTATTTAGACTAGCAGCAACTCAGTGCGGGGCCGCAACTTCGGTTTTCCGGCGCACCCAACTATATATTTTGAAATTCTGTCAGCAGTAATCGTACGAACATGGTATTAGTACATAAAGATTTGAATTTGAGTTTGTTATGTCGGATGTCGGACCTGCGTATTTGAATGAAATGCTGAGTTCATAATGAGGAGTACCCATTATTTCTGTTCACATTTTTAAATGAAAGTAGGTTTCATTCTAAGAATTTTGAGTTCAACCGCACTCTCCTACTATGGATAGTTCTTTTTCTATGAGCTTTTACATTTTCGGCAACGAAGGACGTCACACTGGGCAAAGGGGTGCAATGACGTCACTCGTTACCGAAACTATGAAAATTCATAGAAAAAAAAACCCATTCGTCTTAGGACAGTGCGGTTGGTCTCAACATTCTTAGCATGGAAACAACTCGTTATGCGAGAACAGCTTGTTTTTCAGTGGGGTTGTTAACTGATGTCAATGAATCAAAATGCATTTGGCCAGATGAAAGAATGCAAATTTTTTTACGAAGGAACATTGAAGAAATTGTACAGTGTACAGACAACGTAATATATAAAAAACAATTCACTATTTATTGCAATTACTTGTGCAAAAATAATACCACATTCCTTGGATGCCGATTCAGATTTCTCTTCTGCCATTCTACGGGCAGTTCCTTAGTTTGGGATTGAATCTATAGGTTAGTTCCAATGGTAGTAGGAGAATAATTTATTAACACAACCTTCTGGAGGAAGCCATCGTCACTAACAAGTCACTGACGAGGTGGGCGCTTTCGATCTAAGGACATCATCTTCAGTCCATAACTAATACTGTTATAACTGTTACGCAGGGTTATCTCGACGGCCTGAAGTTAAGTCATTATCATTACATTGAAAGCGATCACCTCCAGTACTCGACTTGCTAGTGAAGACGGATTCCTCCAGAAGGTTGCGACCTAGATGTTAACTGTATTTCCTATGTTAATTGTTAGTTGTTATTCGCAGTTCGTTTTATTGAATAATTCGGTATTTGAGATAAATACGTATGTAGACACAATAAAAGCAAGGGCAATGAGACATAGTTACTAAGTGTGTCGTAATTTTTCCCTTTATTCGTTACTTTGGATTAATAGGTACATAATCCCATTAATCCAGTGGGATTATGTATTGTGGATAATATATATTATTTCCACTAAGCAAATGGGACAATGACTGTAAATGTTGACCGTCCATAATCAAAATATAATGGGCGAAAACCTTTCCTGAGACATAGAAAACACATGAGAAGTGAGGTTCTTCCCAGAACCACAGAAAGGATGCGCTGTGGCTTTCGACCGCCGTTGGGCTGGTCACTGTCGCCCCTCTCTCTACTTGTACCCCATTTCCTTAATTTCACTAGATTCATGACGTGTATTTGCAATTAGGTTGGTAATAATCTTTACTGATGAGTTATACAAACTTTTGTGATAGTATCCAGCAATTTCATTCAGCTTGGAGTTTTAGTTCTTCTAATATGTAGAGTGTAAATGTAGGAACAGACTGCTAATGGTATTATACCATCCCGGGCCAAGCCATGAAATCCATGGATTGCACTAGACCAAATAATGTTTGTTCATTGTTGTAAACAGCGATGAAAACCTACAAGCGGTTCTCATGTACAGGTAAGAGAAAAATGTAAGTTAAGTACCCTTGACTTCTATTTATATTACTTTCCCATCTTTAAATGAAAGTAGGTTCCATTCTAAGAATTTTGATACCAACTGCAATGTCTTTTCTTTTATGAGCTTTCAAAGTTTCGGCAACCAGTGACGTCCTTGCACCCCTCCTCGTGGGCGGAATCCCCTTGCCCAGTGTGACCTTACGCGTTGCCGAAACTTTGAAAGCTCAGAGAAAAATAACTATTCATCATAGGAGAGTGCAGTTGGTCTCAAAATTCGTACAATGGAGCCTACTCATTCAAAAATATAAACAGAAGTCATGGCTACTCCCCGTTTTGGACTCACTGACCGAGAAGTACATGCCAGTCTTACGATGGCGAATGAAAGAGTTTTAAACGGACCCGCTCACTTTTAAATTGGTGTCCGACTGAGGCACAATACGCTACGTCATTTGAGGGAGGAGAGAAGAAGATCCAATGGAAATCGTCGGGGGAATGGTCTAAGTTTCGAGCGTCAAGATCGGCGGGTAGGAGAAATGTTTGGTAAGTTTGAGGACATGTTGATGAGGACTATGCGACAGTACTTGGCATTAGTAGTGACCAGAAGTACTACCACAGAATTGTGTAATGTGCGCCAAGATCTTCGAGGAGTCATTAACCCCGATAGGATAAACTCGTAAGCATTTTTGACAACCATGGGTAATGCCCTGAGACGCGCAGTACGACAGAAGGAACCCCGCCAAGTTCCCATTGGACACTGGTGGTGGCATGAGCGAAGGATTAGTGGATGATTAGGGTGTGTGGTGGATTAGGGCATATGTCGAGAGGATGCCATGCTAAAAATAAAGCTAGGGGTACCCTGAGAGTGCCCTACGTGTGTTGGGGCTGTGACCAGAGGTGACCTCCTCGTGCTGGTCGTCAGCAGCAAATCAGCCGCAGGAGAGACTGCGAGCAAGTAAGGCTATGGCTGTCAGGAAGCTTCACATTAGATCAGTGAATAAACTCCAGGAAGGAACGTCCAGACTCAGTATTTCAGCGGAAGTGCGACTGATATTGCTGTCCCCAAAGACCATTGTGTAGAAGAGGCATAGCCTACAGACGATTGGGGAAAGTTTGGTCATACTCAGCCGATAGAAAAACGGACTGAAATAGATGCGAGGGAGCTTAGGGAAGCTTCTTCGGCTCAAAATAGAGAAAATCTTTTCATTACTGTACACCTACGAGTATAACCTAAATTATTATTACCTAATGCATAAGAACTTGAGTTGTAAGAATATCGTTTACTCATCATACTCCTCCCCCCACCATCTCAGCCAACCGATGCTGTTACGTCCCCGAGTTGACCATTACTGTCATGTCATGTATAACCAGTTTTATCAGAATATCTCTACCTCCACTGTTCAACCGTGTCTAGGCCATAATTCATACATTATTGTAGATGTTCAGGGAAGCCAGTACGCTGATAACTTCCAACAGCATTGGTTCATGAACGTCATGTTTGCTGCCTCAGAAAAGAAATAGTAGTTGGTTTCCTCCTGTGCAAGTATACCTGGGGAAATGCCCCGACTTCAGAGAACAACAAACTAAGAAAATAACCGAGTATACTATTTTTTACCAATTACTGTGGAATACATTGGAGACCATCGTGGACCAAACCTGCATGATCCCTGAAAATTTTGCCCTTCAAGAAAACCATACAGAAGGGTCGTCATGGGGGCGTAAAACTTGTCCAAATTTTTTAGCGAGTTACAGGTTCAGGAAGGGACCTGAAACAATTCTGTGTGGAGAGGGTGCCGAATTTCAACTGCCACCACTGAGAGCACGACCAACAAGACGTCGAAATATTGCTATGTAATAAACATCTTAGCTCTGTGGTCAAGTCTCCAACAACCTAAAGATACTAATATCGTTGAGATTTCCCCTGTGTACATTTATTTAGGAAGTCTAGGCCCATGTAAAGAAGGCCAGGTGAATTTATCTTTCTACCTACCTAGGTACCTTTTTGAAAAAAAATTGACCTTCCGAAAGGGAGAGTATTTTGACAGATTCTCCTAAATTTCCAACTCGAGTGTCCCATTTCCCATATAGATATATGTTGGGTCGATAGACAGAAGCTCCGTCACCGCCCCCACCACCCCCCCACCACCCGGGCGCCCCTCAGCTGGTATCGACGGGCTGATACTGATGACGTCACAGCGCCACTTCCCCTCTCACCCCCTCCACTAGGTACTCGCCCTCCCCTCTACCAGCCCTCCTCTCAGTTGCCACTACTCCTTCTCAAGGGTCGCTCAGTACCTCTTTACCGTCACACCATAGGAGACAACACCATTTAAGTTACAGCAGATTTCATCTAGTGGAACTCGTTCTTTGATTTCGTCTTATGTATATTCACACGTTCGAGTAGCAACACTCCGTACTCCATTCACACTCTGGTCCGAGCTCGCAAAATTTTCCAAAATCGTAGCCGTTTTTTCGAAGTGTTTCAAATTCGCAAAGTTTTCGCAAATACGTCACCGGCGGTATTTACATGCTTTTGAACATCATCTGTGGTTACTAAGAGAGATTTGTGATTGTTCCCTCTTTTTCTTTCGCTGCGGAAAACTCAGAAGAAAACTACAACCATGTTTCGAGCGTACGGAACTGCACCAGTTGAGGTGCCTGATGTTATTTACCCTTGGAACACCTTGTTCAACAAAGGTAAGGGTTGTTATAAATTTATAATTGTATACCTGCTTCAAGAACCTCATCAATTAAACTCATAAAAGTCTGTCTGTGAACGGCACTTAGCACTGTTGCAATCAAGACTCTGTCTAGTTAAGACAAGTACTTATTGGCGCTATTCTTGAACCGTATTAGATGTGTTATACTTGATTCACTCTTCTAAATTTTCAATATTTGCATAATGATGATTCTTAAGAAAAACATATTAATTTTTCTAAGTGACCGGTAGGAGCGCTTCAAATCATGGTCTCTTGACTTACCCTTTTACAATTCCCTTTTATTTATAAATAGTTCAATACGCCTTGGGCTGAGGGTCCAAAAATAAAATCGAGGGTTGCATCACGTTGAAAACGGACGGACAGAACAGTCAGGTGCAGTAACGTCAATGCAATAGCGATGGTGCAAAAAAATGTCAATTTGAGCCAACCGAAGTTGGTCTCTCAGCTTCTTATTTACAATTTCCAGTCATTGATAATATGACCAACCTGTGCGGGGTTCTGAGCGGTTCTGTGGTGTTCTGAGCCAATGCATCATTTTCTAATCAGTACGAGCCAGCTTTTTGGTATAAACTTCCTTTTCAGCGGGCCAATTGGAGGCACCTTATCACTACGTCACTGATCGTTTGACCTACACTGTAAGGCGTCTCCTGATAAGAGGGCTGGTTCTCAAATTCACCCACATTGCGGGTAGTGGAGCTGGGGCGAGGATAACTGTTTAGGTACCCTTAATCACATCACTCCTAAATCAGTCGGCACGACTCATTGGTTAAACTTTTGTATTTATACAGCCTTTGACAGTTGATGATTTTTTTTTTTTTTTTTTTTTTTTTTTTTAAGAGATGCGACTATGCACGATTGTTCTAGCACAGCTTTCACAATTTAGATCAGGAACTCATCTAACTGTCTATTATGCGAACATGAATTTGACATACATTAACCAACCGTTCAGGAACATAGATTCGTTTTTGAAATGTCAAAATTTGTGGGTGTGGATGGTGGTGGCTCTACGTTTTACAATAATGAATTGGTGTGGTTGTTGCTCAATGCTCGCAAAAATGATGACGCTGCATCTACGTTATTTATAATCGATCTTTTCCCTTCAAAATCCGCACGTTACGTTGGGTGAATCACTACCCTACTAACTATTACACTGATAATTTAAATGAGGAAATGGACTCAATTAAGTAGAATATGATATTGTTATTTAGCACAGTACGCACGTACTGTAGGTACAACGAAAATATTGTGAGAAAAAAGAACCTCCTTTAAAATGTCTGGAAAAGAGCAAAGGGTGGTTTGTCATTCAATTTTCCGTGGAGGTATAATAACTCCATATTGACGCTTGAAGAATAGATCATTATCAAACCTTTCTTAATAACCCTGAATATTAATCATACATCTCCGCGAATCATTATTATAGTTATTTTATAGAAGCCTTTTCATTTTATCAAAGAAAACTACAAGTGGGTCCATGACCACTATTATGTGCAGTTATATCTTTCCTACGCTCAATGCACATTTTTGCATTTGCTTGAAAATGTAACACACCGGTTTAAAAGGTTCCTGTATTCCATACTAATAAGACACTTCATCACAAGCTCATCGAACTCCTTCCTTGTATCGTTAATTTGTTTTAAATGTTAATTGTCGATGTTTTATCTAACTTACCTGCCAGGCTGTATAATAGATTTTGCGTCCCACTGTGGCGATCGGTAAACAATATATTTGCTCGTTTCGCCATGCTGAGCTGAAGTTTGTTGACGCCAGCTAGTCTTCAGATGCCGTTTACCATGATGAAACTTACATTTCAATAATTTGCTGATACACGCAAAAATACTTAGGACTCGCAAGTGTCCTCAGATTCATGTGACTCTATCCCCCATTATTTGACAAAAACGAAACTAATTTCTAAGGCAGTTTGGAATAATTGGACCAGCGCTCCGAAGAGTTATTGGGTAAATAATTACGTTGTTTTGTAATTTAAAATGTCAGCAACACGTCATTAGGTACAATTATAATCTGGCTCAAACATAATGCAAGTGTCACTTCCAATTGTTCCAAACCATGCCGCTCACGATGGATTCAATAGGTTGGTATACTTTTTTGTGACCCCTCAATGCTGGGCGTGTCTCATGTTTTCAGTTTGACCTAATTCATAGTTTCTCCCAGGAAAACTTTTAATTTTGACACTTTGTACATGATCCCGCGAGGAAAAATAGAATTTGGGAATCGTTAGCTGAATAGCGTACTTACGTGTTCGAATTGCTATGAATGTACTGATGTAGGTAGAACCTATATATTGAAGAAAAAATGAGTTGATAAGTAATAATACGATAGCGAAGAACGTTTTCCCTGTCCTCACGTTATATTATCCCGCGGCCTCCAATTCTTCAAATACAAACTTTGTCCCCAAAATCAAAATTTTGACTCAATTTTCGCGTTTAAGACATCAAGGAACAAATTTGGTTCGGGGTCGTTTTGGTCGTGTCGGTCTGTCTGTACCCGATCCCTTGTAACCACCTTATCTTATAGAAAGAACAATCCAAACGTGCTGAAACGTTTAGAAATGGTCGGATTTTATTTTACTTTCAAATGCGCATACGCAAACATCATGACACTCGTAAAGCGGGTTTCATTTGAGTCCGATTTTGCTAAATTTTCAGGGATCATGCAGATTGTCCCCCTGATGTTCCTTTTACGAAATTCATTTCAACGGAGTGATAGTAGCGTCTGCGCGCATGTGTGAACCACGAAAGCTGGTGTGATTCTGACGCTCATTCAACTCCGGTTCTATTCGACTAACTTCGCTGAATGTCAGGAATCATAATTATATTCGTGAGCAGTCCCTGATCGTCTCCTATGGATTTCATTGCGGTGGGAATTATAATAGGGTCTGCGCTTGCGTGTGTTTTCATGGTTCACCATGAAACATGTAGTACAGGTATTAGTGGAAATCACTTTTCAATAACTCCGTTTTTCTTTGAACCAAAGTAACGTTGCGTAGGAGCTGTCGCCCACCCACTTCGAGAAATTTTCATTTAGATGTTTTAGATGTTGATTGTAACTAGGGCTTATTATCCATGAATCAAGAAAGGCACTTGATATTCGGAGTTTTGTTGGATGAAATCGACGCTACTGACGTTATTGTACAAATCGCCTAACGATGGATAACTGGAAGCCATTGGTGTGTGCCAAGTCTCAGTGTTTGACTCTCCAAACCTTCTTATAGCCTTGGTCGCCCATCAAACGGATGAATATGAGTGAAAATTCTTCAAATTTATGAAATCCATCCGCCAGAAAATCTCGTTGCTTATTACTTCTTGCGTGACAGTGTGAGGCAACCTTGATAAAGGCGGTGAAGAGTGAGCGTATCGGATGACACGCTCAGACGGACCTGCTCGGCAGGGTTGCCAGGCGTACTTTTTTCTCGAAGTATTGTACTCTATTTTGGTTACTGTACTTTATACTTTAAAAATTCCAAAAGTGTGGGCAAAATACTTTTTTTCTAACTAGACCACGGCAAAAAATGTTGAAAAAACCATTTCGAACAAGGTACCTACCGAGAAAATTATACTAAAACATCCTTGCAACACATTCATGCAATAGATGTCACAGCATGGATCTAGAAGAGTTTTCCTTCCGATCTCGTGCTACCTGATTTTTTTTTCATTTGTTGTTTTAACGATTTTTATTGGTTGTATGTTTCGGTTTTGAGTCGATTGAACCATCCAGTTTTCTTTCCTTACTTAACCCCGTATTTGGGTCGGAATTTCGCATTATTGACATCAAATTCGGATTCAAGCTCTTGAAAACCCCTTGTTAATAGTGATCAGCTCAAAATTCCAATATGCCAAAAAAATGTCTAAAAGGTTTACAAATCAAAATACACTGCCAAGGTGATGGCACAGGAGCTTCCTCGTCACAATCAGAGTGACCCATTATAAAATAGAACAGACTCGGAAGCAAAATAACATAACATTACATTACATAACATAACATTACATAACATTACATGAAATATACATATTATACATAACATGACTTCCGTAATACATTGCGTCCATTATACATAACTAGCCTGACCGCTCGCTTCACTCGCTATCCGAGATTCGCTGTACGCAGTATCGTGGAACCAACAAACGACGGAAAAATCCCATACCCTACCGGGTATTTGTGCCCAATTTTATCAAAATCCGTCAAGCCATTCAGGAGTTGACCATGGTCGACCATATTTCCGCTATGGTCAGGGAATTAAAAATGCGCCTACGTTCAACTTGGGAGGCTACCGGATATTGGTGCCAAATTTGGTCGATATCCGTCAAGCCATTCAGGAGTTGACCATGGTCGACCATATTTCCGCTATGGTCAGGGAATTAAAAATGCGACGTTGCACAACTTGGGAGCCTACTGGATATTCGTGCCAAATTTGGTCGATATCCGTTGAGCAATTCGGGATTCGACCATGGAGGGGCCCATGGATGCGCTAAGGTCGACCGCGGGGGTAGTCCGAAGGGTCGATCGTAGATAGAATTTCACGTAGATTACGAATACGCGATAAAAAATAGGGGTTACCATTTCAATTAACGAAGTTGACCATGGTCGACCATAGTTCCGCTATGGTGAGGGAATTAAAAATGCGACGTTGCACAACTTGGGAGCCTACTGGATATTCGTGCCAAATTTGGTCGATATCCGTCAAGCCATTCAGGAGTTGACCATGGTCGACCATATTTCCGCTATGGTGAGGGAATTAAAAATGCGACGTTGCACAACTTGGGAGCCTACTGGATATTCGTGCCAAATTTGGTCGATATCCGTCAAGCCATTCAGGAGTTGACCATGGTCGACCATATTTCCGCTATGGTCAGGGAATTAAAAATGCGACGTTGCACAACTTGGGAGCCTACTGGATATTCGTGCCAAATTTGGTCGATATCCGTTGAGCAATTCGGGATTCGACCATGGAGGGGCCCATGGATGCCCTATGGTCGACCGCGGGGGTAGTCCGAAGGGTCGATCGTAGATAGAATTTCACGTAGATTACGAATACGCGATAAAAAATAGGGGTTACCATTTCAATTAACGAAGTTGACCATGGTCGACCATAGTTCCGCTATGGTCAGGGAATTAAAAATGCGACGTTGCACAACTTGGGAGCCTACTGGATATTCGTGCCAAATTTGGTCGATATCCATAGAGCCATTCAGGAGTTGACCATGGTCGACCATAGTTCCGCTATGGTCAGGGAATTAAAAATGCGACGTAGCACAACTTGGGAGCCTACTGGATATTCGTGCCAAATTTGGTCGATATCCGTCGAGCCGTTTGGCCGTGCATAGAAGGACAGACAGACAGACAGAGCGCATGCGCAGGGCGAACCGCTGGCTCTATCATGTTGAAATTTATATGGGACCTCAATGGGCCCTACCCGCTTAATCCCTGAGAATTACATTGAAATTGGGTGAAATCTTTGGTTACTACGGCTGTAACAAGGAAATTGAATCTATTTCACGCCAGCGCATGCGCAGAGCGCACCGAGGGTCCGATCATGCTGAAATTCATACTGGAACTCACTAGGCCTTGTCCAAACAACCCTTGAAAATTTGAGCGAAATTGAATCAAAATTGTGAAAGTTATGCGTGTTTGTTGAATTTAACGTTAGCGCATGCGCAGGGCGTACCGCTGGATCAATCATGTTGAAATTTGTATGGGACCTCAAGGGGCCTTATCCGCACCATCCCTCAAAATTTGAGCTGAATCAATTCAAAATCGTGGAAGTTATGGCTGTAACAAGGAAATGCGGACAGACTCACAGACTCACAGACCGACAGACACGGAACCAAATTTGTTCAGTAGGCTTTGAAACGCAAAATGCAAGTGGAAATTTTGATTTCTGAAGACAAAAATTTTTTGGCTCACGAAAGTGAACACAAGGCTTCCGCTGCTTCGCAGACTCGGAAGCAATATTTTTCGTCATTGTTTACTGTAGAGTTAATTAGAATGAGGCAATTGTTTATAATTAAATTTTTCTTAGAAAACGTTCAAATATCAGCTGGAAATTATATTACCCACTGGTATACTAGGTGCCTATCTGCTGCTACATAATAATAATCATAATTCCATTTATTTCCTTAATTATAATACAATTACTTACTAATTACCTTGTTCTCGTTTGAAAACAGAGTTGACTTAGTATTTTTTAAATAAGCATCTAGGTATGTAATTTTATGACTTCTATGTTGCTTCTCTGAGTTCCTATAATTTATTTCTATAGTAGTGTGATTGTTATCTGTATACTTGAATTGTTCCGTTAAGTTTATAACCATAAACTGATGTTTTTAACATTATAGTTGCCGACTGTTTTAGAGTTACAATTTTAATTAAAGTCAACGTACCACCAGATGGTAAAATTCTTTTGGTTGTTTTTTATTCTTATCCAAAAAACAATAATAATTGGTGTGATACCTATTGTGGCTTACTGAGCATCGGATTGGGGGGGGGGGGGGGGGGTACATTTATTTTTCCTGGAAAATCTGGCAACCCTGCTGCTCGATCACCGAACAGGTTTCATCCTGTAACTTGGGCAGCCTAAGTGAGGGCTGAGGACGAATCTGATCTATGGAATTCTAATGAAATTTGCGTTCTTGTAGGGTGACATTTGGCTACGATGTAAAGATGTATTTTGAATACATACGATGTATAGATCGTTAGCTGTGGAGGGAATTCCATTTCTCACCCACTGCCCCGTCACATAGGCCACTGATATGAAATGATGTAGCCAAATGGTCGAACTGAACCGTGCCAATCTAAAATTGTTCATGTGTGGGGGAAGCATCATCGAATGTCACCAGAACTGCTAATTGTTAACAATGATCTGGAACTGGGGACCGGCTCTGTTGACGAACTGGGCCATTTCAGTTACATCTCAACTCACTCCTCTTTTGGTTTCCGAAAATCAAATCCGTTTATGTATTAATCGCATTTCATTGAAATAGTACCATCCAAATTTTCACCCACTTTACTTGTTTTATTTTGAGCTGTGCTATTTATTTATTCAATACTGGTCGCCGACCATTCAGGATAACCAACTTCTCGGGGTGAGTAGTTATTGGTTTAGGTTGCCCGTAGATAGTTTATGTTGTGTAGAATTTTAGGTAAATATTGAGCGATGTTTGATCCGCTTTCATGCTGACATCTTAACGCTAAAACAACATATTAGATCAGAAAAGCCCCCTTTGGTGATTGCCCGATTGGTGGACTTATTTTACTGAGTTCGGCTGTTTACCCCCATCCACACTCCTTAATCCTCTTCCTTGTCGGATTCGATCTACAGTTGTGCTGTTCCTTACTAATCCATCTTATGCAGGTATTACGGATACACTCCTGGTCCATTTTTCCAAAGGCCACTCCCCCCCCCCCCCCCCCTCCCCGGCAACCACAACACGGAGTGGGAAATAAATCCAACCGTGTGTTCAGTCGGCATTTGAATTTCCCTCCGTACACAGTACCTAGCTTTTTTCTCTGGCTATGGATATTCAATATTCTAGTAGAGCTGGCTCCTTCATGGTAGCTGCAGTTAGCTCCCTGTAGCTCGTAGACCATGCATGTTATCGGAATATATGGATAGTAATTTATGTCCCGCAATCGAAATCGAAACCTTGGCTCCTGAAGCTGGGAGCCCCTGGGACCTAATGTTCCCATGAAAACTGAGAAAAGTGGCCCGTCCGCGGATGCTCAGTCGAGTAAAAATTTAGTTCGCCATGCCCACTTTGGGCCCTGTTCCCAGAATCTGATTTCCACAATCGATTCGATCCCTTCGATTCAACTTGTCTTCTTGGTACGAGCAGCGTATTTCGATTTTTTTTTTTGTCTCGTGAATGACATTCGCTTTCAATGTTGAGTCTGTTGTTAGTTTTCCAGTTTTGGCGTCGAATTTTGTGTTTCCGGTTCCGGTGACAGATTTGGATTTGTGGTACCTATGGTGCGTTTTGCCCTGTTTGCTGTTTGTGGTCTTGTGGATTGATCGGCGTCGTAACACACAGATAAATACCTAGCTTCTAGTCAAAGCTTCTCCATTCAAGTAGGTACCGGGCGACGGGTCCTTGTTTCGTTGTCTTTTAGTTTACTATATTTTCGTGCCACCTGAATTCGGTGGCTAATTCACAGCCAAAATTTTCGACGTGTCAAAATCTGTTTGTTTTTGTTCTGGTTTGGTGCCCCACCGTTTTCAGAGCTCACGCACCTCTACTGCTCCAATGGTCATGCGAATGAAGCACAACGGTAGATTTATTTCAGTTTTTGTCTCCATCGAGTTTCTTTTATATTAGAAGCTCCAGATATATTTTTCTCAGGTGGGACCAGGTTCGATTTTGACACTCCGACTTCAAGTTACATTACCCAAGGTTCCCTTGAAATACTCGTACTTTACATCGGTGTCATAGTATAGGGAAACCAACATAAAATATTTTAAACTATTTCGCATCGGTTTCCGTGGGTTCCCATTATCGGTGTGGCATTTCTGGGCGTGGCTAACTTGAAAAAAAAAATCAATTTTGTTTTTCCTTCTTCATGCCGAGGTGGTGCATGTTCTGAATTGGCAGTTACTTCGGGAGGCGATAGATCGAAGATCTATCCATATCCAGCCTACTGCGGGAACATTTTTCAGTTTCTATTCATATTATGGAGCTTTGTGCCGTCATGTCGGCATAAGATATTGACATAGATTTCTTAAGTTCGAAAGTACGGTGATTTTGATGCTGATTTGTTTCATCCCAATGTTGGTCAATCAAATCAAACATAAATTAATGTTATCGTATAATACGGTAGGAAATCACATTCTTATGATATTTGATACAGCTCAGCAAAACCAAGTGTGTACTAAATTCTCGTACCTATCTCAACTGTAGACTGTTCTGTGATGGTAAGAACTTCTAGGACACATCCCGAGGGTGTCGGGTGTGGCGATGGCCTATTGTTTTCGATTCCCACGGGAAGTAGCCAGATCTAAAAAAAACCCCAGTTCAGACCATTTTACAGGGAATCTGTGAAAAACGTAGGTGTTTACAAATCAGGACCTTAAGATTGTTCCTCATTTACTGAAATTCTTGCCGAGACGATACTGGGAGCTGATGGAATGAAATGGGGGGGGGGGGGGGGGTCAGAATCCTCGCTAACAAACCCTTGATACTCGATACCACGTCAGTACTACGAATGTAGAAGTTATCTTCCTTCAAAACCTGCTGTCGTCCCACGTTTCGTAATAACTGCAATAATTGTATTCATTTATACATCCTCTATTAGGTGTCCCCTGTAATGCATGCATTATTCAACAAGGATTTAGGAGTTGGAAAAAAAAGGTCGGTGATGAAATGTAACCCGTAAGGGCTGTTGTTATTCCATGTCCACCATGCGACGATATCAGTATAGGTAGGTAACATTGAAAAATTATCTCGAGTGTTTGAGGATCGAGAAGGCGGTATAAAAATTATTGCACTTCGAGGTTGTGGAGTTTTCGTGAGAGTTGAGACGATTAAGAAGAACAATAACGTAGAAGATAATGGTAGTTGTGTAACGCCGGCATCCAATGTCACCACTCTGCCTCTCCTACTAACAGCACGTATCCCACAAAAAACAGTGTCTCCTCCACGTTGAGTTAAAACTGGAATATTTTGTTCAGCTTATTTACTTATCTGAATAAGTTCAGGATTTTATCTTGAACGGTAACACTGAGCTGCTACCTAAGTCAAATATGTAGGTACTCTTGAATGAAGAACAATTGAACGGCAAAGGGCCTTTTACACTGTGCTGTATTTAGCTAATATTTGGAAGGTTTTTTGAATAGTTTTTCACTATAAGGACCCTTATCTTTCATAACATCACACCACCAGTCCCCTCTTTCTCTCTATCGATTCTTGTACCTATACGACGTTTCATTCATATTGAAACATCCTGTTAACTAGATGTTGGTGGAATTAAACCGTCCTATCAAAAACCATCCTTCCCCTCCACTCCCCTCCCAAAAAACCTTTTCAGTCAGAATTTCATTCGACTCGGGCTGTTGCAACTAGCCAGCAATTTTATTGCCACCAGGCAGTTAGTAAGATAATATACGCTAAAAAAGCAACATACAACTTCGTGATTCTAACAGCGCAACATAAAAAATTGTGCAGACACATATTTAATGGTTTTTACTTCATTTGTATGAAAACATTAAGTAAACAAGACTGAACGACACCCATCTTCTCCTAATGCGTGGTACAGAATTCGGTTTGCCGTTTGGGCCATATATGTGTTCGAGAGAAATATTTGTTCGACTTTTTGACAGTTTCCTATTCCTCCTCCCACCTCTCTTAAGTACATAATATACATGTAACCTCTGTTTGAAACTAAGTTCGGCCGCCTAGTTGTAGAAAAGTGACTCCAAGGCAGAGGGCGTTGTTTGCATGAGCGTTTCGTTAGCACAATCCTTACATAACCAAATTAACACATTCATACCACGTCGAACGTTCTCCACTATTTGCTCTGTCAAAGTCCTGTTTCAGGTTCTTAGCACACATTCGTATTGGATAGATGAAGATGGAGATGAAAAGAGTTACCAGTAACCTTGTAGGTGCATAATGAGGCATATTTTTATGGTAGGAGACATTCATTAGTACAAAATAGCATCCATTGTGCTGTACGGAATGCCTGTAGGTGCGAGCGTGCTCAAGACAACAATTGGTGAAGCAGTGACAGTACAAAATCATAAGAAGACTATTTGCAGTGCCATCTTGGATCCCATTCTAGGTATATCTTGTTGGTGGATCTTCGCAGGTCCTCTACTTTTGCAGGCCATCTCCATGCACACCAGGTTCCTCAATCGATCCCGAGTCCGTCCGAAGGATACTTCGCAAATTGTAGGTTGGAGCTGACTGGCGGATGTAGCGAGGTGATGAATTAAGAGGGCGACCCCTGTGCGCTTGGGACACGATGGATCACACCATTCCTCGCTTAATAGGTAATGAAGGAGAAAGAAAAGCTGATAGCAAAGAGAAGGGGTTTAGCTTACCATACCCACTTTCAGAAGATCATTGTGATTGTCCGAATTCCAGCTATGTGAGCTGCTGCAACTTACAGGATGGACTCGATGGATATTCAAGGCAAGAGGCGGGACTTGTGCAGTTCGGGGTCGAGGGAGGCATTGTTCATTTTCGAGGCGGCTTCTCAATTCTGGGTGAGATTCGTTGCATCTGGTTTGGAAAGAGGACGATGAGCCTGTGACTGAAACAGAACGCTGAGCAAAGCGGACTTCGGGGAACTGGCGGAGTGTAGGAACTTAGTGAAAGGGTATAATATAGCTATGAATTCCGCCAATTAACCATTAATACCAACCATTAATGTCCCAGTAAACCTAAAAAAGAAATAATATTCTGGTTGAGCGTTCCATTTTATATCTAATAATTATCGTCCCAAAAATACCGCGTTGTATTACTAAAAGTCTACCGTGGTGACGTTAAATTGCTACTCGGGCCACGGAAGTAGAAAATGGAAAAAAGTAAAGTGCCGTTTCGGGCTGGGCCCATCCAACTGCCTGACCTGCGCCAACCTGGCGGAGGCGCGGACGTGATCGGCTGTCCTTTCAGGAGGTTCAGAATTAGATCCGATCATTTCGCTCATGGCTACCTTTTTCTTCACCGCCCTTGGATGGGACGAGGGGCAATGGGATTCGAACCGACGCGACGGGCCGCAGTCGCCGCCGGGCCGTCATAGTTCCATCCACCACGTCACTGTGCACTAACGCGCTCGGCTACCGCTCACCGCACATTGCCGTACTTTGCAGAAACCTCTGCCATGTTTAATGGGTCATAGCTTCCTCTTATCGGTAACATGATCGCATAAATCATTAACACACACAAACCCTTCCACTACGATGAGGTAAGAGCAAAAAGGATGAAACTGCGTTTACCGTTTGCGCATTAATTTTGGACGAACTGGTGCCGCCTTTGGTTCCTGCGGGGCGACCTTGGATTTGGTTTGCGCATACGCAATAGCTATACCAAACATCCCATCTTGATGAAATTCATAGAGAACCATCTGGGAGCTACCCCAACTTGCCACCGATTTTGAATGAAATCGGGCCACTGGTTCGTGGAAAATTGATCACCTCGGATTTAGTGTTTGCGCATGCGCTGTGGCTAATTATATTATTAGATCTTGATAAAATTCATGGATGACCATTTAGGGTTCAACCCGCATGAGTCCTAAATATTTCATAAAAACTAGGCCATTGATTCTTGAGAAATTGAGTGCCTCGGGTTTCGCGATTGCGTATCGCAGTGGCTATACCAATGATCCGACCGTTCTGAAATTCACAAGGAACTGTCTAGGGCCCAACCCGCATGATCGCTGCATATTTCAGCAAAACCGGATTTAAATTGAGGATGTTATGTATGGGGCAAAGAGTTCCTGACGGACTGACAGACACCGAACCAAATTTGTTCATAAAGCATGGATGTGGGAATTTTGATTTTGGAGACAAAAAAAATTATTTCCTTTCAAAATTGGCAACAAAGATTCCGCTTCCTTGGAAGACTCGGAAGCAAAATTCGCTTTTATTCATTCATTCATCTGTACAACGTCTTCCGGCTGGAAAAGCTGTAACTCCTGAGGCGCACTTTGCGTAAGAGCTTGCCCACATTGAACAATACTTGCGAACTTAGGGCGTGTTCCAGGTAGAGTCGGTAACAGTTTTGAGTGGTAGAAGGTGTGTCCTCAGACGCTGTAAAACCGCTTTGCGAATTCGCGAATGTTTCAACACATTTGCCAGTGTTTGCAAACAATTATCGTTTGGTGCGAAACCGCCTTTACGTTTAGGGCTCAGCTACTAACCATTTGGATGGATCAGAGTTTTTACTGTCCTTGCTCAGCATGGCGAAAGAGGTGCGGTCCACGGATAATCGAGGTGCTCGCTGACTCATCAGTTAAGGAAATCTAAGTAAAAAATAGAATGCTGGTAACAATCCATGAGAGCACAAATTTTTCTGTTTCCTTGGGGACAGACTCAAGTTTCCAAAACTAGTGGTACTTATCAACGAGGTAGTATATCTAAATTGCTGGATTAATCTTGTAATTTTAATGTTAAATTACCGACCGTTAGTGTGCAAATATTTGATTACGAGGCGTGGTAGAGGTTGAAACGAGGGGTTCCGCTACTTATCCGGATGTTCCCGTTTACATACCACCCATGCGTTGTTATCGTGAGACCACAAGACGAAGACGTTATCCCACCCCTCTTCTTCAAATTCCCTCCAGAGTCCAGACGATGGCCCCATTTTCCAGACAAAATCGCTACCTGGACAGTCTGTATATTATAATATGATGTATAGTATAGTATGTTCCCATAGTTTCTATATAAATCAACAATTTCTATCCAAAATCTACCCTAACCCTCCGTCGCTATAATCCCCTCTCCTAGTTCGATTTTCGATGTTTCAGTATTTTTGAGAAATCACGCTCTTCTACCTAGGTATCGTAGTTACCCCTGTGGACTAATAGAAAACAATAATTGAAAGATAGTGGTGTCAATCGTCATAGAATTATCATGAAACCGAGGTGTAGATCGTCATAGAATTATAATGAAACCGAAGTTTCATCTCTTTCAGAAATTTGAGTAGGCCTAGTAGGTATGTAATTTTACCAGTAGCTCCATCTGTGTTGCTTTCACCTTTTGTATTCGCATGCAGAAACGGATTTTGGGTCGTGCAGACCGGCTCCCTGAATGTTCTTGTTGAATTTCAAGATATCAGAACTATAATTTGTCTGCCCGTGCGTTATAATTTTATCTTACTAGAGCTCTTACCTAGGTTTCTATTAACAGATGTTGGCGAAATTTTGGGAGAGATTATGAGCCATGGGAATGATGGCAGCGCCTGCGCGTGCGCAAACAACGAAATCGCTTTTATTTCCAACAAATACAGATTACATTTGGAGGGGCCTCGCATGTTGGGCCCCAAATGGTTCCTGTGAATTTCATTGTCGTTGACGGAATTCAGCTCACATTAGTGTTCAGGAGGTACCTGCTTTTTTCCCTTCATTGCAGCTCTAAAACTGATAATAATAGGTACACATATGCAGTATAAATGTAGCATAAAAGGGACAGAGATATTCTTCAACTTATTGACTATGGAGTAATATGCTTGCTCAATTTCATTCTGTGAAACTTTTCAAAAACAAAAAATAGGCACCTATATTATTGTCGCAACATACTATTGAAACTACTACTTACTTATCCCCCCACTTACCAGTATTATAAGTCTTAGGTGTGTATACAGGTCTACCTCTACCCACTTGAAACATCGTTACTATCAGGGACAGGCACAACTCATATAGTTATTCTTTCCCCGTTCCAACAATTCCACGAAACATTTCACTTCTTACGTTAGATAGGTACCTAATTTACGTGCAGACACTCGAAACCAACCTTCAGTTAGTATTAATTTTCTTCATCTTCCAAATATTTCCCATCCTACCTCCCTCGCCATTCTCAACCAGCCCAGAAAAGCAGAGCTTTCCTTTGTGAGGTTGAACTGTTGAGAACGTCAGAGTCAGTTTCGTCTGTGACTTCCATCCTCCTCCTCTCTCGTGAGCGTATTTTTCTGAGCCCGTCCTTGATGTAATGGCACAAGTGGATAATACTGATTGAGTAGTTATTCAATTCAGAATGTTCCCGTTTTATTTTTGTTCTCTCCCCGCCGATGTAGCTGCGTCGTTATTCGATACACTGGTTTCTCCTTCTCAGCGCGGTTTCATTAAATCAACCGGTCGATGTTTCGCAGGGAGCGTATAACCTATTAAACGGGGAGTGAGTTCAATGAAATTCCCTTCGCTTTGAATTGATTCCTCTCAATGGAGAATCAATGTCAAAAGCAGGGCTTGGAGAACCTCTTTATTCATCTCTGTGGTCTGTGAGTACGCACGTCCGTGAAAACCCGTTTGTGGATTTTATTTGGGTAAGTTCCAACTCCTTTTTTGAAATAAAGGTAAAATATGGTCAATTTTTCAAAACATCATATTTTTTTCTCTGGTCACATAACATGGGAAATTTACATTGATCTGGCAAAGGTATTGACGCTAATTGCGCCCTCATCTTCCATGCCCTCAAAATGCCATTTGTGAAGTTCTCGTTGAATTTCGTTGATATGGGGATTTTACGGGAATTTCAGCCCGATTGTTATTTTGTAAGTTTATAAAATTTGATGAATTTTGTAGCCCTCTAATTCCACGGGACACTACAATAAAAAATTATAGGAAGCTGAATCAGAAGAGCGGGCTGACCAGTTGAGTTGCACCACAGAGAGATCCCCCCCCCTCCTCCACCCCCCCCCCCCCACACACACACAACTCATCAAGGAAGGACGAAATTTTCACATCCTTGTAGACTTATCCCTAACATCATTTTCTAAACCATGTCTAGATCAACATTTTTCACATTATGTTTACCCGAGAATAATATCCTGAGAAAAAAAAATTATAATTACAACAAACCCATCACAAAATAGGAGTGTGCTTTTTTAGTTGTGTTGTTGTGGTGTTCGTCGTTCAAAAGTAAACTCATACAAATAGGTGTTGTTTTGGCTGAATAATTTATCAAGGTTTTGAGGGCCTGCTGGAGATGTTGTTAGAGGCAAGTTCGAAATGTATTTTTCTGACTGCTGGACAAATAGTTGGATTTGAGTTGGGAAACAGGTGGAGTAGAGCTGGGACTTTACTACGACTCCACTTCCCACAGTATTTTCGTCCAGCAACGTCGTCGCCCCTGATGTTCCATTGATATTTACTCAGTTATGTGCAAAATATTGTGATCTCACATTGTTAGTACCATCCATTCTATCGAACGGGTTTTAATAAATATACATTTTGGTGAAAGACCTATGTCCTCTAAAGTGAGTCATGAATAAATTCATTCGTATTCATATTTCCGAGGAAATAGTTTGATAACTTGGAATCTGAGATAGGTAGATAGGAGTACGCTGGTTACCAACCAATCTCAACTTCCTGCAACTGTCTCTTGCAATATTTCAAGGTTCTGGAAACATTAACACAAAACGCTGCAAATCCCTGCACAACGGTTTATTATTTTGTACAGAATACCCTCCTGTTACACATCACAGGTCTCCGTATAGATAACCCTTCTATATAATTATGTACTATTCTACACATATTATGTAGATCGCGGACCTCTGTAGGTTAGTACCTAACCCCGTACTCGTTACTAGGTACCTCCCTAAACCGTTGTGTAATAATTTACCTGTACAGGTTCCACTTCTACGGAGATAGAATAATGAACCGTTGTGTAATAATTTGCCCATCAATAATACTTCAACGGTTGTTCAAGTTGCAAAAGTACCTATCAACAAAATCCAGCCCCTTCTTGGTAGATTAGCCGTTGTGTAATAATTTACCGTGGTGTAATAATTTACCGTTCTGTAATAATTTACCGTTCTGTAATATTTTGACGTTGTGTAATAATTTGCCATTATGTAATAATTTACCCATCAATAATACTTCAACGGTTGTTTAAGTTGCAAAAGTACGTATCAACAAAATCCAGCCCCTTCTGGGTAGATGAGCCGTTGTGTAATAATTTGCCATTGTGTAATAATTTACCCATCAATAATACTTCATCGGTTGTTCAAGTTGCAAAAGTACCTATCAACAAAACCCAGCCGGATCGCACACCCTCCGTAGGTTAATACCTAACCCCGTACTCGTTACTAGGTACCTACCTAAATCGCGAGGTAAATGTTGCTAAAATAATTCTGTCGATTGCAAACAGTACCTAACAAAAAGAAACGCACATCATTTTTCAAATGAAATAATATCACAGAACAACCAACTCGACTTCATAGGTACCCCACCAATAAAATCGGTTTCACTACCTATCAACAAACTCCAATAGAGCCATCATTTTTCAAATGAAATAATATCACAGAACAACCAACTCGACCTCTTAGGTACCCCACCAATAAAATCGGCGCTTCCCTGGTGACGAGATTTCGTCTGTTGTATACAATTTCATCCACACTGGAGTCGAAAATGCCTGTCGGTGCAAACTTCGGGGCCTTACTGTGAACGAACGGCTGGACGTACGGTGCTCCGGGTGGTCTTAAAAAACTCGTAAGTTCAAGAACTATTTAAAACCGTAAAAAGATTCACGTAAAAAAAAAAGGTATAGGCGTTTTGAAAATGTCAACCCCTATTTTGAACCCCTTAGAGATGACTGACAGTAACGTCGAGCTTCGAGGACCAACTAGACCCCGAACGGAACCTATAACCCGAATTTCATCAATTTTTTTTCATGGTAACTAAGAAAAGTGGCCCGTACGGCTTACGGCGGACAGACAGAAATTTTTTTATTGCAGTTTTGGATTCTACATACCTTGAAACGTAAACCATCAAATTTTGAGGGGGGGTAAGAATTTTTTTTTCATGCTCGATTCCAATGGTTCATTATTGAAAATAATAAACCAAAATTAAAACTGTTTTAATGCCCGGTTATTATTTTTTGAAACTAGAACACATATTCTTCGATTATTAGTACTACCGCACTATCACTAGTTATAAGTATTTATTCCTTAAAAACTCGTCAAAAATGATGGGTTTTCATGATGAATCACTAAGCTTACGATTTACAACTCAATGCTTTATTAGTTCATAATTTTAAAATGCTTGTCATGCACATGACTCTGGTTCTAACCAAAGATTATAAAGAAATTCACTGAGATTTTGAGGTCACGAACCCACTTGGTCCCATATGAATTTAGGGAGGGCATAATCCCTCCCTAAATTCATATAGCTATGACGCATGCGCATACGCCATCGTGGGAAGTCAGTAGAAACAATACGAAACCATTGTCGTAATGACCTGAAATTCTGAGAGTAAGGCGCGGGTTGGGTCCTACTTAGTATCATATGAACTTGGTAACCGGTTGGTAACTTTCGCCTGCACATGTGCAAACGTGGAATCATTGTCACACGCACTGCTTCGGTTATAATCACTCGTCTGAGGTAAAATTCACAGTGGTTACTTGGTCATTAACTTCAATGGTCCTGTCAGAATTTAATCAAAATTGGACGTCGTCTGCGCATGCGCCATCGGGGAAACGTTCAGTAGTCCAGTTGGTTTCTTGGATAGTCTTTCTGATCATGAAATGTTTGCGTTGAAGCTAGGTGTCTCACCTCAGCAGACGTTTTTTCTGACGAGTCTTATTGCGAAAATTAATTCATTAAAATTAAAATATAAAATGAAAATAAAAATTAATTTCTGGCGTTACGTATTGCGTCTGAAATAATTGGTTCGCTGGTGTATGGATTGTATGAATATCGAATGTACCAATGCATCTTGGATGGATTGGTGCAGAAATGTCTTTATAATTACTTATATAAATAGCGTGAGCGGATTCGGCAGTCAGGAAAGTCACCCGGTGCTTCGTCGGTGGTGGCGGTGCTTAGGATTTAGGACCCCCGGGTCTTACCCCACAGGCGATTGGCCAACTCAGTTGTACCTACCTGGCTGCTGCACCCACAGACCTCTTGCAGAAACACTTGTCAATGTCACTTGCCGCTTTCTCGAGCTTCCTTGGCACTCACAAGGACATCCCCTCTCCCTCCGTCCATCATCATCCAAATCTACCAAAGGCTGGTTAGACCTACTCACACACAATGAAGCAGTTCGAATTCTGATGAATTGAATTATGATTAATTGTGAACTCTCCGACTCATTCAATTTAATCAGCAAGCCGCGGAGAACTTGCACATCTAATTATGGATCGACGAGTGACCAGCAAATTTACACACTATGCCTCCGGAGTGTGAGGAATCTGAAATAGCAGTCCACTGTATGACACTGCCTGTCTTTTCTTTTTCTCATAGGGCGCTTATAATTTTATATGTTGGGGCAGGATAGCTTGATGTAGGTACCAATTCGTTTCTCGTTTCAACACATTATGAGCATATTTTATATCCATACTAGCTATACCCGGCATGCGTTGCAGTGCCACCCAAAGAAGGAGTGTTTGTGTTTCAATTCTGTTAACTGAAGTGCTTTTGAATACAATTTTTTCCCGTTCGGTGCTTACACGAAATCAGGTTTTCCGACTCGTGAGCCACATGCCATGTGTAAAAGACTCCAACAGCTTGATGAATACTCACTTCGCCCAAAAAAGGGGGAACTGGTAGTACCTACTGTGAAAACCACTACCGAAGTGATACCAACGGTCCGCGAAGAAGATATCATTATATTGATTTGAGCAAACCATACAACACTACAGGGATCTCTCTGAATGTGCGGGATACTTATTTGATTAGGTACCTTATACCTAGAGACCGGATTTCTATGCATTTGCATATCCATTTCGCTTCATCTAATGCGAGCGCAAGTTCTTCCTTTATCCGAGTTGCCTTCTGTAGATGCCCTGATTTGCATTTTATTCTGCATATTTTTGCATATTCGAACTGTTGCTGCATTCGGGGAAAAAATCGTAATGATGCATATTTTATGGATAATCAATAACATTTAACGATTTTGCTTCCTCACTACCGAAGGTAGTATTCGTGATTGAGTGAAAATAATTCATGTCCTCCAAAATGAAAATTTCCACAACCATTTTGCGTTTCAGACATCGAGGAACATTTTTGGTTCCATGTCTGTCTGTCTCTCTGTCTGTCTGTCTGTGGTAATTCCTTGTAACGCACATAACTACCAGAAATAATGGTCGAAACGGGCTGAAATTTGGAGGGTATATGTGGGTTGCTTCACAAATGGTCCCGTACAAAAATCATTGGAAAAATAGGTACTGTAACTTTCGTCTGTGCATGCGCAAACGTGAAATACTTTAAACGCTCATAACAACCCTAAATATCGTTGAAATGAGTTCAGACTTGGAGCGTCGATTAGGAATAGTACTGTGATAGTTCCAAATGAATTTCATTGGAATCGTAATGTAACTTTCGTCTACGCCTGCGCGAACATGAAATGTTGACCATTTCCTTGTAACGCTTCTAACTACGCGAAAAGTAGTCATAGAGAGCTGAAATTTTGAGGGTACACGCGGGTTTGATCGCAGATGGTTCGTTTCAAAATCATAGAAATCGTTTTGTCTGCGCATGCGCAAACGTGAACTACTTGAAACGCCAATAACTACCTTAAATATCCTTGAAATGAGTTCAGATTTGGAGGGTCGATCAGGAATAATACCTTGATAGGTCCATATGAATTTCATTCGTCAGCGCATGCGCGAACATGAAATGTTGACAGTTATTTTGTAACGCTTCTAACTGCGCGAAAAATAATCGTAGAGAGCTGAAATTTTGATGGCACACGCGGGTTGGATCGCAGATGGTCCCGTATCAAAACGAAACTACCCAACGATTCCATACGTTCATGTGATTCAAGTGAGGAAGCTATACTGCCTACCCGAATTGGCGGACGTTTTTGGTGACGGGAAGAAAATAAAACAAAAATGTTCCATAGTAACAAATAATGTTCCGTGAAAGCATCAATTTTATTACAAAATATTTATGAAATGATAATTTTATTCAGATCATTCCTTATTGAAACTTACTGGTAGAGTGGTTTTTCCAAGTACTGAACTTAATTTCTCGAATTTCACAATATTTTTTGAGGATATTTGTTGCATATTTCATTAGTTTTTACTGCATATTCTATGGCATATTCGGGGCATTTATGCTGCATAGAAATCCGGTTTTTACGTTATACCTCACCACTCCCGATGAGCTACATTTTTGACGACTATTTTCAAGATTTCTAAAAGGGCAGTTGGATTTTCACAATCGGCACCACTTGTTACGTCTCACACGAAATGCCACTAAGCTAAGATGAAATAAACATATTAGTTAAGAAAAAAAGCGCCAGATATTGTAAAATGGTTCTACTAATTATTTGCCTGTATCAAAGAAAAATTCATTTTTTATTATCTGGAGTTTTCTTCTATGTTGAGTTTTGTTGTTGAAACAGTACGGAACTCTTCTAACTGGGGCCAGCTTTTCTTTTTTTAACTTTTTTTTACGAGGGAACCAGTGGGAAAATCTTGAAAAAGGCTATCGCTCTGGAGGGTCCGCACTCAGCAGTGTGGGGTTTCACCTACTAAAAACCCAGTAAACCTAATCCACCCGGGAATCACTTGTTCAGCGTTACTTCGGGATGGTGTAGATCACTGGGCGATGACACGCCCCCACCGAGTGTCTTCTTCCGGCCTCCGAGTTTTCTTCACTGGAGGATTGGGTCGTCCAGCTTGTACAGCTTTTTTGACTTGAGGATTCGGACTGTGTAGGACGAAATCCTATCCCAAGTTTCCTGGCTAGAGAACATCTTCTCAATCATCTTGTTTGGTGTGATTTCACCCGCCTCTTCTCGTAGCACCTCTCTTCCTCTGATCCATCTGGGGCAATGGAAAAACATATTATGTTGAGCGTCGTCATTTGGTGCACTGCAGTACCAGCACTTGGCGGTGTCTGCTGTCTCCCTGTTGTGAAAGTAAGTGCGAAAATATCCATGGCCTGGCAGGAACATTGTAATATAGAAATCCACCTCTCCGTTCCTCCTGTCCAGCCATGGGCGCAGCTCCGGGTTTATATTGTACATCGGCATTATAATAGTTACCGTTATACATTACTGACTCACTGGCTAGAATGCTGACAGCGTCTAGAACGCTGATGGCATGGTGGTGGATGGCGTGGCTGGTTGGGGGGGGGGGGGGGGGGTGTAAGGGGAGGGGGCATGAGTGGCGAAGGAGTAGAAGGGGAGATGGTTGTGGTGTGGAGGAAGGGCGGAGTGGGAAGAGGAGCGTTGAGTGGGAAAGAGGTGTGGAGGAGTGAGGAGGGAGGAGCTTTTGGGGAAAAATCCGGAACTTTCGCGGGGGTGGATTTTCACAATTAACACAACTTTTTTGTTAGAAAAAACAGCAAAAAAAAGAAGAAGAAAACACTTACAACAACCCACCAATTTCATCGCAATCGGATGAATGGCATATGAACGCATAAAGGACAAAAAAAGAAAGAAAAAACGCTGCAAATCCCTGCACAACGGTTTATTATTTTGTACATAATACCCTTCTGTTACAGATCACAACTCTCTGTATAGATAACCCGTCTATATAATATAATATGTACTATTCTATACATATTATGTAGATCGCAGACCCTCCTTAGGTTAGTACCTAACCCCGTACTTAGAGGTGTGACGATACCGATCTTTATCGGAACCGTTCCCCGCTGTTCCAGCTCCACGACTGGAACAGTTCCTAATTACCGGTCCTGTTCCGCTTACCGATCCTGGGTGGGGGGGGGGGGGGGGGACTAGAACAAGGTATTCCACCACCACCTCTCTCCCCATCCCATCAATCTCCTCTTGCTAACGCTCTCCTCCTGCTCCTGCCTAGGGTTCATTCGACTTAGGACTTTTCGGACTTCTTTCATTGGGTATTTCCAGGATTATTCGTAAATAAAGAAGTCCGAAAAGTCCAAAGTCGAATGAACCCTAAATCCTGGAAAAGACGCTCAAATTCGGACTCGGGCCAAAGGCGGAGGTAGAAAGAGGAGGCAGCTTGTCATTTTTTTCAGTTTGCTTTCTGGGTTCCTCAGTTTTATTTCTAATTCTTTCTGATGTCTTTTACATTTTATGGAATCTGTTTACTAGTTTTGACCAATTAAGGAACCCAATACCAACCTGCTTAAAATACTTAAGGGGAAATAGAGTATTAGGCCTCACTTTCATAGTAAGAAGAAAAGGGAAGTCTGGTAAATTCAATCAAAATCCCTGAAGCCATTTAAGAGAAGGGTGTAAATATGTACCAAATGCCAAACAAGGCCGTTTTCGTTTTTACTTTTTAAAGGTAAGAACCTAGGTACATTATATTATTTACTTAATTAAAAATTTTGGTACCAAAATTTTTAATTGCGTTAAAGGTTAGGTACATGTCGTATGCATTCTCAAAAAATAAAGGTTGGATATAATAAATTATGTGAGGAATAATAATGAATTTAATTTAAATAATAATGGCGAGGGAAATGTTTTCGGAATATGATCGCTAAGGATCGACAAGGCGGTCGAGTCGGAGATCGGTAAGGGATCCAGTTCCGAGGACCGATAGGGCGGTATGGTTAGTTAGAGGATCGAGAACAATTTGAACGAGTCTGGATCGGGAAGGTGGAACTGGATCGGGCGTCGTACGTTTGATTCCCGCAGAAGTGAAAGTCCACTTCGCGTTCTTATCGTTCGTCCCCGCCAGTCCAGTGCGGTGCCCTACGGACTTAACCTTTCATCCCCGAAGAAGAGAATGACGATAAACTCGAATAGTAGTGACCACAACGATGTTTAGTTCCCATTCCGCCGCTCGCATTGTCAAGCGATCTGGATGCTCGCTGGCGCTCGCATCTCAAAAAAGATAAACAATCCCAGAAACTATCCCGTGAATGAGCAGGTTGTTTGGGACTTCTGAATAGATTAGTGGAATGTAATGTTAGGTATGTAACAAGACTGTTTAATGCCTTCGAAAATACCAGAAAAGAAGACGAGTAGAGCAGGAATATCATCGGTTATATGTTGTGGAACTAACACTACTAACATCGGGGACGAATGATAACATCGGGGACGAATGATAACATCGGGGACGAAAGTTACTTCTTGCTGAGGGGACGAACCGTAACAGCGGGGACAAACGCTAACGGTACAAGTATGTTATAGCCCCGCCAATATCGATTGTATCGATTATCTCAAATACATCGATCCTTGTGGTATCGATGACGTGTATCAGACAAGAAGGTGGGTGTACAAGAAGTTTAGTTCCCATTCCGCCGCTCGCATTGTCAAGCGATCTGGATGCTCGCTAGCGCTCGCATCTCAAAAAAGATAAACAATCCCAGAAACTATCCCGTGAATGAGCAGGTTGTTTGGGACTTCTGAATAGATGGTACAAGTATGTTATAGTCACTCTTATTATTTGGTGTCCTTACAATGGTCTTCCCGTATTCATTTTGAAAGTTGATATCGGCACCCGGGATGTAGGCATCGGGACGCCATATTGAGCCGTCATCGATACCACAAGGATCGATGTATTTGAGATAATCGATACAATCGATATTGGCGGGGCTATAACATACTTGTACCACGCTAACATTTCCTACGGGGACGAAACGTAGTAATTTCGCCGGGACGAAACGTAATACTCCCGCTGGATCGAGAAGGTGGAGCACTGGAGCTGGCACCCTTCACCAGCCAGTCTTCGGATCGGTAGGACCGGTAAGTGAAGCGGCCTGGAACAGTTCCGGAACAGTTCCATCGTGAGACTAGGTTCCACATTCCCGATCCGGCGGTATCGGCACACGAGTTAAATCTTGCTAAAATAATTCTGTCGATGACAAGCAGTAACTAAAACGGCAAAAAGAAACGCAAATAATGAAGTTCTGAAGGAAATTGTTGATGTGGAGAGAAATAGATGCCCCTTCTGCGTAGATCACTGTTTTCTGTGGTCAATACCTTCCCTCGTGGTCAAGTATAATGAACAGTTGTGTAATAACTTGCCCATCAATAACACTTCAACGGTTGTTCAAGTAGCAAAAGTACCGATCAACAAAACCCAGCCCCTTCTTGGTAGATGAACCGTTGTGTAATAATTTACCGTTGTGTGATAATTTTCCGTTATGAAATAATTTACCGTTGTGTAATAATTTGACGTTGTGTAATAATTTACCACTGTGTAATAATTTTCCCATCAACAATACTTTAACGTTTATTCAAGTTGCAAAAGTAGGTACCGATCAATAAAATCCAGCCCCTTCTTGGTAGATGAACCGTTGTGTAATAATTTACCGTTGTGTATTAATTTGCCGTTGTGTAATAATTTACCATTGTGTAATAATTTACCCATCAATAATACTTCAACTTTTGTTCAAGTTCAGAAGTACCTACCAACAAAACCCAATCGTCCATCACTTATCAAATAAAATAATATCGCAGAACAACCAACTCGACTTCATACAGCTATCCTTGATTATAATCAGGTGCTCCCTAGTGATGATATCCGGGCCGGATTATACCGTTTGATTCACGATCGTGTTGACGAAGCTTTTTGGTGCACTCGAACGGCTGGACGTACAATGCTCCGGGTGGTCTCAAAAAATTGTTTAGCTCAAGACAAGTTTAATAACGTAAAAAAAAACCATACCCTTCTATCGAAAGTTTTCGAGCTACGGCGTTCTGAAAATTTCAACCCCTATTTTGAACCCCTTAGAGATACTGACAGTAACACCGAGCTTCGAGGACCAATTATACCCCGAACGGAACCTATAACCCGAATTTCATCAATTTTGTTTCATGGTAACTAAGAAAAGTGTCAGTACGGCGGACAGACAGAATTTTTTTTATTGCAGTTTTGGATTCTACATACCTTGCAACGTAAACCATCAAATTTTGAGGGGGGGTTAGCATTTTTTTTCATGCTCGATTCCAATGGTTCATTATTGAGAATAATAAACCAAAACAACAACAACAACATATATATATATATATATATATATATATATATATATATATGTATGTATGTGTGTGTGTGTGTGTGTGTGTGTGTGTGTGTGTGTGTGTGTGTGTGTGTGTGTGTGTGTGTGTGTGTGTGTGTGTGTGTGTGTGTGTGTGTGTGTGTGTGTGTGTGTGTGTGTGTGTGTGTGTGTGTGTGTATATTTGTTGTTGTTTTGGTTTATTATTCTCAATAATGAACCATTGGAATCGAGCATGAATATATATATATATATATATATATATATATATATATATATATATATATATATATAAAATCATGTATATTATATTTCATTTATTGTTAAAATACGTCGTCAGTAACTTCAGGTCTTAGTTGCAGAATAACCCCTCACCCCTCACCCTTCCAGCGCCAATATCACTCCGATCGATATGAAACTCATAAAGGACCATCCAGGGATCCAGCCTGCGCGATCTCTGGAGGTTTCATACAAATAGGATATTATTTAGGATTTATGAGCGAGTCAGGAATTTCACGCGCAAGTTTGAACCGAAGTTACAATGGTTTTTTGGTGAAATGTATATAAATGGAACCAAGCCGCTCAACGGGTAACCCCCCCCCCCCCCCTCCCACCATTCAAATACCTCACATTTCATTTCAGTTGTATTTTCTTTCAAAGATAGACACATAAACAAATTTGTTCCTTGATTTCTGATAAGTGATAAACGCTTGGCCTTTGGTGGACAAATGTTTTTGTACTTTTTTCTTTAAATGAATTATGAATACATACAAGGTTTTGCTACTCTCGGTGGTGACGAAGCGGAAAGATAAAAAGTCTGAGTATTTTCCGTTCGCTTGCGTAATCACTTCACCCGTAGTTTGAAATTCTTCTTCATTTCTCTACGTCTGAACTCGATTTCATTTGTTCCATGCTTATAAGTGCAACCGTTATACCCGTTGAACATTCTCACGCATTTAATTTATTTATTCAATTGTTAAGGTTGAATTATAACTATTCGCTATTGTGAGCACAAATTTTTAAAAGCTGGAGGGCATGAAGTAACGCTTGACCACACAACCTTCCGATGATTAGTCAGATACCTGAGTCACACCCCACAAGCCGCTGTTTTCCAGGCCGGTCAGTCTATTTATTCCACATCTCCGCCAGTTTCCTGTTTCTCTCAATACATCTGACAAAACAATATTAAATTATATAAATGAAAATAAATGTGCATGGATGAATCCCCACCCCACTGGTTATTAGTAATGCCGTTTGCTAGAAAAAAGTTTTCAGTGGTTTCGGACCAGAGATGTGGTAGTTCGCTGTGAAATGCCTGGTAGACTAATTAGGACCTGACTAACGACGCATGCGAAAATCTTGATTTTGGAGGACTAGACACTACATGTCCCTTAACTTTAACGATTTACACATATAGCTGCCCACCCAAAACTCCATCCATAAAATATAATAAGTCTATAAGAGTGAGATAGTGTTCACGACGGCAAATGCATCTGACGATTTTTATAATTCGATTCTATTATGAAATTCACTTATTCTTCCATTCATTATGTGACTCTCGGAATCTAGCTAGAAGTCCGAGTTTGATGAAATTCATGGTGTACCATTTTGAGACCAACGTACATTCTAAATTTCAGCTCATCACGATCACTCTTGTGTAATTGTGGGAGTTACAAGGATTTCACGTTTACGCAAGCGCAGACAGAAGTTACAGTCCGATTTTGACGAAACTCATATGGTAGATATCTATCATCACATTACGACCATCCTTTCGTGTAGTTGCAAGGATTTTCTGATACAACACCAAAAATAACCAACATACATTGAACTAAATTTGAACATGTTAACAATTGAAGTTTAAGGTTGAATTCTACAATCCAATGGCAAACGAGTCAGAACATCTGTTGACAGTTTAATTTTCCCACATGTTGATTTGCTATCTCTACTACCTCAAATTCTTTCGTGAGTGTTCCGTAAAACTTGATCAACATTTAAAACCTGTACCAAATTTCCACTGCAAGACCTTGTTAAGAGTTCAGAAAGGTACCCTTGAGAAAATTTTGTTTTTGTAGGACCCATTTTCAAACTTCCGCTGTATCTTGGTAGACTCGGAATAAGCCATTGTTCGTTTGAATGAAAACAACAGTTTCATTTCACTGAAGAAAAAACAGTTTCATTTAACTGGAGAATAAACAGTTACATTTCACTGTAAAATACTGTATGATATGTATATCACTTGATGAGGGTTCATAGTTGTGAAAGACAAACGAATGCGATCTATGATGGGTTCATTGGCTCGATGAGACAGTGTAACCTGATCGATTGCATCTGATTTATGGTAAAATACTGATTAAAATACACATCTCATTGGTAAATATTCTTCACTTTAAATGAAAAACTGATATTGAAACGTTTTTAATTTCCACTAGCTGAAAAAAACGACTAAATAAGAGTGTATTTTGTTGTTAGTGTAAAGGAATAACATTTTAATAGGTTCGTTTATATTTAAAATGGGTTTCCACGATCTCTTTGCGAGTGATTTAGTTCGTTCTTCTTTTTTTGTGTGCTACCGGAAGTAGCGTAAGAACTTGGATGTCTTCTAATAAGACTACAATTATTTTCCGTTAGTCCCAAGATATGTGACGGCCCTCCCACCGTCACATTACTCGCTGATCGAACCTCATCCACCGCAGCGTGTTTTTTCTCCCTGCGTAATGTTTGTTCTCAGCTGACCAATAAGTTAGAATTCTGATGTCACTTGCTACTGTGCTATATTTAGCCACAGATCGAAGACGGTTGAGCTTCTTTGCCACATTGAGTTATAATATAGAAGAAACGCCCGCTCTGAGTCCTTGGGGGTTGATAAAATTGAAGTTTTCCTGTGGAATGGAGAAGTAGAGAAATTATGAATGAAATAACTTTGTAGTACTCTTGGTTATTTAACAAAGACTGAAGAATTGTTAGCCACATATATAATAACGCGTGTGTCAACAGACAACATAACTAGTTGTAGCAGCCAACACGAATCCATATTATTCCCTAGTTCGCGGAAATGACAGTCTCTCGAGTTCAATAGGCTTCTGCTATTTCAATTTTCAAACGACTTTTCACTAACACCCGATCGAATTGTGAGAATGAGTTGAAAGTATTTTGTTCTTCTTCTCTAGAAGATGTATGTAAAACACATATTTTTGCCGAAGTTGCAACTTGTCAAGGATGGAAGTTAAAGAATTAGTAGATAAATTCAGATAAATTCCTGAGATGGCAAACATTCTCTAGGGAGTCCTAACTGTATCCCTTCTATTGCAAGTGCAATGACCTAGGAATGATTTACAACGAATTCCGGGAGGAAATCGCCATTCATCAGATTTCGGTGAACAGATTTATCCGGGGTGTGCATAAATAGGTACCTACCTATATAAGTTGAGCACAATTTGGTAACGAAAAATGCCAGGTAATCAGTGAAACTATGCTTCTTTTTGAGGATACGATACTACATTAGTTGAGAATCTCAAATTCATGGTCACCATCCAAAGGCAAACATCATACTAAAAGTGTCTTTTAAATGGCTTATGCATTACAACCGCCATGATATCTGAAAATCCCTTCAAGATCAGTGGAACTAAAATTATGCATATCACACAGACATCACGTTTATGCTTGTGCAGACAAAAATTCCACTGGGAGTTCGATGAAATTGATGTGGCTACCTAACCGCGTTTTTCTCCCTGAATAGTAAAACTGTTCTCCGACATTTCTTTGTTATAGCGGATATTTTTTGGTAAATCTCAGCCATTGTCAACTCATTTTTGCATTCCTGAAGTCTTTGACTATTTACTGTTCTCACACATCACGTTTCAGACATCAAGTAATGCCCCTCTGTTACCACTCCCAATGAGAGAGTAACCCAACAAAAGCCAACTTTGGTGGGTGGGTGGGGCTGACCTACCGATGGTCTTACATGGATTTCAACTAAAGACTAATGGTCGCTTCGTATGCGCTATGCGTAAACTTGAAGTGACTATTAATACTCGTAATTCCGGAATAATTTTATGTTGGTCAGGGGATCTTGTGAGGTAGTTCTCAGACTGTGCCATTCTAACTTATAAATAGTTCGTCGGAAAAATATGCTAACTTGTTCTGTCAAATACATTCTTGTGAAATTCAGATATGGAAGTTTTCATTGCGGTCCCATTTAAATTCTAATTATTGGTAATCAACCCATCCGAATTCGGCCAAATTAGATAAGGAATTATGAGTGGTCCATTTAAGTACTTTGAATAAAATCAATCTTGGAATCAATAATTTTAAATGAGTCGTATAATAACGTGAGGTCGCTGTACTGCCTACCCACTTGGCTGACGTTTTCTAATTTGCTCAGGGGGACTAAATAATCCAGAAGTGGCTCATGTCATCAGTCCATAAAAAGTAAATAATATTTTTGAATTATTATTTTTGAATATTATGAATATTTTGAATATTATTTTTGAATCTGTCATGCCCGTTACAGCCAATGTGTTCGCATAGACGTACGAGGACACATCGTCCAGTAGTACTCCAGCATGTCCCCCTCGCTTCGCTCGCTCATCAAAAAGCTAATAAATTAGTCGATCACTAGACGTAATAATAACACATGTTTGTTTAAATAACTGAACATGGTGATGACTGGAAGCAATGCCGCTCGCTTGTCTAGCTCGGCCAAACATCACACACAAGGTGACGATTTGCGATATTTATTAATTACATTGTGAGCTACTCTTGTAATGTACTTATTGCTGATTCCAAATATGCTCACTGTTCTTAAACCAGTAAATAAATAGACGAACCCTCATAAACCTCAGACATTCACGTTTTGACTGTTGGAACAATAGTCAAACTTTATCCATTATATAAAAGGCAATTTTTCAACAACGAAATACTGCGTCAACTCCAGCTGTGTAATCATGATTTTTAAAAAACATGTTTAGTGGTTTCTGAAATTTAAAACTTGAAAAACAGAATTGCGATTATTGTGGATTCCACGGATGGAGCCCTCAGGCCAGCTTTCAATGAGCTAATTCACCCTCAAAGCAGCATTCAATGTAGAATAACGTTTAAATGAGGTATCTATGTTATGAAAAAATAAAATGAAAATGAATGTTATGAAAATGTTCAGTCAAGACGTTGGCAATCCTGGAAAAATAAATTTTTGACTAACTAAATCGATCTACAGAATCCGATCAACTTGCCCAAGAAAAATAATTTTCGTTTAGTTGGATTCCCAGCGTCCAGTTCTTTTCAGCAGACCTCACCCATCAGATATTTGGCTTGAATTGGAAATTCTTTTAGCTACGTACGCAAAGGGCTGTCGTCCGCTTATAGGTATCTGAAATTGGAGGAGAGATTAGAGCGTTCTATAATTGTAGCCGATTGACTTACGACGGTTATACTGCGTACAAGGATAGAATTTTTTCTCTCCCATAACATGAAAGAAAATAATACATTTATTTTCTGCATAGTGTAGATACAAATGTATGTGTGTCATTGCCAACTCTTTATTATTAACGATAAGTTTACCCAGGAACCACTTGGGATGGTTATATATTAGGTCTGTCGACTTTATTACCTAAGAACCATATTCGAGTAGGTAGTCTGGATAGGTACGCAAAGTATCGCGAAACAGCTAATTAATTTCGGAACTGTTCAATGCTCTATGTTCACTCACGCAATGTGAAAGGCATCAAAACAGATTGTCTGCCTTTCAACATACTCGTAAATCTGATTGACAAGCATCAATTCTCTGGGACTGCATTGCAGTGTTGATATGTTGTTTATATTATGGTAGGTCGATGTTGATCATTGTTTCGAGTGTACCCCTTCCACTGAGTTAGATTTCATAAACAGCGGTATTCCGTGCGTAGTATGATTTTGAAGTCGTGAAAATCAAAATGAATAGAAGGGAATTTATGTAGAACGACCTGCTGATGATAACATCGACCTCATCCCATCTGGAGAAGCCACATTTCACCGAAAATGCAGTCCCCTTGGTATGTTGAGCTGATTCGGTGCTCTGTCCTACGATTCTGACGTTTTGGAAGAAAAATATGAGACCCGTCCACATGGGTGTCACAATAGCTCAACTGTTATCTTACGACTGAGAGGGGCGTATCTCTGTTTATCAGTAGAGCGTGGTGGCACGATATCTGACCAGTAGAGACACATCACCGAGTTTGTTTGGTAAAAATTATTTTTGGAAAACTATGGTAGAGATAAAGCAGTGAGCTGCAATTTCTACTGGCTATATATCCCATTTAGAACAGTTTTTTCTTCGCAAAATTTTCAGAGGAAGTAGGCTTACCTACTCACTTCACAATTATTTTACTCAATTTCATGGAAACTTTTTGGATAGAAATCCGTATTAGGGTTTGAGGTTTTTTATATGACGATGTTTTTAGGTTCAGACGACTTCGTCGACGTTACACGAATTCCTAACTCTGCCAAACCGTCGATAATAACAATAGAATGAGGATGTTGAGAGGAGTTGAGATAAAGGATGAGTTCGAGTACCAGCAAGTTTGAAGTACTACGAGTTTGTCAAATTTGAGTTGTATGTGTGACCCCCCCCCCCCCCCCCCCAACATCGTTATTTTATCCCCATTTAGAGAGCAATTGAAAATAAATCATTGACTTGAAAAACTCAAATTTGACCCACTTATCATTGTTTAAAAAAATGCTGGTCTTCGAACTCATCCTTTCGAACTCATCTTTTGGTATATTATTCTGTGAATAATACACCTATGCCTCAGCCAACCTCAGCAAAAAAAATTTTGAGTACCCCTTCAACAATCTTTTACGTTTCAAGGTGCGTAGATTCCAAAAATGCAATGCCCTTCAATATCTAGTTTATTTTCTAACAAAGTTTCTAACAATGGTTCAAACAAAGTTACACCCTTAAATTTACCTTAAATTTTGGTCAAAAATCTGTGGTCTTCCGCACATAGTTTGGGTCCCCATTTGGGAACACATTTGGGTCCTATTTGTACTCCAAAGTTCGGCAGCCCGATCGGAATACACCCAGGGGTGTTATGGGTGTAAAAATAGTGTTTTTCGAGGTTATAGTGAACATGAGCTTGTAAGGTATCGTTTTCCATGTGTTTTAGGGCAGGAACACCAAATATGAAGTTGATTTTGACAAAAGAGTCAAAGTTGAGGTTGTAACTAAGCTAATTTTGACCTAAGGGGTCAAAATTGAGATAGAATTGAGGTTGTAATTCATTTTTTATGAGTCAAAAAGCGGGGAAATTGTCTGAAATCACCATAAATTTGTATAATAACACTAGAATTAGTACTAACATGTGAATAAAGACAATTAAATAGCACTGTCAATGATCAAAGATATTTATCAGAAACAGGAGCCTGATTCGAGTTTTTGGGGGCCGAAATTGGTGGAAACCATCAACAATAGCTTTTTCAATTATTGCATATGAAAGAAACAATAAATGAACATCCAACATTTCTTTAGGTATGTCCAATAGAATAATAAACCCATGTGACAAGGGCTTTGCAGCGTTTTTATTGTTGGATTCGTGTTCATGACGGTCATAAACTTTGACATTTGCAGGTGGTGTGGAGGGGATGTGGCACACCCTGTACCTATAGTTTGAATAGGGTGTGTCGAGATGAACTTCATAAATTTATATATACATTTACCTATATATAATAATTATATATATCCACAGTTTATTAAATGGAAAAAACTGTATCTTTAAAAGACATCATCCGATTTTCACGGGGAAGTCAGTTATTACTTCTTGATTTGTCAGCCTAGCAAGTTAGAGCCGGCAGACAACCATCTAACCGATGAAATGATTACACATGGACGATGGCATCTTTATTTACGAGGTTTCTCCTTTTCTAAAAAGGGGAGCAAAAGGCTCTCTGTCAAAAGTGTTCTAATAAGCTCGGAAAGGTCAGAGATTGTGCAATTGAACGAACCAGCTTTCACATCTTGTTTTAACGGTCGGGCTGTTGGAGCCGCAATTCGCGCGGTCACAGATTTAGCTGACGCCCCACGACTTGCCCACCGTCCCACACTACCGGCTGATCCAAATTTGGACCAACAAGTCTGCATGAAGTTGGCACTCGACTTGTCGCTATTCTGACTCTGGCTTTTGATGGAGAGTTCTGACTGATGAACTTCGGCATTTCGTGATCATCGACTCACTCCGATTATTATTTCACCATCAGAAGCGAGTGGATACCTATAAAGAATATTCATGCCACAGAGTAAACCTTTGGGTACCAATTCTGTTGCCTTAAGGATTAGAAAAAACATATTGTTTTGTGATACTTGCGTTACTGGGGATGCCCACTGGACGGTGTTGTTGAAGTGTTAAGCGGATGGAAGGGTTAAGTGGACTGCGTTAAGTCTATGAGGGCCGAAGCCGTGGGACCCAGGGTATTTCTCACCATTCGACTCCTCGAATTTCTATGTTTTTTCTGGGATCTTAACTCCGTCTGCTCCCTCCCTCCTCACAAGATCCATCTTCAACTATATACACATACATGGACACTTGAGCATTTACTATTAAATCCAATGATTATGTTTTTTATTTTTTTACCTAATCAAATATTGGTAAAACTTAGAAATACCTTATGAGAATAAAATTTAAATTGCTTTTCTCTTTTAACAAATACGGAAATTTGACAGATTACATAAATATGGAAAATAAGTACCTACTCGCTCAGTGTTTGAATAATTGTACAAAACTGGTTATGAGAAATAAGTCTGCAGCGACGTCAACTCTTGGAATAGAGATATTGAACGCGAGCACGCTTGACATAGAGTGAGTGGAGAAAACATGAATTTGATCAAACCATCTGCGGTTATAAGCTTATTCCAAATTTTGAATTCTTAGGTGTAGCTATATAGCTCGTGATAGAAACGGAACAAAATCTATCACTGAATGACGTAGAAATAATGATATTAAAGATTTACATTCCCGTTGGCGTAGAGGAAATATGCCGCTGCGGCAAGTTTAGGTGGGCTCAGAAAAGCGCTGAAATTTCGGAAGTAGATAGGGCTTGGCCTAGAAAGCAGTTATGTAAAGACATTTGAACTCGATCCTTCAGTTAGTAGCGTGGAAGAGGAAACTAGTGTAAATGTCCACCAAATATTGAGTACCTATATATGGTTCGATCGAGTTGGTAACATACGGTTTTAGGACGGTCCTTTTGTTCATTCAAAAATACAATGCTTCCCTAAATTCCGTATTAAAGAAATAAACTCTTGTTGGGATAGCTAATCTCCGTTTGTGCGATTCCAGGATTCGAAGTCCTATTGTCGAATGAATAAATTGATGATTGTTCCGAGTAAAATTAATTGATTGAATCAGCGGGGAAGTCTCATTAAATACAATAAAAATGTAAAATCGCATAACCCTCTAATTATTGTCCTTGACTGAATAGTACCTCAAAGTTACTTTGCAAATCATCCATACATAATTCAATGACACGTCAAGTCGCCAAGTGTTTGGTGGTTTTTAAAAATAACTTAAGAACTTGAGGCATTCGCGATGAAGCTTGAAGGCTTTTCCCAGAGTTGCTTTTTATTAGATGATTTTCATTCCGAGAGATACTCTTCGTAATGTGGTTAGTAAACCCTGGATCATGCTAATTAAGTTATTAAACCCTGGATCATGCTAATTAAGTCGTTCGTTCGAGGAATCAGTGTCGAACAGGCATTGAATTTGCGGAATCAACCATTTGAGTTATTCCAAACAATTTACGGACTGATAGGATTTTATGTTAATATATGTAATACAACTTGTCGCACCAGCGGAGTCGAGGTAAAGGATACACTAAAACGCATTTTTAATACTAAAACCCGCCCCCAGGTCATGTGCCTGCTTCAAATTTAGAGGATTTATTGTAGCAAAGTTGCGGTTGTAACGAGGTTATAACTCAGCTGATTTTGACCTAAGAGGTCAAAATTGAGGTAGAACTGAGGTTTTAACGAAGGTTCAGTTCCCAAAATTGTTCTTTGTTTTAGTCAGAAACCTGGGAAATTGTCTGAAATCGTCATACATTTGTATAATATCCCTAGAAGTAGTATTAACAGGTGAATCAAGACAAGTAAATGACTCTGTCAATGATCAAAGATAATTTGTAAAGAAAATAGGAGCCCAATTCGTGTTTACGGGGTCCAAAATTGGTGGAAACCATTAAATAGCTATGTCAATTATTGCACGCAGGAACAATAAATGAACAGCCAAAACATTTCTGTAGGTACGTCAAATAGAATAATAAACCCATGTGACAAGGACTGTGCAGCGTTGATTCCGAACTTCAAGATTTTTCGAGACCACCTGGAGCATTAAATCCAGCCGTTCATTCTCAGAATCATACGGTATACATCCAGCCCAGGTATTCATACGGAACAGCTGATCTAGAAAAGAAAACCGAAAACTCGAATGCGACCAAGAACACTGTTTACACGACAGAACAAGTACGGGTCCAGCGGGACCAGGTTTTTGTTCTCGTACATCCATTCTCGTGGGGCCCCTGATGACGTGTACCAAATGTCAACCGTCGGGAACATCAAGTGCCGGAGTAATGGAAGTTTGAAAAACCGATATTTTTCGAGTTTTTCTACTTCTCCTTTGTCAGGGTTACAGCCTCACAGACATAACGGATCGAGCTGAAATTTTGCACACTTATTTGTTATGCCCCAAGGAAGTGCCTTTTGTGCACCCCCCCCCCCCCCCCCCCATTGGTGTTGCTGCAGTTTCTAGGAGTAAGCTAGAGAGGTTTTCAAGAGCTGAAATTTGGCACACTTGTTCACTGAGGCTCCCTGAGGAAGTTACCCGCCAAGAAAACCAGCTCAGCCGCAAAAAGGATTGATATCCATTTTGCCTGCCAAAGTAGCATAATCGTTGCTTCGCACCTCGCTCTTTGATGTGCATATAGAAATATGTTCCTTTCCCCTTAGTTGGATATGTGTAAGTATATAAACCTGTTCCTTCCCCCTAAACTATAAATTTCTTTCAACGCTGTTTGGCGGGCAGCTTTTTGCCTTCCAGGCAAACAGCAGGCTACTTTGGCGGGCAAAATTAATACCAATACTTCTCACGGCTGAGGGGGTTTTCTTGGTGAGTAAATTTTACAACAGTGTCATGGAGGGGGGGGGGGGGTTATAATCACGCATGGTTTATGAAATCGAGTTGTTGTTCCGTGTAATCTTTCAATTTGAAGAAATATGGTTATTTCTGGTTTTCTTGATAGGTACTTGTTTACCTATCTGTTAATAGGGTACAAGTATGTTGCACGGCCAAACTAATCATCCAAATTAGGTGAAAATTTGGGAGTACTAAGTCGTGGGTCCTACTTAGGTTCAGCGACCTTCAGAATTTCGAGTCACCAGGTCACCGGGGATCTTTGGGCCGAAATGGCGCGTTACAGGAGGTCGGTGCGGTGGGGAAATGAACAGTTATGTAACTGTAAAAACCAAACGTTAGAGAGCTAATACTTCGACTCTGGTGGCATTTTTGTCGCGTCTGCTTTTTCCCTGTATCTATACAGGAAAATAATAAACCGTTGTGTAATAATTTGCAGCATCTACAGGGCTAATGGGAAACTTGTATGGGTCGGAATTGCGCATTATTAACATCAGAATCGGATTCACTGCGAGGATGGGAAGAAGGCACATTACGTAGATAGGTACTATGAGAAGGGCGTGGAAGGTGCTCGTACTAATCGAGCTGGACGGACATTCAAGCGGGCAGTGGGTGTAATTTCAAACGGGTCAAGAATTTCAAGACCCATTTTCGAGGTTTCTGCTCCCCCCCCCCCCCCCCCCCCTTTACACATATTGCCAGTAAGTTTTCGTAACTACAATCAAATTTTCAAATAAGATTACAAAATAAAAATTACTTTCAAATTACAAATAAGAATAATTTTCGAAATATTATGGAATAATAGAAAATAATATAATAATAGAAGAAGAATTTCGGAGTACAATAGCGTATAAAACATTCCAATGAATCAGGTGGTAGGATATAATATAGTTCACTCTTTTGGGCTGTATCATAAAAATATGCCAGCGTGTCTAATATATTGGATGAAGCTTATTAGTAATTTCCTATTTGCAGTTTTAAGTATCTGCTAATATGTTACGTTACGACGTGTCCAATAGAATAATAAACCCATGTGACAAGGACTTGACAGCGTTTTCAGTACGGGAGCTGCTTGCCGAATCTCTTTAATTTTTGTCCTGTGCGACGGACGGATTTCTTATAGCTTATTCAATTTTTGAATTCTACGTACCTCGAAATATAAAACATAATTGTGTGGGGGGGAGGGGGGGGGGGGAGAAAATAAGTTTTCCATGATCAATTCCAAAGGTTTACTGTTGAAAAAAAAGAATAACAAATAACCGTGAAGTAAATCTTGAACCATAGTAGATTCGTCCAATTAGGGTCAATTTTCAGCTTCAGTGACGAGTTTGCTCTCTGAAAATCCGACATCATTTTTAGGACTTGAATTATCATTTGCAAATCAGCCTTAGGAAAACAAGATGATAGGTAAGGGCTAACGGCCTAAAAATGCGTCAAATATGAGAGGATCCTTTTTAGTAATTTTTCATGCTTTAGGCATGAAAACTGTAAGTTCCTCTGACATTTAATAGGAAGGTGAGCTCCTTCTCAAATTGCGTGAATGCAAATTTTGCATGCGCATTTACAGATTCGGTCCACCATCAGTTTCTCTTCTTCTGCAGTCAAAGTTATTGGACGTACAGCACTCTATGTACACTCTGCTTTGAGTTTTTTCATTTGGCGCTAAATGATATCAAAATGTTTGGCAGCCTCTCGTATACTTAGCTCATCGCTTTCATAACCTCCATAGCCTTTTCACAAAGTTCGTTATCAAATTTGACCCATATTGTCAACAAACCTGAGAACATTTGAAGCTCCCCCACTTTTAACAAGTAGTGTTATAATCAGAATAAATTAAGCAATTCAGAGAATATAAACACAGAACCTTGTCATGGAAGAAAATGCCGGAATCACTCTTATTATGTAAGCTGTGCGAGAGAAGTTTTGGCGCGATCAAAGTAAGCACTGATAACATTCATGTTGTTGTTATTGTTGTGTAGTTGTGTAACTTTTTGCAATGACTCACTGACGATCATTGTGGGTTCCCGTGTGCATGATGTGCCGCCTACCAGCATTCCTAGTAAGCCGACGTCTTGGCTCTGAGAGAGATGGAGTGACACGCCCGAATTTTCTACCCTAATTAGACACCCGACCTTAATTAGACGGTAAGACAACGAGAACACTATTATTGATAAGCTGTGGGGACAGGCAACAGAAGAAATGGTATGGAGTTTTTTCTGACGAGTTTCCTGATAGGTATATAAAAGATTCAAGTCGGAATTGAACATCTATTCGCCATTACCTACCTGAAGCTATCTCTCCTTCCGAGTTCCTCTCTAGCGAGTATAACCACTTTGGTAGTTTAGTGGTTTATGTACCTGAGTTATGGAGTTGAACGTTATTTTATGTCACACCATGCTCTAGAGGTAAGAAACCAAACTATATAATCACAAACATGGTGTTTGGACGTCAAAACTGTTGTTGAGGTGGTAACGAGTAAATTAGGCCTGGATGATTCGGCTGTGGGTGGGGGGGGGGGGCTCAAAATAGAAGGCAGGCCGAGGCGGTATCATCTAACCTTCAACTTGAGGGGCGTCAATTAAGACTAATTGCATTACCGCTAGATCGATGGGCCACAATTCGTTACGTTCGATGCGCCAGAAGTTTCTGATGGGTTACGAATAAAAATGCAGATGACTGTAGCGTGCGGCTTCGAGGTGTACGTCACCCACATCCCACTGAAAAGGGAGATCGAAGCTGAAGTCGCTGCACTTCAAGATCTAGCAGTAGTTAGGCATATCAATGCAAGTTTTATGAGAGTAAATTTGATCAAAATTTGAATTCTTATGCTCTCTAGACGCAGAGAATTAGGTGGTCTACAACTTCATTTCGGAGATTGTTTGATTAGACACGTCGTTCTGAAGTTATAAGCGATGGAAAGTGATCGTATATAATTTTTTTCCAAGTTGCGAAAAATTGTCTTTTTTCGACTATAGATTTCGACTACAATTCCTCACCGAATTATAAATTTCTGGTGCTCATTCGATGCCAAATTTAATGGTCAGAGGAGTGCTTATTACGCTAGGAAGCGTCGCTTAGTAGTTATACGCAAAAAACAGAAAAATGTCCGAAAATTTCATGGTTTTTCGACTCCCCTGACATTTGCTGACTTCGAGAGACCGTGGAAAACTAGGATTCACTACTATTAGACGTTCAATGAACCGATTAAAATCATAAAACCTTTGCCTACACTTACTTCTACGTCCAGTCCCAAAAGGATCTAGATTAACTGGCCTGTAACCATATTCGCGGAGAAACGTTTCCTAATGAAGACGCGAGTGGAAATTTTTATTTTTTGAAGGCAGCAATTTTTTTCTTTTGTAAAGTAATCACAAGGCATCATTTTTTTAATTTTCTTTTCTTACTGTTACACTTCGTATCGACTTCACTCGCCAATCATCACTCTCCTTCGAAGTGACAACCTGGTGATCAAAATACCTTGGTAGTCCCTTAAGCAACTGAGCAGGAATTCAATGGAGAGGAAAGAAGTAATTAGAAAGAACCAAACTGTTCCTAAACATCAACATAATGAACGCTATAAAGGAGACAGTGTGAAGAATTACATTGTTTAGGTACATGCGAACAATTATAATTTATGTACAACAAGCTTCCCTTCGAAATGAACTGGAGAAACTCAACTGTCCATCTGACTGATCGGAATCGGAGCTACGACTGAATTCATTAAAATAACTTGCAAAATCTCCCTTGCTATGGAGATTCAACGTTATTTTATGTTCAACATCAAAACCTCTAGGTGTAAAATGTTGCCAAACTCATCAGAAACCTTCCCATAATAATTGGTAATAGGTATATCAATCCAATTTTCCTCTCCATTCTTAACTCCCCTTACTTGATTTGAAACACCTTCCATAATCTTTTTTGAATCCTGTATTCGTGTATTCTTGTGCTGTATTGGATACTGTGTCATTGAGCTCTCCTCCCTGTCTTGCAGCTAGGAATGTTTCATAATAAATTATTGATTTTTTTCAAGTAGACTTTGTTCTTTTACTGTAATAGGTAATAACTGTTAGTCATGCAATGGAATGCAACATGTACCTATGTAAAAAATAATTTAAAAGAAAAAAATGTAATCAAAGGTAAGATTACATCAAAGTTAATGTTGCCGATGTCATTAGTTTTGAAAATTTTCAAGCTTTCTTTTCCGAGATAATCTACCTAATATGAACGTCTGCGGGCACTCCTAACGATGGAGATCCAGTGATAGCACCAGGCTGAGCAGGTATAACGTAGAAAATAAGAATAAAAATTTCGATCAGTACAGACCTGTGTAGATCACGTAGTTCGCCCGTTTCAACAATATTTAGGTTGGACTTGTGCATCAGCCTATTAACATTGATAGGAGTTAACATTCCGTTGTAGTTTACTACCTCGTATTACCAATTCAGTCGTACGAATATTTGACATTGGCGTGAGGCGATATATGGAAACGCATCTTGTCATTATTAATATTGGTTTTCATATTTCAAGTCAATAATGGAATATTTGCAGAGAGCAGTTCCATTTGCTGGCAATTCGACTGTCAGAGCGAAGGTAACGAGGCTATGAGCTACCTATTATGCAAATTAAAGTCGGATATAGCGCCGACATTCAGATCAAAGGCAGTGAACAATGTTCGAAAACCAATAGCTGTATAATAAATGCGACCTTTTGAGCCTTTTGTCTCTTATACGAAACTATGAATAGCAATGTCAATTATTGAAACAAAGGAATGTCATACAACATTATTCTTGCTCTCAGTACATTATAATAACGGATGAACTCGAAAGGAAGAGCACACGTGGAAATTGTCACATTATATCCATAAGCTGCTAGGATTTTCACTAGAGGTCAAAATTATGCATATAATGTACCTATACTGTCAAACGCAATTCATCAAGTTCTAGAGGGCCAGAAATAGTCCATCTTGAAAGAATAGAAAATTATTATTCGTGGATATCTTTTAATTAGACCCCCCCCCCCCCCAGGTAGCATTTCAATTATGATATTCGTACACTTGACTGAATGGACAACTGCGTGAGCCTTCTAATTGTTAATGAAATGAATAACTAACTGTATTTTACTCGCTCTACAACCGTTATGGATGGAACTCTTCTTAGCTCCAACACCACAATGAAAACTTGATGATGTGCCTTAGTTCCTGATATTGATATAAATGTTCAGTAATAGGAGTGAAACGGTTTAATGGAACCGTTTATAATAAAGTCACGGTTGGAACGGATTATTTCTGGAACTCGGGAGAGAGATATTCCATAATTTAATCATGCAATGCCCAAAAGAATTGTTTTTCTCATGTGCTAATTTTAAAATTGTAAGTAGGTACAGCTAGGGTGTTTAAATTTTAATTAGGTTTTGCTTCGTAATGCGGAGTTTGTTTAGTTTATTTATTTACTCATTCATTCTGTGTATCGATTTTTGCTGTTTATCACCAATAGATCACCTGTTGATCACCTTTATCGTCAATATATTGCTTCCCCACTATCGAAGGTAGGGGAACCTTGCATTCATGCAAGCGTCGATCAAAAATTCATGTTCTCTAAAATAAAAATGTCTACTCGTATTTTGCGTTTCAGACTTCAAAGAACGGATTTGTTGGTCTTCCAGTTCCTTCTGACCACTATATCTTATCGAAATAACAATCAAACATGGTTTCTCCATACGAGTCTTTAGCCGCTATGTTTTATAAATTAGGTGCTCAGTGATAACAATATTGTGGACTTATTAGCTTAGAGGTGTTAGTCCGTGACGAGGCTGCACCAACAGCGAAGATTTCCCATCGGCATCATCTCGTCGACCAGGGCCGCATCCTCGTTGAGCTGGGACGCCGAGCGTTTTCCGGTCAGTGACCGCTAGGATATGCCATTAGTCAGAGCCTTGTTCTCGATTTCTTTCCAACAACTCACTACGACACTTCGCCCTCACCCGTCTCGCCTTGCAATGTCCCCACCCCACCAGCAACAACGGGAAAGACGTCCAAAATGGATTTTTTCCAGCCTCCAGCGACACTAGAGCCCACCGGTAATGGAATACTGTTGGAAAACCCTGCTCCTAAGAAGGTACTTTATCCCCAAAAAGCCACCAGACAGGGTTGCAAGGCATGTACATACAGTAGGAGGGTCCTTCAAAATCTCGATAAAATGTAGGTAGTAGGTATTTTAAACAAAACAGTTCTTACGTGCCAAACTTGTAGGTCTTCAAGCAATCGTCGCGTTGATCACGAGTATACCTGCCATATTTTGTGGGTCCCTGAATGAACTCACCCACTTTTTAGGCAAAAAGGAACAATCAACTGGAAAAACACTTACGAATATACCTAGTGGAATTGAATTCAGCGTCCCATAAGGTCAAATTTGGCCCCTGATGTATTATATTGTTTTGATTTTTAATGAATTTTCAATGTTTCATAGAAAATCTTGAAATTGAAATTATAAATTTTTCTGGCAAAAAGAAATGCATGTATACACCACCTGTTTTCTTGAAATACAAAAGTTTATTTTCTTGAAACTTGAAAATTGTCCTAAATTGGAACAAATTTAGTAAGGCTTGTTATAATGAAAAGCATGCCAAGATTGAGAAACGCAAAGTTTGACGGTTTTTTGCTTAAGGAAAAAATGTCAAGAGGCTGCTCGTATTTTGGGTATATATGAACATGGGATATATTCGGAGCCACCGTGGAATTTTCTATTATAATAGCTGATACAATCAAGAAGCCACTCGATTACTCTTTTCGACCACTGCGCGAGTGGTTCAGGGCAGTGCCTTGACATAAACAACCAGGGTGTTCGGGGTTCGCACATCCTTCGCTGGAAATGAAATGTTCCATGTTTTTGGGTGAAATGGGTTGGTTTTTAGGCTCGGCTGAAGAAGCGGCCGACTCACATTGTGATTTGGAATTTCAAGAAATGATCCAAAAATCGTGCGCTCATCCAACTAACATAGTTTGGTGGATCTGATAAGGAAACACAACGTGGCAAAAATGGTTTTTGCAAGCAAATGAAACTTTTACCGGTTTTATTCGTTTCAATAAAATTTCATTCAGCGACCAAAAAACTTGAGAATCTGGTGAAAATTGTGGAAATTATGGATGGAAAAAAATGAGAGGAAATTTTAGTGAGGAAAAGATCAAATACATTAAGAACATACCACTTAATCGTGGTATGAAGTGTGTGACATTCCAAACTCTTTACTTCAGTCGCAATTGAATGAATGCCAGGATGAATAAATAAAGTTTCCTATCGATTGCTGAAACAAACACATACATTCAGATTGATTTTACAACTCATCACTGAACAGAAAACTTTGTTATTGTGCACATATATGACAGCGATGAAAGTATCCGTCAAACATCGATATTTCAATCATACTTGATTCATATTTGGAAAACAAAGTGATTGTCATTTGCGTCGTTGAAACATAAACGAGAAGAGATGAGACTTTCCGCAATGCGATTTTATTCAAACCTACAAGCTCTGGAAGAAAGTCCGTTATTCCAAAGTGGAGTCGGGGCTAAATATAAAGTAGTTGGCACTTCAAAACTCCTAGTCGTTCCCACATTTCCTGAAGATTTATCGGTCGGCAAGCTCTATTTAAAGAGCTTTTCTTCACTAAATTAACTTGCTAATTCTTTAACAAATTTACGAGCCTTTCGTAATTCGGAATGAAATTAGTTTTTTAAATTGCCGATTTGATTGTTTTCATTTTGGGTGGGATAAATCACCGAAGAGGGGCCTAGAAGAGGAATACGTTCCAGAAGAGAAGTATTGTTATGCATCTTATTTACTGAGTTTCCAAATTTACCTGTCTATCTATATACGAGTGAGAATCAAACATATATCACACGTGTATAATGAAACAAAATTAAATGATTACTTGTTTAATTTATGAAAGTACATATTGCCTTATATACGGGAATCCATTAGGGAAAGACCATTTGATGATAATGGACCAAATTTTCTAGGAGCAACTCATCTTCACCCAATATCTTATTCCTTGCGTTGTTATGTTTCTGACATTCCATGAAGATGTGGAGGGGACTTTCTGTCACGCAATCTCGACAGCTGGTGCTTTCGGGAGTGGCGCGTTGTCCAATTGTTTTCAAGTACGCTTCACTATGCCATGATTGGAGCGTAGGCTTGCAATTATGCGAATCGAATTTCTGTATAGGTCGAATTTGCTGAACGCAGATGTTTTCAGGGATATACGAGAGTTTTCCTTCCGATATATCGTTCATCTGTTTCGGCGCTGTCGTACTGCACTTGCTATTGGGATTCGAGATTTCCATCAACGTGTCTAGGGGACAACGCATCAGCTGCTCAATAGATTATAAATGTTAGTCTATATTTGGGACGCTCACTCTTCTAATGACCCGAATGCTTGATCCAAAATTGAATGGCACATAAAAGGTAGATTTATGCGGTCTGGTGCTTGTGACTAGCAGTATATGAAGCAAGTTCTCGTGAAATATTGCGTGAGCGTAAATACCCTCCACAAACCCCTTAAGCGTATTGATCTTCTCGCCGTTAGTCGTCACGTGTGTTTTCCCTTCCCCTCCGTCCCATCATTGAGAGTCCCTGCCCGTGACACCGTGCTTATGAAAGAGAAAATTAAGTTTCCAAGGTTGATTCACAATTTCTTCTGTCCTGGCATCTCCAGCATAGGAAGAACTGGAAGAACCATGGTACTCAAATATATATGGAAATAACAACAGCTTGAAATTGTTTCATATAAATATAAATCGATCCAGAAAGATGTTAATATAAACTAATCGTTGTCTTTAACCATTCAAATCAAAATACACTGTCGTAAGGGTTTCGGTGATAAGATCATCTTCAGTAAAAAACAATAACTTTAAGTTCGTACTGGCTAATCTAGCTGAACGAGTTTTGTAAGTAATGCAACAAAGTTAGTTTGTCATTTTGGTTTCACCCTACCTTGTTACATTTCAGTCCACCGAATTTTTGTAATATTAATTTTAATAATTAATAATTTTGCCTGGGTACCTGAGTTCCAAAATGAAAACGCTGCAAATCTCTGCACAACGGTTTATTATTTTGTACAGAATACCCTTCTGTTACAGATCACAACTCTCTGTATAGATAACCCGTCTATATAATATAATATGTACTATTCTATACATATTATGTAGATCGGAGACCCTCCTTAGCTTAGTACCTAACCCCGTACTCGTTACTAGGTACCTACCGAAATCACGAGTTAAATGTTGCTAAAATAATTCTGTCGATGACAAACAGTAACTAAAATGGCAAAAAGAAACGGACATAATGAAATTCTGAAGGAAAATTGTTGATGTGGAGTGAAATAGATGCCCCTTCTGCGTAGGTCACTGTTTTCTGTGGTCAGTACCTTCCCTCGTGGTCAAGTATAATGAACAGTTGTGTAATAACTTGCCCATCAATAACACTTCAACGGTTGTTCAAGTTGCAAAAGTACCGATCAACAAAATCCAGTCCCTTCTTGGTAGATGAACCGTTGTGTAATAATTTACTATTGTGTAATAATTTACCCGTCAATAATACTTGTTTGTTTGTTCAAGTTTTAGAAGTACCTACCAACAAAATCCAATAGTCCACCACTTATCACATGAAATAATATCGCAGAACAACCAACTTGACTTCATACAGCCATCCTTGATTATAATCAGGTGCTCCCTAGTGATGATATCCGGGCCGGATTTATACCGTTTGATTCACGATCGTGTTGACGAAGCTTTTTGGTGCACTCGAACGGCTGGACGTACAATGCTCTGAGTGGTCTCAAAAAATTGTTTAGCTCAAGACAAATTTAATAACGTAAAAAAACCATAACCTTCTATCGAAAGTTTTCGAGCTACGGCGTTCTGAAAATTTCAACCCCTATTTTTAACCCCGTAGAGATGAGTGACAGTATCACCGAGCTTCGAGGACCAACTAGACCCAGAACGGAACCTATAACCCGAATTTCATCAATTTTTTTTGTTCATGGTAACTAAGAAAAGTGCTCAGTACGGCGTACAGCGGATAGACAGAATTTTTTTTATTGCATTTTCGGATTCTACATACCTTGAAACGTAAACCATCAAATTTTTAGGGGGGGGGGGGGGGGGCAGGGGTTAGAATTTTTTTTTTCATGCTCGATTCCAAAGGTTCATCATTGAAAATAATAATCCAAAACTATACCACGCGATTCACGTTAAAAAATACTGCAAAATAAAGTGCAATATTCAGGGTTTCAGAGGTGGAATATTTTGAGCAACCATCAGAATTACGCTCATGGTACTGACGCTGTGCACACTTGAAAAGTCTGCCAAGTTGGGTGGGCAGTATAGTTTCCTCACTTATTGTAACGAGGGCGTGTACGATCAGTTGGTAAAAACAATTATGACTGAGGCATTCGAGGCGTACGCACACGCTACCACTAGCCCGATGGCGATGAAATTCATAGGGGTAAACCCGGACAATCCCTGAAATTTGATGTAAAATTGGTATAGTAGTTCTGGAGTTTTTCCCGTGACAACAAATATCAGGTTTACGCATGCGCAGTGACTATTACTGGTCCTATCACGACGAAATTCATGGGCAGTCGTCTTGAAGCCACCCTCAACTACCATCCGAGTCTGTGCGAAATCGGTCTGTTAGCAAATGAGAAATAGTTGTTTTAACAAAATTTACGTTTGCGCATGCGCACACGCTACCATTGGTCTGACTGCGATGAAATTCATAGGGGATCGTTTAGGGGCTAACCCGCACAATCCCTGAAAATTGCACCAAAATCGGATCGGATCGGTCGGATCGGATTAGAGGAAAATTTTTGGAGGAGCAAAATTGAGAATGAGTCAATTTTGTCCATGAAATGTTGCCGAGAACCCAAATCTGGAAGGTTGTTGAAGCGGTAATGTTGAAAACTAAGTCAATTGCGAGATTTAACATTTCCCCCACCCCCCCCCCCCCCCTTTTATTTATATAAACGCACGGTAATAAGGTAAAGTAAGTATAGGAACATGGTGATAGGTACATTGGGAATCAACGCAGAATTTTCTATATGAATTGCTCGTTATACGTTTTTCCAAGCCAGATGGTGTTTCGACCTTTCATTATTCGTCTCTCCTCCCAAACAAGGAATATTTCTTGACATTCCAGTCCTATCTAATCCGGGTAATTCGTTTAGCCGGGAATAAACATACAAACTTGCTGACGATACTCTGTCCTGTTCAAGTGGTATAACGCAGAAAATGGCGTATTTTCTCCGAAAATTCGCTAGAAACAAGGATCAGTGTACTACCAAAAACAAATACAATTTCAAGATCGACGCAGTACGAGTAAGATGGCCAAGACCACAATACGATAAAATGAATATAGTCACACCATACTCACCCATGGGTAACGGCGGTTAAGTATTCTTCGGTTATTAGGAAAACATGTACTCAAGACCTAACAAACAAAAGCCTTCTGCTCTATACAGCCTCAAATGGGGGTTATCCTCAGTGTCAAAAGGACGGGCAGAAGAAGTATCTGAAGTATCTTCCGTTGTTTATCCCTCATAATAAAGTAGTCCGCTACGCGTGGGGGAATGCGGAGCTGACCCAAGGTTTTTGTGTACACCAGAATGCAAAAAGAAAGATCCCTCGGGCCCTCCGGAGCTTTCAATGGCAGTGGCATAATAAAGAATTCGAAGTCCTGAAAGTCGAAGTCTGGTCAACAGGAGAATTCTAAGAAAACTGTCAATAATTATGGACAAGCGGACGGCTCAGCTGAGTACATAGCATCACAGCAATGGGCTGACTAAATGTCATAATACTTTTTATGTTTTTTCCACGTACTTGAAGCCGATTGACACCGTTAAGCGCCCAAACTTCTCTCAGTGTGCTTATCTGTAGAATTGTTCGAACATATAAATTACGTGATTCATCCCTATGAGATGGAACTTTCGGTAGCTGCTGGGTAGTTGAACTTGAAATCAACACTCGAAATCTGAAAAAATCAGAACGAGGAGGGCGAACTGTAGAAATGTTTCATTGCTGTAAAATATCTATCTGGCGCTGATTTTAGACCGTAGATGGAATAGAATTTTATGGGTTTCAGGGAACCGCGCTTGAGTAACGAGGGTTACAAAAAATCGTTTCCCTCCTAACGTACGTTGTGTGTCAGAGCACGAGGACGTTCACCAACTCTCGTAATCTCACCACTTGGCTTTTTCAACTGTTTTCGTCACCGAAACAATACTAATGAACTTGTCTGTTTGAAATATTCATGAGCGGCACGGATACCTGCTCAAAATTAATGCAGGGGGGTTAACACTTCGACGCGTAGGGAGTAAACTCGCTCACGAAACGACGAAATCAAAACAGCCACGTGGGGTTCCCCTTTCAAAAATGTTTTGGGGTAGCGACAAGAAGAAAGAAATTTTATTTCGTATCTCGAATTAAATATCATCTTGAACTGTAGAGACTTACTTTGGAACTCTATTCCAATAGATCAGGGGCGGATTGAGAAAGTTCATTGTAGTCTGTTGCATCTTGTTTAGCTCAAGTCGGTTCCAAATAAACTTCACCAAATTCCGACTGTAACATTCGTTTGCGCACGCACAAACTTGTTTTTCTGGTATTGCGCATAACCGTGCTTCTATCCATTTGACTCCGCTGAAATTCACACTTATGCCGTGTGCTCTCGCAAGACGCAAAATTCCAAGCTACACTTTCATGTGCTCACGCTGTAATAGCCTTTCAACGCTCAGGTTCTACGACTGCAGATCTCGTGGGATATTCCCTGTATTATTAAGGCCATACATTTTTTTTCAAGTTAATATACTTTTACTTTTCATATATTTCCAGTACTTTTTTCAAGTTAATATACTTTTAACTTTCATATATTTTCCATAATTTTTTTGTCCGAAACTTTCGCTTTTGGTTTATTATTCTGTGAATAGTACACTTATATAATCGCTCAACAAAAAATTTTCATAATACGCCCCCAAAATTTTATCTTTTCCGTTTCAAGGTACGCAGATTCCAAAAACGGCGCAAAGTCCTTGTCACATGGGTTTATTATTCTACTGGACATACCTACAGAAATGTTGGCTGTTCATTTATTGTTTCATTCATGTGCAGTAATTGAAATAGTTATTTTTAATGGTTTCCACCAATTTTGGCACCCAAAAACACGAATTAGGCTCGGTTTTTTTTTTTTTTTTTTTTTTTTTTTTTACAGATTATCTTTCACCATCGATAGTACCATTTAATTGTCTTGATTCAACTGCTAGTAACTTCTAGTGTTAGTATACAAATTTATGGTGATTTCCCAGGTTTTTGGGTCATAAAAAAAGAATTGCGGGTGCTTAACCTTTGTTACAGCCTCAGTTCTTCACTCTTCGGTCAAAATCAACTTAATATTCGGTCTTCTCGCCCTAAAAAACATGGAACCCCCCCCCCCCCCCCCACAAGCTCATGTTCACTAAAACCTCAAAAAATCTCGAAACCCTATTTTCCACCAATTTTTCTCACATAACACCCCTGGGTGTATTCCGATCGGGCTGCCGAGCTACGGAGCACAACTAGGACCCTTATGTGTTCCCAAATGGGGACCCAACCTGTGTGCGGAAGAACGGCGATTTTAGACCGAAGTGTAACGTAAATTAAGGCTGAAAATTCGTTAGTACATCAATTTTCCACTCTTTGGTCAAAATAGACGTCATATTCGGTCTTCTCGTCCCAAAAAAGTGGAAAACGATACCTCAAAAGCTCATGTTACTGAAACACAAGAAGTACCTATTTTTATACCAATTTTTCGCTCATAACACCCCTGGGTATATTCCGATCGGGCTGCAAAGTTTCGGGACACAACCTGGGCCCAAATGGAGCCTGTGTGCGAAAGAACGAATTTTTTAGACCGAAAATGAAGCAGGTATGGCGTACGCGGCGTACGGCGGACGGACATTGCATTTTTTGAATATGCGCACCTTGAAACGTAAAAGAAAAAAATTTTGAGGGGGTTTTTATAAAATTGTTTGCTGAGCGAATACATCTGTGTATTATTCACGGAATAATAAACCAAAATGCAATTTCCGTCCGCCGTATCATCCACATCTACTCTAATTTCGGTCTAAAAAATTCGTCCTTTCGCATACAGGCTCCATTAGGCCCTAGTAGTGTCCTGTACCTCGGCAGCCCGATCAGAATATACCCAGGGGTGTTATGGGTGAAAAATGGGCGTATAATAGGGTTTTTGGTGTTCTAGTAACATGAGCTTGTGAGGCATCGTTTTCCATGCTTTTTAGGACGAAAAGACCGAATTTGAAGTCGATTTTGACCAAAGAGTGGAAAATTGAGGTTCTAACGAAGCAGCCTTAAATTTACGTTAAAATTCGGTTTAAAATTATCGTTCTTCCGCACACAGTTTGGGTCCCCCATTCGAGAACACGTTTGCGTTCTAGTTTTGCTCCGAAGCTCGGCTGGCGTGTTGCGGGTGAAAAATGGGTGTAAAAATAGGGGTTTTGAAGGGTTTTTGAGGTTTTAGCGAACATGAGCTTGCGAGGTATAGTTTTCCATGTTTTTAGGGCGAGAAAACCGAATATGAAGTTGATTTTGACCAATGATGAGGTTGTAACGAAGGTTCAGCTCCCAAAATTCATTTTTTATGAGTCAAAAACCTGGGAAATTGTCTGAAGTCATCATAAATTTGTATAATAACAGTAGAAGCAGGATCAAAAGGTGAATCAAGACAATTAAATAGCACTATCAATGATCAAAAATAATTATGAAAAAAAGTGGATCCAAATTCGTGTTTTTGGGCAAAAATTGGTGGAAACCATCAAAAATAGCAATTTCAATTATTGCACATGAAAGAAACAATAAATGAACAGTCAATATTTCTGTAGTTATATTCAATAGAAACCCATGTGACGAGGAATTTGCAGCGTTTTTCATATAGGTACGGTGTTGCGGCTGGTGGTGGAAGGGGGGGGGGGGTCTTAAGGCCACCCTAAGCTTCCAGATTTGTTTTCCAAGCCAGTAGAGTTATCCGAAACCCCCTAATCTTTTAAAACCTTATAGCTAGGTTAATAAGCTACTTCAAAAAAAATATTAGTCCAATTTCTCAGATTTTCTCATTTAAATTCTGTGTTTGCTTAACGTCTATCTTCTGGCCGTATCACCCACGTGTGAAGGTTTTTGGCCACCCACTTTCATTTGAGAGAAAAGTGGATATTTTTCATGTCGTGTGACTAGCTTTTTCATTGTGTGAGTTATTTTAAAGGATTTGAAAAATAATGAGTGGTAAATTACGTCTGAGCACGCAAAATGAAAATAAGTGTTGGTGGTATGGCCACCTTGAACTGAAAGGTCACCTTCAGGTGGACGTACCACCAACAATCAAATTTTTTTTAGAACTCTTCAAATACAAATGTACTATGTAACCCTAAATAACATTGATAACAACTTCTCCATTAGCTAGAGAAATCATTATTAATGGTTATATAGACGTCTAAGACAGCAATATTCCATGGCAAGTGTAAACAAAATAAAACTTGCCGGCGCAGATTAATAAGACGAATGCTGAAAACTGAATTCAAGTCTCGAATTTATGTCGTGGAATTTACCCACTGATCCAAGTTTTTCCACGCGCAATTGTCGCGTCAGGCAAACGAGTTCGGAGGGTAGAAATTGTGATTAGCTACCAATGGGGTATGCTCATGGGTCACAAAATTTCATTATTTTTTTAACGAAACTAGATTCCATTCTGAGAAATTTCACCAACTATACTGTCCAGTACCAACGGTACTGTGGGCAGGAGGGTCCCCCCGGCAAGAGGTGTGCAATGACGTCAGAATTACTGGAATTTTTGAAAAATAGTAGAAACAGAACTACTTATCGTAGGACAGTGCGGTTGGTGTCAAAATTCTCAGGATTGAATCTACTTTCATAAAAAAAATAAAATAAATAGGCGCGCATAACCCCCATGGTGTCAGTTCGATTTTTTCTTTTTGTAAAATGAAACTGTAACTGAAACTGAACTGGAACTGTTTTGTGCTTGACTGTAATGTATTATTTTTTTCAAATCATTTTCTACTGCATTACCGACTAGGTTTAATTACATGAATAGAACATCAAATGAACGCACACAATGATCATATGCGCTGCATATCTATTAATTATACTTATTTTTGTTCTCAGGATTTGTCAACTGCAATACCAACGCTTTACAATCCCTAACGCAATTGCACGGTAAGGTTTTTAAAGTTATCATCTTTTGTAATAATATATGTTATTAGATGGCTATGCTATCATATCTCATATGACCCAGAGTCGCGTTTGCCAGCAGCTGTATTTATTGCGCCAATTTACTGGTCCACCAATAAAGTATTATTTAGCGCTGCTTGCCTGTTCTCCTGTGTCAAGATCCCCCATGAGGTTCCCGTGGATAGCAGGGACTTGCAAAATGGTTTCATAAACCACTGATTCAATGAAATCCCAAACATTTGTATTGTTAGTAGATTGGCGCAAAATCCCCATTTACAGTTTCGACCATCGAAACGTCATATCTGTTGCATCACTAAGCTATTAGTCGTTCGTACAACTTAACGCACTGAGCGAGAATCATTTCATTCTACCGTTCGCAGTTCAAGAAAGGTAGCTGAACTTAGAATTTATCAAGAAAGTCAACGGAGGAGCAATTAATGAAAATTTCGAGAAAATTTACAATTAATTGACAATAACGGCAAAATAATCCTCTAATTGGATCGTTTGTTCGCTCAGTGTTTAGTTCTGGCAAACACGGAGAAAGAGAGGACAAGCTTCTACTTACTTTCACTTCAGTAATTATATTCTTCGTAGAATCTAAACCTCTCTTCTATCCTCTCTCTAGGCTCTATTCTTTGTGGACCTAAATTCATAAATTACGTTCTCATTTCCTATGGAAATAAATACGGAAATAAGATTTTGTTACTTACTCACCTGTGCATTATATACTCCCCTCCCTCTGTCGGGGACACAGGCACTTGTAATGCAGAAGCATCAAGGTTTTAGTTCACGTGCTTATGAATAAAATTTGATTCCCCTTGTAGGAGAAAGTTCTAACGAGAAATTTCGGGTCATATTTCACACGATTTTGAAATATTTATTAACATAGAACAGGTCGGTGGCATTTTTCTAATTTTCTACCTTTCAGCCCGAATGTAAGCCTCTTTTCATGAAGTCCTCTCGTGCTTGATAAAATTCTACAGTCAATTTCCGTTATTTATAGAGGGCAAGTACCTCCGTCGAATGTGTGGAACGCGTTTAACTGAATTTCGCCTGATTAATCTAAAAAATGAATGTTTCTTATTTACATCAAAACGCTTCACAATGTTATGCAGCGTTAAAAAATTCTGTAAAATCACGAGCAATATTCATGTTTTTGGACACATAAATACTCATAATCTGCACTCCCAAAATTCGAATGAAATCTCATGCAATTTCGAGTAGGCCCCGAACCTCATTTTTATTTTAACAAGGGTATTAATAAATATGCCACGTTTGGGACATGCACACAAATATTATCGATTAAAGGAGGGTTGCCGTTTCCATTTCATACTTTCCAAATATTTATTTGAAGCGACAGCATTTAGAACTTTTAGGGATTGCAGAACAGTGAACAGAACAAAAAATTTCCAATTCCTTTCCGTTTCAGATTATGTACTTGTGTATATATATGTGTGTGTGTCGTGGTCTTCCATATGGATCACCACATATCCTAGCCATCACCACAATATGTATAATTATTCTTTCCCGATGATATCTAACCTTGAATGAAACATTTCTAATTTCCTCAAAATATTTCTAATAGCGAGCGAAAGATGTGCAATTTCTGAGGATATCAAGTCAAACATAAAGGCCAAATAGGAGTTTTAATGGGTCAAAAATAGCTAAAAATCGTAATGAATGCTAATGGTAGTAGTAAAATCGCTCATAGGGTCATGCTGAATGATTCGATTTTTCCCTCTTACAAATTCAGTACAAAAACTGTTTGAGTGGCCCATGATGATGGCCAGCTCCCACGACTTGACTCATCCGCTGGATTTGCGCTTGGCTTCAGATGTCTAGACCTCCGAGATTTCCCTGAATTTGCTCCCTAATCATTCCACAGAAACTCTTGAAGCACTTTTGCAGGATTCTGACTTCTACATCAATCCAATTATTGTCAACTGCACTGTCCTGTTATCGCCCCGCAAAGAGCATCTGCCCATCTACATCCCTAATATCCTTCGCTTTAAGTTCTCATTCATTCGACGCAGTCACCATGACCTGCATCTTGTGCATGAAATATTTATGAATCGCCTAATATTAATAGTCTTTCCGTTGCTCTACATTTCCTGAGACTTGCGTTCGCACCTGTGAGCTCATACTCAAAACCACTTCGGAAACCTCAGTTTTATCAGGTAAAGAGGAGGGTCGCAGTGGGCGATGAGTGAAAGATACCGCTGTGTTGACCAGGGCATGGAATCCCTGGCTGTCCTTCCAACAGAACTAGAGTGCGTGAGAACATTTGCTTGTGAAATTGAGCGGTGATGTGACCTCACGGCGAGCATCGTCGACAGAGTCGCCCTATTTCCGTCCCTCTGTAACTGTACATACTCACATCCCTGTTCTCGATCCATCCTTAGCCGAGTTCGGGCTTCGATGTCGGTTTATCATAATTATACATACTTATGATTTAATGCAGATGGGTAGAGCGATGTTGGTAGTATGGTACCTAGAGGTGATCCTGAACGCAACAACAGAACAAAGAACGGTATAACTATAGCTTGCTTTACAAGGCACCGTTTGGTTTCGGAAACTCTGTATTATGATACTGTCAATGCAGTCAGTAAGTCGGCCAAGAAAATGCTAAGCAGGGATTGAAAATCCATGGATATTTGAGACCTCAATTGTTCTGTGAGGTTTTTATATGGTTCAAGGTTGAACAATGTCAACGTTCTCGTTTCAACGAAGGACTTCGTTACCCATCCATGCCCGCTAATTTCATACTCTTTCATATCGTAATAACTGTCCTATGAAATGTTTGGAATCTGTATAGAGTGCATCAGCTTGACGTGTGTGAACTGGCGATGAAATCGTGAAATCCCATTTCCAATAAAACACGTTGACTATTTCCAATAATAGTAACATACCACAACAAGAAATACCTAACGAAATTACATTGACGAGAAGGGAGATCATAACATAGTCCAATCGCGAAAGGAGGTCCATCGTGATTGGCTGTTGAAGTGAGAGGGATTGATTTGAAGGAACCAAGCTGTTACAAAAATGAATGCCATAATGAAGACAACTTCTAGGAATTACATCTTTCAAATGTTTACCTACTCTATCTGTTTGAGTTATTTCAAAATTTTCAGTACATCCAGCATGCTTTCCTTCGGCCAGAAACGAAGAAACTCAAAGAATTTATCTGTCAGATAAAATTTGAAGTCGTGAAACTGAATTATTGGATGAATAGCTAAGATGGACCTTATTGCTTCCGAGTCTGGAAGGCAGCGGAAGCTTTGTTTTCTCTTTCGAAAATTTTTTTGTGCTCCAAAATAAAAATTTCCAGTTGCATTTTGCGTTTCAGAGCCTCCTGAACAAATTTGGTTTCGTGTCTGTCTGTCCGTCTGTCTGTCTGCCCACATTTCCTTGCCACAGCCATAACTTCCACAATTTTGATCAGATTTCAATCAAATTTTCAGGAATTGTGTGGGTTTAGCGCTAGATGGTCCCCTATCAGTTTCATCATGATCGAATAAACGGTAGCCTCTGCGCAGGCGCTAACGAGATTTTCTTGTTACGGTCATAGCTCCATCAGTTTTGAACGGATTTTGGTCAGATTTTCAGGGATGATGCGGGTAAGGTCCCTTGAGGTCCCATACGACATTCATCATGGTTGAATCAGCGGTGGCAGTGGCACGTGGCACTGGCACCGCGTACATTCCAAACGTCGAGCATTCCAGGCAATAGAACTATAAACCTGGAAGGGCCTCTGCGTTAAAGAATGAAATGACGGGCTCCGCACTCTGCTCAGCTGATTTGCTAAATTCTCTCCTGTTCTCCCTAGGAAGTTGAAATTTGACAGGGACTCTTTGCGTTCTCAGTTCTATACGTGGACTAATTACTTTATCTTAAAGCATGAATAATAACTTCGAATTAGGTACCCTTATTAATAACAGTTAAGTAATTCCGTTAATTAATCTGAATCTTTATGTTAATTAATCCGTTAATTAATCTGAATCTTTATGTATGAAAATTTAATGGTGGCATACTTTGAAGGCCACGAGGAAGCTTCTGTGCCATGTCCTTGGCAGTGTATTTTCCTTAAAATCGTTCTCATGCCCCTTCATTGTTTCTCTAAACTTTCCACCGATCTACGAGAACACTCAGATTTAAACACTCCACTTCAATGAACCTAACGAAGATTTGTAATTATTTTTAGTGTTATATCCTTCTCTGAACCTTTTAGAACTTGGAATTTGTCCAGCTTTTTCAGATGTACGGTTTACTAATACAAACCTTGTATTCATCCATGATTCGAAACTGCTTACTTACTTGTCCACTATTCTTCTGAAAACTCTATTCCGTATTGTTTACTAGATAATGGACAGTTAGACGTAGTATGAATAGTTAATATCTCTGCAAGATATTTTACGCATTATATTTATGTACTTCGTTCAAAGTGCAAACGTATTTTTTTAATGCCCACATCATGTCGTACGATAGTCGAACAACTCCCAGGCCAACTAAATGCTATCCATGGATTAATTTAAAAACAGCTATTTGACAATAAAACGCGTGGGTATTTGTTCGTTACTAACTTTGCCGTTTGAATACGGTCAGTAATTCAATTACACCAACTTTTCCCATTGAAGGACCCAATAGTGAGAAAAACATTCAGCGGCTGATAATTGTTAGCTCGGCGTTTCGCTCAGTGAGGTCATGGAACATTGATTACTCCCTTTTATGTTGATTGTTATCCGTACTGATTTCCAACAGCCTTTGCAGTTAATTGTTGGTCCCATTGGTCGAGTGACTCCCACTGCAGGCGGACCAACAGCAGGTTATATACGATTGTAACGCCCCATACTCGTAGTGGTCAAGTTGAACGTCCTTGGGGAACTCGGGTTTCTTCGTGCATCCGCGTATTTTTAGAATTACATGTAATTATCCAAACCTTCCCACACTCTTCATCTTTTCAATGGCTTCTTACCTCCTGTCTGCAGGTCTAAAGGAAAAGAATCCGCTAATGTGCCGTGTGCCTTGTGCAGCCATTCAATATTTGCTTGAGCATGAGTACATGCAACTCATGCACGTACTTCAGGTACTACTTGGACACTGGTGCAACTTATTGGGAAGTCCGTTGTTTGGAGACGACCATTAACACTTGTGAGCTAGCTGTTCGTGAGAGATTGCTGTACGCTGCTTGGAGTTTTCGAACTTGTTCCAACAGGTTATGAGTACTTAGCTTGGTTGATCGAAAAAGAGTAGATACGAATATATTTCAGTGCTCTGCTAATCTCAGTCAAATATTACATTTGTAACAGCGGGACAAAATACTGTAAGTACGTCTGGTTCATTGCTTCTCTTTTGGTGAATGTATGAGCTTCGGTCTTGAGCATTGTACCCCCCACGACAACTAACCCATTTCTCACACATTCACATCACTTTAAACACATTACCTTTTGATGCATGGTTCAGAAACGATTTCATATACTTTTATTTGAGGGATCGTACTGATAGACATATATTATCATTTCTCATGAATAGCCAATGGGATGTGTTCACCAGAAATCATGTTTATGTCACTACCTATGTGACCTCACTTTAGTGATGCTGACGTCTTCGGAAGGCTCTGTTGTTTGATAATGCTATATAAGATGGGTTATAAAAGAGAAGAAGTGTTTGATATGGGCATACAGTCGTAATTCTCATTAACTACGTCGGCTACTGCTGAGGTCCTTGTCCCAGTTATAAACCAGACCTTCACTGTTTCATCTTCCTTGATTGAACTTATCGCGCATGCAGGAGTGAGCTGTTTTTTGCCTATCGCCATACTCGTAGTAAATTGTCTGTTAGGCATGAAACGGCGTTTCGCAGCTATTCAACACATTGCAGAGCGAACTAAGGGTATCATTTCTTATGAACGGTGTCATTATTTAGATAAGGTGTTGTAAAAATTCTTTCTGTTTTGTTGTTGCACAGTTATTGTTACTGACAATGCAGTGTGCCCAAGATAGGGTTAACCTCAATTTTTATGGTTCTGTTGGTTAATTTTTGTTTTATAATACTCGGTAACTAAGCTGAACGGCTTAGTATTGTTTTTTTTTCTTTAAATTCTCAAAGATTCATGAAAAATCGGAATATTTTTAATTTATAATTTTTCACATAACCTGGTCGCTTCAGTGGTATCAGATTTAAAATTCTAAAACGGCCTACCAGAGATGATGCTAACTTGGGATTTTTTTCTTCTTATTTTTTTTTTAAAACTGAATCCCTAATTTTAGCGAATTTTCGAAGAAAAGGAAGCTATTGTTCTCGGTCCAAAATTTTTAAAACTCGAATTTCCGAAAGATTTTTATACCAAAATCCGTTTCAGACCATCCTGAATTCACTACCGAAAGACACCAAAAATTATATATATATATATATATATATATATATATATATATATATATATTTATATATTTATATATTTATATATGTATGTGTCATTCCAGACGATAACTCTCGAAAGAATTGAGATAAAAAGTTCAAATTTGCACGAAAAATCTGTCTTGGCAATCGACAGGCTAAGTTCGTAGATGGGCAGAATCGGTTCACTCTAAGGGGGAGTTTTGGGGAGTTTTAGGGGGGAAAAATTACCCAAAAATTCCCAAAATGAAACAGTCTGACAAGTGACACCTCATTTTAAAGGTTTTTGTACGCTGAACACGATGGTGAAATCAGAATTGCGATATCTCATTCCGTTCTCAAACTGGAGCACTTTGAAGATGAAGGAACGTGGTTATTTCTTGAGATAAAACAGTTTTACATAAAATCAGTTATTTCTTCGAAAATTCGCTCTTATAGCCATGCTGCATGACTGTGGTTTTTTCATTTTTTTGTGGAACTTTGAAAATGCATTACAAATTAAGACAACATACCTTGAGGGCTTCATTCGGTCTCGTTCGGTGCAGAATTTAATTTCATAGGTACTATGTTTATTTCGTGTTATTTTTATTTATTTATTTATTTAAAGTTTATTTTTATTTTTTAGTCATGCTATCCCACAAAACACTTGAAGAACGAGAGAGACTATTTATTGAGTGAAAAATGGATCAACCCAATTACCCTGCCACCCCTAAAATATGGGTATATTTGTGATCTGCCTGAAATTTCCTTTAGGGCCTTGAAGCTGGTACAAGTATCATTATATCATATTTCATTCTTCCTAAGCCAAGGGGTTTTTTGGTTTATTATTCTGTGAATAATACACCTATGTATTCGCTCAGCAAAAAATTTGTATAACACCCCCTCAAAATTTTTTCTTTTCCGTTTCAAGGTGCGTAGATTCCAAAAATGCAATGTCCGTCCGCCGTCCGCCGTACGCCGTCCGCCGTACGCCGTATCACGTGTACAGGCTTCATTTTCGGTCTAAAAAAGTCGTTCTTTCGCACACATGCTCCATTTGGGCCCTAGTTGTGTCCCGAAACTTTTCAGCCCGATCGGAATATACCCAGGGGTGTTATGAGTGAAAATGTGTATAAAAATAGGTACTTTTTGCGTTTTAACAACATGTTAGTAACATGAGCTTTTGAGGTATCTTTTTCCATGTTTTTGAGGACGAGAAGACCGAATATGAAGTCGATTTTGACCAAAGACGCGGAAATTGAGGTTTTACCAAAGGTTCAGCTCCCAAAATTGGTTTTTTATGAGTCAAAAACCTGGAAAACTGTCTGAAATCACCATCAATGTGTACAATAACATTGGAAAAAGTGTAAACAGGTGAATCAAGACCATTAAATGCCACTACCAATGATTAAAGATGATCTTGAAAAAAAAAAAAAAAAAAGCGTACCTATTTCATGTTTTGGGGGCCAAAATTGGTGGAAATCATCAGAAATAGCTATTTCAATCATTCCACATGAAAGAAACAATACATTTAACAGCCAACAAAAATCTCTAGAACTCCAATAGAATAATAAACCCATGTGACAAGGACTTTGCAGCGTTTTTTAAATGAATAGAACCATTGGAATAATTGGTGAGGCGTGTAGCTTTCACTTTAGTGTTGAATGGATAGCGAAATGATAATAATTTGCGGCTCTAGAGCTAAGCGTCCAAAACATTACTCCCCGCTTCTCCACCACCACACACCTATGGAGTTTTTCGGCAATCAAAACAATATTTTTCTCCAACTGCAAGTCAACACTTATAACAACAGATCGTTTGCTCACGCTTTCCGTAAATCTCTGACCTTCCGTGTTAATGTGTTGATGAGGGAGACAATCTATTCTCAAAACAGGTGAAGACTCCATGATGCAGTGGAAGAAGTTGATCAACGATTAGAGGAACCGAACCCAACCTGTCAAAATCCACTCACAATGTAATTCTCAACTTTCCTTTTGAGGCGTTCACTGTTTTCCTTCATTCAAGTTTTCCCTCATCTTCTAGAAATAACTGTCATATTAGGTCGTTTCAGTTGAGGGCGAAAACTCGGATTACTCTCTGTGGCTGGAGTACATTCGTGTCCATTCAGCAACCCCTATTGATTATTTGAGTTTGCCAAACTCGACATCGCCTTTCGATTTGATCTATCACGCCGTATTTAAATATAATTTTGAAGCGAGATTCACATGCGTATTTGAAACGGGTGAAATAATGATGCAAAAATGATATGCGAGTAGATCGTTAATCAGTAGTATGCCAATTACAAACTGATGACAGAGAATGTCAAATATCTTGGAACTTTCGAAGCCCCTCTTGGCGCTGGACGAGACTTTTCCCAACGTCCTCTTTTCAAATTTCATTTATTGATCCTCACAATAATTAACCTTTACTGATGACTAGTTTGATTTTTGTTTAAGTTAAAGTCATAATATAATGTTAATGCATCGGAAACTGACCCATATCCCAGTCGACATGATTCCACGTGAGGGCAATACAATTGTTTAGTGATAAAATTGTTTAGTGCGTATAATTAGTGAAGCGTGGTAAGCAATCCTCTCAGCTTTCGCTTGGCATTTCGTGGGTAGTAATTGTGCCAAACCAGCGCTATAATACGCACCGCGAGGTCGCAATCGCAAGGATGCAACGCCAAAATATTATTAGTACCCATGACATTCAGCTTCTGTCCGGCTCTTAGGAGTGTCACAATCCCTTTGAATTATTGTCGTTGTTGCTTCTATTTAGCTATAGCTTTGGAATCTTGTTACGGTGGGGAGCTTTACTGCGCAGTTTGGACGTCCAGTGACGCGGGAGCGTCACGCCCGCAAGAAAACCGAAAAACTCAAGAACGCGGCAGAACAAGTAGGGGTCCCTCCCCATAACTCCGATGTTGATTTTTCGTTCACCCTTTCTCGAGGGGCCCTGATGACGTGTACCAAATTTCAACCCTCGGGACTATAATTTGCCGGAGTTATGGAAGCTTGAAAATCTGTATTTTTCAAGGTTTTCTACTTCTTCTTCTTATTCTTGGACAGGCCTCACACACATAACGGATCGTGCTGAAATCTTGCACACACATTCGTTATGCTCAAAGGAAGTGCCTTTAGTGAATTTATCCCCCCTTCGTCATCCCATTTGGGGGGGGGGGGGGGGTGCAGTCTCCAGGAGTAGGTTAGAGAGGGTTTTAAGGGATGAAATTTGGCTTCACTGGTGCTCCCCGAGGAAGTGTTCAACATATGAACCGGATCGTTAGAAGCAGAGTTATAACTCTTTGAAAATGCAGTAAGTTATGGTCAGCTAACCCAATTGACATCACGTTTGGAGCGCTGTAACTTTCGTGTATTATAATTTTCTGCAGCGCTTTTTGAAAATTTTCAACAAAATTCAAAATTTTGTTGAAAGTAAAAAATTATAAACCAATTTTTTGATAATTTAAAAAATTTGGGCGAAAAATTTAAAAAATTCAAAGAAAACAGTAAGTAAACATTTTTACTGGGGAAAAAATTTTGACAGGGGAAAAAAAATATGTTGACCGAAAACAATTTTACTGGGAAAAATTTTTACTAAAAAAAAATTTCACTGGGAATTTGTTGTAAGGTAGGGTACCTGGGGGACTTTTCGCCCGAGGGAACAGGTTTGTGTACACATATCCAACAGAGGGGGAAGGAACAGGTTTCTATATGCACATCCACGAGCGAAGTGCGTTTCACCGAGCATGCTACTTTGGCGGGCAAAATGGTTAGCAATCCTTTTTGCGGCTGTGGAGTTATCCTTGGCGGGTAAATTTTTACAACAGAGTGGTTTCAGAGAGGTTTTTCGTTGATGGGGGGGGGGGGGGGGGGATCCCTACGTTACTTCGGAAATTCGCACCGAAGTACCTAATGTCCGCGAATAATTCATGACTGGAACTTTCAACTTCCCCTTCAGTTTCTTCAACTCTCACACAAGCGCTAATGGCGCTTGTTCTAAACCACCCTGTGTACTGAGGGCCTATTTTACCACCTGCTACTTCACCCCACTCTTCCCGCACCTCCTTCACGAGAAATCGGATTGCGATGTACGAAATAGGATTACAAAAAGAAAAGAAACGTGATGTGATGCTGCGTGTAACATTTTCGGTCCTACTTACCTGCTATTAATCCAAATCAATGTGGGCGTGATCGTAATCAAGATTACGATTACGATTATAATCGCAGGTGCTTGATGTGATTACGATTACATTCATAATCACAACTTGATTATGATTACACTCGTAATCACAACTTTTTCCTGTGATTACAATTGTAATCTGTAATCACAGGTTTTTCGTATGATTACAATGTAATCACAACTTTTTCCTATGATTATACTTGTAATCGAAATCGTGATTACGAGTGTAATCATAAAATAAAAATTGTGATTAAGAGTGTAATCATAGGAAAATCTATGATTAAGAGTATAATCGTAATAACACTTCAAGCACCTGTGATTATAATCTTAATCGAAATCATGATTATGGTTATGCCCAAAACTGATCCCATTTACCCTATTCCATTGCATAAATACCTTTGAAGCTAAATAATGGTTAACGATCTTGGTTCGGTTATTGAATATTTTCCCCGAGCAAGTGGTGTTCCAATTAGGTAGAATGCCACTGTTACCAACAAAAAAAATCTTGATTGGAATCAGAAGATTCTGTAACCGATTTTGAAATAGTATAATTACGTGGTACATAGTGGTGTCTTTCAAGAATCATATTTAGGAAGAAAAAAAAGAAAAAGAAGTAATCTTTCGTTTGACAATGAGTCGGTTGAGAATTTCGTCCATCTAGAATTTTATTTTGATCTACTTGCCTGAAGATCTGAAGTGTAAGTGAAATTTTAATTGGTAAACTATGATCTAATGACTATATTTACATGAAGTGAAACATTTACATAATGCCGAATGTATTTACAAAGCCAGTGAAGGGTTTAAAAAAATAATAAAAAAACTACAGCTCACTGGTCTACAAAAAAAGTGACCTGCGAGTTGCTGCCTTGTTTGTGTTTAGTCTACGGATTTTGGAAAGTGCTGATCCTGTAATGTTGGCAAATTTTTCGGTTGGTTCGTATAAGATATTTTTTCGGCAGTTTTACAGAGTTTTACATGGAATTTTCAGCAAACACCAACTACACTCAAGCGCCTTAAAAATGGGCTAGTTTTAAAGGTACTTGAACGCCGAATATACCATTAATTTTTTTAAACTTTAAACCAATTCTTCAAATTTCCCAATAAACTTGGATGTCTGGTAAAACTTTCAAAACAATCGGTCGGATAAGAGTGACGACTGGACAAATAGCAGAGAGTTTCTGGACTCTCCCCTACTTCAAACCGTTACAACATTCTCCGTTTATTGGAAATTTCCTCTGTTATTCCCAATCATTTAGGTATTTACTGTTAAAAATGCCCCCTTTTGTATGATCGTCTCTCCTATTCGTCGCATGGTTTGCTAAAACTGATTTTTTCGCAAAGCTTCAAAAATTCAAATGTTCCATATTTTTGAGTGTTTATAGCTGCGGTTGACCTCATTCGACGCAGAATTGTCTCATCCTATGCGGGGTTATCATTGATAATTATTTTCCCAGGGCTTAATGGACTTGCCAGAGATGAGAACGTAGTCGAATTTTGACGTACCAGAGCTCTGATGTTCGATGCATCTCGCCTATTTTTGATTTCTCATTTATTAGCATTATTATCTCCTATCAATCTCGCCGTAACGCGCAGTATTACATACAAAATATGGAATTCGATTTCTAGGGTCCATGGCGAAAAATTGTAGTACTGAGAAGAAACAACACATTCATGTAATGTAAACTGACTTAAAAAAATCGCAATCTTGCAGTATAATTGGGAAGAGGAAAGAGAATTGCATTAATTCAAAACAGTCAAAGCAGAAGTGAAAATAGGTACTGAAATCCTCTTGGCAGTTCAGAATAATTTTGTGAATCTTTTCTTATACTTAATATTGGGCGGTAGCCGGAGTGTATTGTATATGTATAACAAGAGCATTAGGAACGTTTGCAGATGAGCAGGAAAATAAAGAACGCATGCGATCCTGATCAAACAAGGAACAAACAGACAGGTCCCTGGGTATATGCAAAGTTCTGACATGCACGCACGCACACGCACACACTCACACACACACCCGACGTTGGCTACGGGATTTTAAAAAATCGAAATTTTACAAAAACTTTTGTAATGTCAAACAATTTTTGGAATTGAAAAATGGGCTAAAAATCTCTGGGAATTGAATTAGAGGTACCACAAGCTGTATGAAATGGCGACAAAAGTTCGCCAAAATGTTTATGGCAAACAAAAGAATGATTTCGAAGAAGGGCAATGTTCAAAAACAAGAAGTGGGTTAAAGTTGAGTTTTTGAGATTCAACAATTGCTAAAAATCGCCAAAAATGTATATAAATCAAATGTTATTTATGTAAAATCAGTGATATAAAATGGCGATTAAAAAAAACGCTGCAAAGTCCTTGTCACATGGGTTTATTATTCTATTATTTTATTGGTCTACAGAAATACTGGCTGTTTATTTATTTTTTCTTTCATATAAAATAATTGAAATAGCTATTTCTGGTGGTTTCCACAAATTTTGGCCCCCAAAACTTGAATTAGGTACTGCGCTCCTTTTTTTTTTTTTCAAATTACCTTTGATCATTGATTGTACCATTTAATCGTCTTGATCCACGTGTTGACACTTTTTCGAGTGTTATTATACAAATTGATGGTGATTTCAGACGATTTCGCAGGTTTTTGACTCATGAAAAATCAATTTTGGGAGCTGAACATCTGGTACAACCTGAATTTTCCACTCCTTGGTCAAAATCGACTTCATATTCGGTCTTCTCGTTCCCAAAAACATGGAAAACGATACGTCAAAAGCTCATTTTACTACTATGTTACTAAAACACAAAAAGTACCTATTTGTATACACATTTTCACTCATAACACCCCTGGGTATATTCCGATCGGGCTGAAAAGTTTCGGGGCACAACTAGGGCCCAAATGGAGCATGTGTGCGAAAGAACGATTTTTTTTAGACCGAAAATGAAGCCTGTACACGTGATACGGCGTACGGCGGACGGCGTACGGCGTACGGCGGACGGACATTGCATTTTTGGAATCTACGCACCTTGAAACGGAAAAGAAAAAATTTTGAGGGGGTGTCATAAAAATTTTTTGCTGAGCGAATACATAGGTGTATTATTCACAGAATAATAAACCAAAAGGGCGTTTGCTCGCTGTTTCAGGGGCTTGCGTACTTGGTGATGCGTAGAATTTAAGGAAAAGGTTGGGCAAACTAATTAATTTCTGATTGTAGCGTTCAGGAAACATCCGCATTGATAAGGCAGCTAAGCCTGTGCATTATTCACCGTCCGTCCAATGATCACCACGTCGCGAATTTCACGGGGATTTTCCGGTCAGGTAGTCGTCCGAAGGGGCCTCCGAGCTGTTTTGAGTCTGAGGTTCGTCAGCTCCCCCCCAATACCTCTCACAATCTCTCGACTACCGCCACCAAATAAATCATCCCGCCGTGGGTTTTCGGGGGGAACAATGCAAGGGCGGACAGTGTACAGTCGCGGCCTTCTCAAGTGGGAGCCCTGACCTCGTTCATATGACTGGCTGTGGCCGACGTCATTGTTCAACCTCTCCGCCTAATTGGTGGAAGAAATCTCCCCCGCATCGCCACTCACTTGCTGTCAAGACCTCCCCGGTGAGCTCCGCCGCATTTCCCCGAGGTCTCCAAGGTCGCTGTCTCCGTGTTGTTCCTTATCAATCACAGAAGCGCACTCTGCAGTGCACCACCGTGTTGGGGGGGTCACGGATAAGGCCTTCCAACTGTAACAGTGTAATTCCTGTTTTGGGTAATTTTAGCGAATTTTGAGAACATGAAGCTATCTGGCTTGTTCCAAAATTTTTAGAGATGCTCCCTGTGAACCGGAAAACCTTCCAAAATCCGTTTCATGCTTCGGAGATCTAGATTTTCACTTTTTCGTAGATATATATTATATAGATATTATATATTACATACATATTATACACATACCTATATATTTTATACATATATCATATATCATACAATATCATGTGCGCGGGCGTGTGGGTGTGTGTGTGTGTGTGTGTGTGTGTGTGTGTGTGTGTGTGTGTGTGTGTGTGTGTGTGTGTGTGTGTGTGTGTGTGTGTGTGTGTGTGTGTGTGTGTGTGTGTGTGTGTGTGTGTGTGTGTGTGTGTGTGTGTGTGTGTGTGTGTGTGTGTGTGTGTGTGTGTGTGTGTGTGTGTGTGTGTGTGTGTGTGTGTGTGTGTGTGTGTGTGTGTGTGTGTGTGTGTGTGTGTGTGTGTGTGTGTGTGTGTGTGTGTGTGTGTGTGTGTGTGTGTGTGTGCGCGCGTGCGTGCGTGCATGTGTGCCAGTCCCTTAATTTCCATGGTAAAAAATTCGTTCTTCCGCAGAAAAATCCGTCTCCGCAAGAGTATTAATGAGTTTGCACTGTGAGCCGGGGTGGAAGTTTGCAAATTTTTTGTTAAAAAAATCAAAACAAAAAGGTTTTCAGCAACATAGGCATTTGGGGTGTTTTCAGTCTTATTGTTTGGGGCGCTGAATCTATTGCAACTGGTCCCAGTCCGATTGGACCCACCCAGCGTACCAAATTTACGAAATTATATGGTCTTGAATCCAAAAACGTTGCATATCCCTACTATATTATAAAAACGGATCTCTGTGAGTCTGTCTGTGAGTGAGTCTGTGTGTCTTTCTATGCACGGCCAAACGGCTCGACGGATATCGACCAAATTTGGCACGAATATCCGGTAGGCTCCCAAGTTGTGCAACGTCGCATTTTTAATTCCCTGACCATAGCGGAACTATGGTCGACCATGGTCAACTTCGTTAATTGAAATGGTAACCCCTATTTTTTATCGCGTATTCGTAATCTACGTGAAATTCTATCTACGATCGACCCTTCGGACTACCCCCGCGGTCGACCATAGCGCATCCATGGGCCCCTCCATGGTCGAATCCCGAATTGCTCAACGGATATCGACCAAATTTGGCAGCAATATCCGGTAGCCTCCCAAGTTGAACGTAGGCGCATTTTTAATTCCCTGACCATAGCGGAAATATGGTCGACCATGGTCAACTCCTGAATGGCTTGACGGATTTTGATAAAATTGGGCACAAATACCCGGTAGGCTATGGGATTTTTCCGTCGTTTGTTGGTTCCACGATACTGCGTACAGCGAATCTCGGATAGCGAGCGAAGCGAGCGGTCAGGCTAGTTTTTTATATAGGCGTATGAGGTGTCGTTTACCATGGTTTTTTTTTCTTCGGTGAATCGATTACGAGTAGAGTTTTAGCACGTTAAGACTGCCTCGAGTGATCAGAATCACAATTTTTGGTTCAGAACACCCAAAAATGATTTTTTGGCATAATTTTTCTGCACGACGTGCCACTGTGGTCTCAGCGTGTGCCCAGTCAGGCCGTAATGAGTGCTCTGGCCGATGACCATTAATTTAAATTCTCAATTTCCCAAAATACATCTTTGAAAATTTGCTCTTTAAGCCATGCTGCATGAGCGGAATTCTAATTTATAAAGTTCCAGCCATGCGGCTTGACAATATGAGTGAATTTTTGAGGATATTTTTGGCATTTTCAGCGATTTTTTAACCTATTATATTAGGTATTAGCGATTTTTGATACTCAAGAGTTTTGATACAAGAACTCAAATTTGACCCACTTTCTCTTGCTGAAATTACCCACATTCTGGCTCATTCATGTTAGCTGAGTGCGGGTCGTATCCGAAGAGTACCTACCTGCAATTAGCTATTACCTATAGCATGTGGGTTTTAAATATTATTTTTTAATGCGGAGGTACGCGAGTTAAATCTTTGACTAAATGTATATCAAAACAACGTTTGAAAATTTTTAAATCAAGTTCATTATGAAAGACTAGAAGAATAAAAGTAATTCATGGAATGTCTCACGATCATTAAAAATTCGCTGAAACGATGTTTTTAACCTATTTTTGATAGTTATCTGCCAGACCTAGAAAGCGGATTCTTCAACAGGAGCTTCTTTGGATGAAAAGAAATCAAGCCGCGGAACCAGAAAAAAATAATTATAGGGGCCGTAATCTTGTGCAGGGTTGCATACACACGTACACACAATCATGAACCTACCTAATATAAATTCGCTTGAAAATTGTATAGATATGGCATCCTTCCCAAAAACAAACCACAAACAGGATTGATATCCAATTTGCCAGCCATAGAAGCACTCTCGGTGCTTCGCACCTCGCTGTTGGATGAGCATATAGAAATCTGTTCCTTCCCATTCGGTTGGATGTAGGTATATAATTATAAACACGCTGCAAAGGCCTTGTCACATGGGTTTGCTATTCTATCGGACATACCTACAAATGTTGGCTGTTCATGTCAAAACACCAAAAAACTCGATTATTACCCATAACACCCTTGGGTATGTTCTGGTCGGGCTGCAAAGTTTCGGGACACAACTATGGCCCAATTGGAGCCTGTGTGCGAAAGAACAAATTTTTAGGCCGAAAATAAAGTAGATATGGATTATAATTATAATTATGGCGTACGGCGCGCGCACGGCGGACGAACACTGCATTTTTGGAACCTACACACCTGTTCATGTGTGTGTACTATTCACAGAATAATAACCCCCCCTCCTCCACACTCTTGAAATTTCTTTCAGTGCTGCTTGGCGGAGCTTTTCGCGTGGAGAGCAAATTTTTTAAAGATTTTTCAAATAGGTATTTAAAATTTTTCAAATATTTTAAAAATGTTGTTTTTTCAAAAATGGTCAATTTAAAAAAGTTCGCATTTTTCAAATCGGTTTTCAACTTTTTTGCAGAAAAGTACCTATAATACGCGAATGTTACAGCGCTCTAGACAAAACCCAACGAAAAATAGGTTATTTTACCATAAGTGCTTTTTAAAATAGTTATAACTCGGCTTCTACTGTCCAATCCCTCAGGGAGCCTCAGTGAAAAGTGTGCCAAATGTCAGCTCTTGAACGATTGCACACTCTAAACAAATTGCACACATTGCTCTTTCTTGGAGCATGACGAATTGGTGTGCAAGATTTTAGCTCGATCCATTAGATCTGTGAAAGTAAAATAGGTAAATTTTTGACTCTCCTGGAGAAAAATTATTTGGGCTATTGAAACACTTTGTTTCTGTCTTACATCAGCGTCCTCTACCATTGTGGTGAATTCAAAGTATTGGTTTATTATTTTCAATAATGAACCATTCGAATCGAGCATGAAAAAAAGTTCTAACCCCCCCTCAAATTTTGGTGGTATACGTTTCAAGGTATGTCGAATCCAAAAATGCAATAAAAAAATTTCTGTCTCTACGCCGTACGCCGTACGCCGTACTGGCCACTTTTCTTAGTTACCTACCATGAATAAATATTGATGAAATTCGGGTTATAGGTTCCGTTCTGGGTCTATTTGGTCCTCGAAGCTCGGCGATACTGTCAGTCATCTCTAAGGGGTTCAAAATAGGGGTTGAAATTATCAGAACGCCGTACTTAACTCGAAAACTTTCGATGGAAGGGTATGGTTTTTTTTACGTTATTGTCTTGAGCTAAACAATTTTTTGAGACCACCCGGATTATTGTACGTCCAGCCGTTCGTGTGCAACAAAAAGCTTCGTCAACACGAATCAAACTGTATAAATCCGGCCCGGATATCATCACTAGGGAGCACCTGATTATAATCAAGGATGGCTGTATGAAGTCGAGTTGGTTGTTCTGCGATATTATTTCATTTGATTAGTGATGGACTATTGGATTTTGTTGGTAGGTACTTCTGAAACTTGAACAAACGTTGAAGTATTATTGATGGAACACAACGGCAAATTATTACACAACGGCAAATTATTACACAACTTTAAATTATTACATTCAAAGGCTAATTATTACAGAACGGTAAATTATTACCCAACGTTTCATCTACCAAGAAGGGGCTCGATTTTGGGGCATCTATTTCACTCCACATCAACAATTTTCCTACAGAACTCCATTATTTGCGTTTCTTTTTGCCATTTTAGTTACTGTTTGTCATTGACAGAATTATTTTAGCAACATTTAACTCGTGATTTAGGTAGGTACCTTGTAACGAGTGCGGGGTTAGGTACTACGGAGGGTCTGCAATCTACATAATATGTATAGAATAGTACATATTATATTATATAGACGGGTTATCTATATAGAGAGCTGTGATCTGTAACAGAAGGGTATTCTGTACAAAATAATAAACCGTTGTGCAGGGATTTGCAGCGTTTTTTTTTCTCCTCTTAAATAGCAGTTTTAGAAGATTTTTATCCACATCAATTCAGTTTTGACCCAACTAATAAATATTTTTATTCAGATATTTATTATTTAACTTTTATTCAGAACTTTTTCCAGGAAAAAATATTGTTGTGAATTCTACCTTGAATCACAGTTTTATATTATTCTTCATGGATTTATAGATTTTCGGCTATTGTCAAGTCACGTATAGCGATTTTTGATCCGAAAACGGCCTCATCATCAGTGCGGAAATCACCATGTGTATGTTTTTATTGGCGTGAAAGGTTACGCAACGTTTATAAATACTGGGTCAGCTGGGTAAATATTAACGCGAGTTAATCATAATACGCGCCATAAGTGCTCGTGAGTGAGTTGCTGAAACTCCAAAGGGAAGTGAAAATCACACTCCAGGTGACAGACTCGGAGTGTTCCTGTCATTTTTGCAAAAAACGCTGCAAAATCCTTATCACATATATTTATTATTCTACTGGACATACAAAAATGTTGGCTATTCATTATTGCTTCTTTATTGCGTAACAATATTGAAATAACTATTTTTGATGGTTTTCACCAGTTTGGCTCCTATTTTTGACAAATTATCCTCTATCATGGAACTTTCCATTGAATTGCCTTGATTCTCCTGTGTTATTATACACATTTCTGGTGATTACAGCCATTTTCACAGGTTTTTGACCCATAAATATTGAATTATGAGAGTTAAAACTTCGTTAGAACCTCTGCCGTTCACACAGAAGTCAAAATCAACTTCATATTTTGTTGGTCTTCTCACCCTGAAAAATAAGGAAAACGATACATCACAAGCCCATGTTCACTAAAACCTCAAAGATACCTATTTGCAACGAACTAAATCACTCGCGACGAAATCGTGGAAACCCATTTCAAAGAAAAACGGAGTTATTGAAAAATAGTCTATTTCCACTAATACACGAAAAACGCAAAAAACACTGTTATACCGGTTTCGGTGATCAAACCATCGTCAGTAACACACAATGATTACTGACGATGGTTTGATCACCGAAACCGGTATAACAGTGTTTTTTGCGTTTTTCGTGTATTAGTGGAAATAGACTATTTTTCAATAACTCCGTTTTTCTTTATACCTATTTGCACCCATTTTTCACCCATGACACCCCTCGGTGTTTTCCGATCGGGCTGCCGAGGTACTCGACACAACTAGGGCCCAAATGGAGCCTGTGTGCGAAAGAAGATTTTTTAGACCGAAAATTAAGGTAGATATCGATGACACGGCAGACGGACATCAAATTTTTAAAATATACACACCTTGAAACGCAAAAGAAAATATTTTGAGGGGGCATTCAAACAACATTTTTCGAACCGAATATACATTGGTTTATTATTCAGAGAATAATAAACCAAAACTAAAATGCCCGCTTTTTTGGGATGGAAAATTCCTTATAAGTTAATCCCAATAAACAGTAACTATTTTCCATGGAAATGTACCTTTTCCACTGTACTATACCGAAGTACCGAGAGGCGCTTGCTTATCGAATAGATGGATCTATTCAGACCAAACGTACGAAAATCATTTCGCCAGACGAAGCATGAATGTGCAAATTGACAAACTGGTATATAGGGCTGTTGCTTACTGTTCTAAATGGATGGATGTTTGAGATTTAAGCACGCGTGATACAAGAGGCGATGACTTGGTTGAATTGGTATTTAACTGAAATATTGGCACGCGTGTAGTTCATGGTGAAAATGTACATAATCAGCATCCAGAGTTTCAAGATTTGTACTTTCTCTGTACTTCTGGACTATTGTGCATAAGAATCTATTTCGTCCGTAGCTCCTCCTCTATAATTCCTAACTTCCATCTCTGACGCTCTCCAAAGGTGTTTTGGACGCCATCCTTAACTTCCCTACCTCGGGACATTCATCTGGCACGTTTGGGAAAGTGTGTTCATGCGTAGCAAATTTTCCAGAAACCCTGAAACTGCGACAGTTCCAGGGGTAGGAGGTTCGATTCCTCGGTGGAGAATTTTCCACTTCTAGGGTGGAAGCTGTGTATGTTAATTACGTTGTAGTAACTGTTATGTTATTGCTTCCTCGTGGTACCAAAACGTTGACGCAATTAAATGAGCACTTGTAAGTCTGAGGAGCAGATACGTACGGTGTGTCCATTGTTCGTTACTTACCAGTACATTGACCACATAACCACTAACACATCTTGTAGGTTGTTTCTATGTTTTTTCCATTCCCTTTTATAGAAAGACAGAGGCAATAATAATAAGTAATAAGTAATAATAATAATGTTGATTATTATTATTAATTTTTACCATTGCATTTATTCAAGAAAAATACATTTACAGTATTCAAAAGTAAACAGCTAGGTAAATGGTACTAGTTCCCGATGCGTGAAACCCGCGCTGGGAACAGGAGCGTGTAAAAAAATTTCTTATTTTGTTTTGTAAGATAACATAAATTTCAACTTCTATGAAGGGTATATCTCCAGTACATACATTCTTTTATTATTCTATAAAGATTTGCCCACTAACTTTTATTATATTTTATGTCCTGTACAAAATACTGGACAGGTGTATCCTCTATCCTTTAAGTCATTGTCTGACATGAAATTGAAATTATTATTATTGTTGAATAGATCTAAATTTGTCAGTCACAATTTTTTTAAAAATAAAACCTTTGAGCCGCCGAAGTGTTCATTCTGGGCACAATCAATGTTATTGATTATTCTATTGGCCGCTGCTTTAGTTGTAATTTTCTCGATCATTTCGATGGTTTCGCCTTGTTCATTTAACAGAGTTCTGCTTGCCTTCGGTCTACCTTATCCAAATTGGGGCGCTAATCGATCCCCAGTATCGGGGGTTTATTCAAGGGTGACCTTTCAGTCCTCTCCAAGTTTGTTGTAGCACGCTTTGGTGTGCCCACGCAGAGCTCGATGGCTTTTGTTTTCTGGTAGTTCATGATCTAGGACAGAGACTTTTGAGTGGAAAATTCTATGGAAATATTTCGGAGTCGTCAACCAATCTACTGTTAATGTGCGATTTCTTAATTCCATTCACTTTTCCACGGTCATCATTGCTCATTTGAAGGGGAATGGACCGCAGTCCATGGGATGTTAGTAGGAATTATGCGGTCTTTTCGTGGCTCACCCTTGCACTCGAAGACTTTCAGCATAGCAAAAGACGGATATTTTGAATAAGTTTTGGCTATTTTTTCACTCAGTGATTAAACTTCAAGTCAAAATACGACGCGACGTGGTGCTGAATGAAGGTAAGCTTAATTTACAATAATCTTCAACATAACAGTTTTTTAAGTAAATACACAGGTTAGATGCAAGCCGTTTTTGACGTGGGCATGTTCAAGTGGCGCCCTGTGTGGCTGGATTATACTGTATAGGTTGCTGGGTTGTGCTCTATAGGCCTGGCATCCGTCTGTACAGGTTACCAGTATACTCTATCTCTATAGCTTGCTGGATTATAGCCTATAGGTCTGGCATTCGTAAACTTGAACGTTCATTTTAGAAATTAAGTTTTCGAGGATACTTTGTCCGATTTCGCCAAAATTTTATAAGCATGTAGTTGGATACATCGTCGGGCTATATCTGTACAACGATCATCGATTCTGCTGTACTAGAAATATGAATTTATTACACCAGCTAATTACCTATACGTATCAGACTAATTGTGGGAGGAAGCTATTCTGCCCACTTGACAGGCTTTGGACTTTTCGAAATGGACGTCCAGTTCGTTGAATCGTCATACCCTTCCTTACAGCTCCCTGGATACAAGCGCAGCTTCGAGCGAAACATTTGAAAGCGCAAAATCTAAGTGATTCATGGCCTCCGAGAGACGAGATGTTCTCAAACTTGATCATTGATCGCTGGAAACACTCGAATGTGGCGGCTGCCCTCAAAACCGTCCGAGCTTCTTGACACACTCGTCAGAGTCTCTGCCCGAATCGATATTCGCAAAGCCTAATCCACTTACAAAGCTCAAGTCTCTTGTAGAATGATGAGGTGGCGATATTTTTGCTGACCTCATATTCTAAGCTCTTTTCATCTGTACGGCTTTCCGATCGACCAGCTACACTAACGGTGGAACTATTCTTTAGTTGTGTTGCTATGGAGCTTTAGGTAACATCAATGTCACTATAATAGTCTCGACCTAAAAATATCGACATCCTACGATCATGACATTTTACGACGTAGGTACATTGTCAGGTCCTTAGGTCCTAATCCATGTTTCATTGTCTTTTCATTAACATAAAAGGTTTAGAAAATGGGACTTGGCAAATAACCCTTACCCATACTCTGAATTCCATATCGTAATTGACCAGGCATTGATTGTAAAATTGGCTTATCAGAAGAAAAAAAACGGGAGGGTGGGGGGGGGGGGGGATGCGATTGAATATTTGAGCGTTATCATGGGTTTCAGATAGTAAAATGTAAATATCCGTTTTAAGCTGGGCATTACGTCCAACTGCTAAACAGGCGTCGCGGACATGATCAGGTATCCTCCCCAGGAGGATCAAAATTTGTTCTGATAATTTTGCCCGAGGCTACCCATTGCCTCACCGCCCTGGGTTGTGATGGTGGGTGGGGGAGTCAAATCGGCGGACTCGATTCAATCAACTTATTGGCGAATCTCCTCCAAATGGTAGACAGTTTAGTGCACATCAACAATCTGGTGCAACTCTGATCTGTTGCTGCACTGAGAAGCGTTGATATAGATCAATATTCCTGGCTCAAACTTGTGCATCTTCTCCTTGTTGAAAAAAAATTGTGCTGCTAGACTCACTAATATTTTGGTTAAAACGCTGCAAATCCCTGCACAACGGTTTATTATTTTGTACAGAATACCCTTCTTTTACAGATCACAGCTCTCTGTATAGATAACCCGTCTATATAATATGTACTAGTATATACATATTATGTACATCGCAGACCCTCCGTAGGTTAGTACCTAACCCCTTACTCGTTACTAGGTACCTACCTAAATCACGAGTTAAATGTTGCTAAAATAATTCTGTCGATGACAAACAGTAACTAAAATGGCGAAAAGAAACGCAAATAATGAAGTTCTGAAGGAAAATTGTTGATGTGGAGTGAAATCCATGCCCCTTCTGCGTAGGTCAGTGTTTTCTGTGGTCAGTACCCACCCTCTGGTCAAGCATAATGAACCGTTGTGTAATAACTTGCCCATCAATAATACTTCAACGGTTGGTCAAGTTGCAAAAGTACCGATCAACAAAATCCAGCCCCTTCTTGGTAGATGAACCGTTGTGTAATCATTTACCGTTGTGTAATAATTTACCGTTGTGTAATAACTTGCCGTTGTGTAATAATTTACCCATCAATAATACTTCAACGTTTGTTCAAGTTGCAAAAGTACCCATCAACAAAATCCAGCCCCTTCTTGGTAGATGAACCGTTGTGTAATAATTTACCGTTGTGTAATAATTTGCCGTTGTGTAATAATTCACCATTGTGTAATAATTTACCCATCAATAATACTTCAAAATTTGTTCAAGTTTCACAAGTACCTACCAACAAAATCCAATAGTCCATCACTTATCAAATGAAATAATATCGCAGAACAACCAACTCGACTTCATACAGCCATCCTTGATTATAATCAGGTGCTCCTTAGTGATGATATCCCGGCCGGATTTATACCGTTTGATTCACGATCGTGTTGACGAAGCTTTTTGGTGGACACGAACGGCTGGACGTACAATGCTCCGGGTGGTCTCAAAAAATTGTTTAGCTCAAGACAAATTTAATAACGTAAAAAAAAAACCATACCGTTCCATAGAATGTTTTTGAGCTACGGCGTTCTGAAAATTTCAACCCCTATTTTGAACCCCGTAGAGATGAGTGACAGTATCACCGAGCTTCGAGGACCAACTAGACCCCGACCGGAACCTATAACCCGAATTTCATCAATTTTTATTCATGGTAACTAAGAAAAGTGGCCCGTACGGCGGACAGACAGAAATATTTTTATTGCGTTTTTGGATTCTACATAGGTACCTCGAGACGTAAACCATCAAATTTTGAGGGGGGGTAAGAATTTTTTTCTTCTTGCTCGATTCCAATGGTTCATTATTGAAAATAGTAAACCAAAAAAAAATCTATGAAGTTACTGCCGAATTATGTTATAATCTGTAGTGCCTCCGTAATTACTAATATATTAGAAATTCAACTTCATCGATCGATGCTACCCTCGATTGTCGGGGTAAGAAAAACTAATTGGGCCCACGATAGCGTGCACATTCAGCGTTCGTCGTCTCCTACTAAATTGTCTTCTCGTGTTTTGGATAAAGGAACCAGTCACCCTCGTGCTTGTTAGAGGGTGAAGTGCCTTCTTCGCCCAATTGTTTCACCCTTATACAATGGGGTTCGACTCAGGAGTGTCGGATCGACACAAGCTGAGTGATGGCCGAGTGGAGTTTTAATAATATCGTTCGATCAGGGCCAGTTTCGTCTTCCTTTAAAGCTGACGTCTGTCAGTTAAGAGTTTAGTTTGCAAATCCCAGTGTTTTGGCAAATTTTAATTCTGTTAGAGAATCCCAGTCAGTTAGTAGGTACATTCGAGTGAAGTTTGAAATTAATAGAAACACATGTTGAAGCGTCAGTTCCTTTGAATGACTAATCTTATTAAATGCTAGCAGGATTTTTTTCAATTGCTGCGCTAGCTGCGCTTCTAATAATCAACTCATTCACTACTTGTTGGGACAATTCTAAATAGTTCGAAACAAAAGTTCTGCACATGAGAAAACAGCCATACTCTGATTCCTCCTTTTTGGTGTATTTCATAAAGTATTTGTATTCAACGCAGCGGTATAGTGCGTGCCGTGGATAGTTCAAGTACCTTCGGTCAATCATGGTTAACAAGGGCTCTTGTGAGCGAAATATCGAAGGCCTAGTCTCCCTGGCGAGAGGGGCGCTACGCTCACTAAATCGAGTATTAGGGAGCAAAAATGTACAGATGCGCACCAAGCGAATTATCAGTAGTGCTATAATTATTGAGAGCATCATGGTGTATGAAGTGAATGTGAGCACTGTACTGGGAGGAGTACGTTTCCTTCTTTTTGCGGATGATTTAAAGATATACCGCGCAGTTGAATCGCCATCTGACTGTTGGGTCCTGCAGGATGGATTGGATGCGATCCTCAATTGGTGTTCTTCAAGCGGACTGGCTTTGAATCCTGAGAAGTGTTCAGTTATGACATTCAATCGGTCCCTGCAGCCTCTTCATCATGGTTATAATATTGGCACTTTTCCACTAAGACGAGTGACTTCAGTTCGGGATCTGGGTGTGCTTCTCGATGGCCAGCTCACCTTTACTAGCCACATTTCGGGTGTGTCGTGCCGTGCAATGCGGGTTTTGGGCTTCATCAGGCGGAACACCAGAGAATTCGACCATATTCCTGCAATAGTCACGCTTTATAAATCCCTCATCTTACCTATTCTGGAGTATGCTTCGGTTGTATGGAACCCGTTCTACCAGTGCCACATAAGAAAGCTCGAGAGAGTGCACCATGTTTTCCTGCGTTACATAGCGTTTAAACTCCGCATCCCGCCTGATGGGGTCAGCTATGCGACTTTGGGCCGGAGGTTTGGCTTGCTTAGGCTCCAGGATCGGAGATATATATCTGATCTTTTGTTCTTCCAGAAGATCTTGATGGGTCATGTTGACTCGCCGTCACTTCTGGCCCGGATCAATCTTCTGGTTCCTCGCCCACATTCTCGCTGTCGTAACTCATTCTGGGTCCCATTCTCGCCTACAAATTACATGTATAACCGCCCCCTGGCTAGACTACCAAGAGAGGCCAACTGGATTTTGAACGGATGCCACGAGTTGGACTTCTTCTCACAATCCTCTGCAACACTACGTCGCCACATTTCCTCCATATTACTAAGTAACCATAATTAATTAAATCTGAGTTGTATTATTCAAGTGTATTTTTCTGAGCGTCTCTATCTGGGCGCGGATATTCCAGTTCATTTTATTTCGTTTCATTTTATTTTTTTATTTCTTTCTATTGTATTTTTCTTCCTATTGTGTTGTATTGGGCTTGCCCGTATCAAATAAATAAATAAATAAATAAATAAATGAAGGGGAGAGCTGGGCCCTCACACAAAGGCAAAGAGGAAGATTGTGTGCGTTGGAAATCCCTGAAGAGAAGTTGTACAGTGACTAGGCTGCAAAAAGTCAGGGAAAGGAGTGGTATTAAGGACTGTGTGGCAGAGCGCCATGATAGAAGGTTCCTGCAGTGGTATGGCCACGTAAGATGAATGGAGGGAAGATGCCGCTAAACGTGCGCAGTGCACGTTTTCACGTGCGCTAACTTCGTTTTTTCAAATGAGAGCCCATATTTTTTATTGCAGATTCGAACTCTACGTAAAATTTCATGAAGAATTACCCGTCACTCGAATTTTTAAGTGCGTAAAAACGCGTGCAAGATACGCTCAATATATGACTAAACGCAAAAATCGAGTTCCGTGAGCGCAGTAATGTAGCAAATGTGATAAATGATTTTAATGTGTTTTTTCACGCAGAACAACGAGCGTAGGTAAAATGCGGACAAGTTAATCCATTGAGCTCGCTGGAGGTTGGTTTCGCATAGGTGAAATGCGGACAATTCTGTACTAGTAAAATGCGGACAGAAAATGTTTCAGAAAAGGTGGGCAAGGATGTATAATGTTCAGATGTATTTATGCACAAGGTATGAAATAGATCAACTTAATGTAGGAAGGTTTAAGGCACTCATTATCTTGACCAGCTCCACACTCGTGATTCTGCCGTTTGTAAAATCATCGATTCCAGTTGTCATGATGTGGACGCGGCGACGAGTGGCTTTGTTCGGTCGGCGTACAGGTTGGTGTGTCGATCTCATACGCATGTACGTTTCTATTTGAATTTTCTGAAGCCCAGAGACGAATTGAAACACGTTGGGGTGGACGGTAGAAATGAAGTCTTGTAAGTGGCTGTGGAAGCTATCGAGAGCGTTGGTCGTATGTTGAAGAGAGGGAGTCATTTCTGCCCAAACAGTTGCTGGGAAAAGAGCGTAGTCCTCGATATAGGTATCTACTATGAAGTCGGCAAATTTCGTTAATTTGTTCGAATGAGGAATAAACGCCATGAGTTCCACGAAGCAGTTTTGCACTTCAGAAGGCTCCAAAAAAGGAAGTCCGAATATCAATCTAATCCAGTTACCTATATCACTATTCAGGTCTTTGTAATCAGACACAAGCCCGAGTTTCTGTACTTTCCGAAACCATGCTTGTCGAAGGTGGAACCTACATCCTACGACTCTACTATGCGGCCATCCTACCTGAACAGATGACATCAAAGCCTGTTCGAAATCTGTTGTTACTATAGTAGGGCCTTCACGATCACTGGGTTGCCTTTTTGGCTACAAGAAAGAAACGTACTCATCGCGAGATCGATCACTTTGAAACTAACACGAACATTACGTAACGCCATCATTGATTGTAGTGGATAGGAACTACAACAAAGTACAAAGATTGTGAGATTCAGTCAGGTTGTTTGAACAAGTGTGGGAAACTGACAGGACAGACTCGTCCGCATTTTAACGTATACATGTTTCAAAAACACCGTCCGCTTTTTAATGTTTACTTTCAGGGATTAACAACTTACATCCGCAATTTACTGCGTCCCAGAACAACGTGGTGATGTTCATTATTCATTTGCGCAATACGCTAAATACACCAAAATTATGTAGCTATCTACGTATTATGGTAGTTCAACCCGTCCACAAACCACGGTATTTCGCCTTTTGCAGAAAAATTGTCCACGTTTTGAGGACATTTTGACTCGAGCAAAATTCGAGATACGAGTCATTTTTTCGTGAAACTTCACTTAGAATCCAAATTTGCAAGACAACATGGGGATTCACATATGAAAAAACAAAATTAGTGTTTATTGCGCACATTTTGCGCATGAGCACGTGTTCAAAAATGTCGTATTTGAATTCTACTCAAAAAATCAAGGGTAGTTATCATTTGGAAGTTTTCTCTAAAATGGCTTATTACAAAATTAGGAAGGGCATGAGAAGGGGAGGATCATAGGCCGAGACACCGGTATTGCGCAGATCAAAAAATGAACATCGTCACCACGTTATCCAGCGTGAAAAAGCACATTAAAAACACGTATCACGCTTGGTAGATTACTGCGCCCGCGGGACTCGATTTTGGTTTATTATTTTCAATGATGAATCGTTGGAATCGACCATGAACAATTTGTTAACCCCACCACCCTCAAAATTTCATGGCTTACGTTTCAAGGGACGTAGAATACGAACATCGAATAAAAATATTTCCTTCCGTCCGCTGTCCGCGGCTTTTTCCTTAGTTCCAATAAACCAAAATTCACGAAATGAATATCGTTGGTATATGGTCCCTTTTGGGCTCTAGCTGGTCCTCGAAGCTCGGCGCTACTGTCACTCTACTCTAAGGGGTGAAAAAAAGGGGTTGAAATATCCAGAGTATCCCTATCTCGGAAAATTTTATTTTGAGGTGTGGGTTTTTTTTAGCATTTTTAAATAGTTTGATTTTTTTTTCTGAATTTAGAGACCATCCGGAGCATTCTACGATGTTGCCATAAAATTTGCTATAAAATTTGCCTTAAAGAGCAGGGTATATGCAGGCATCAAGCTGAGTTGGGAGCGCTCATCACTGATCTCGGCCAGGTTGGCGCTGCAGCGCAGTGGTCTAAGCGACGGACTGGGACGCTAAAGTTCCCGCGATCGAAACCCAACTGGGACTGAATATTTTTCACTCCACATCAACAATTTCCCTTTGGAACTTAATTTGTGTTTCTTTCTGCCATTTGCTACTTCTTGTCGTTGATAGAATTATTTTAGCACCATTTAATATGTGATTTAGGTATGTACCTGGTAACGAGTACGGGGTTAGGTACTAAGGTACGGAGGGTCTGCGATCTACATAAATATATAGAAGGGTTATGCATACAAAGAGTTGTGATCGGTAACAGAAGGGTGTTCTATACAGAGAAGTGTGATCTGTAACAGAAGGGTGTTCCATACAAAATAATAAACCGTTGTGTAGGGATTTGCAGCTTTTTGCGTTTAGCAGACATTTTTAGCTTATTTGCATACGTTTTTACGCACTCAAAAATTCGAGTAAGGGGGCATTTTTTCATGGAATTTTACGAAGATTTCGAATCTGCAATAAACAAATACAGGTTCTCATTTGAAAATATGAAGTTAGTGTACACTACGCATGTTTCGTTCACGCGCACGTGCACAAAAATGTTATAACTAGAATCCTAGAATCCTATGCTAAAAAAATAAGGAGAGTTACCTTTCGGAAGTTTTGTTTATAATGGATTGTTACAAAATTAACAACCATTAAATTAATTTATTAACCATGAAGGTAATTAATTATGTGAAGTTAAATGAATTTAATTTTTGGGGGGCGGTGGTGAGGGGGAGAGAGGAGCACATTAGCTGCGACACCCTGTATAACATGCATGTAGGTATGTAGTTATATGTATGTGTAAATTGTTAGAACTCAGGGATGGATTCAGAATGCTTTGAAACGGTTAAGACAAGGAAAATGTCGCTAAAATTTATGTACAAAAATTTTGTGACCCACTGCAACAGTATTTTCATTGAAAATTCGCTAAAAAGCATGTGTTTGATTGGGTGGGCGACAGCTGCTAACGTCAACCTTTCGTTGGGCCCGACAACTGCTTTTACCAGCGAACAGACCTCATTTCCTGTAATACCAAGTGTTTTGAGTTGAAGGATGGGCAAAATTCACTGGAATTGCCCGTCGTCATAACGGCCGTAAAATCATCAGAACTTGAGGAACATGCTTAGCGAGTTTATACAGTTCATTAGGTCGGGCTGCATGATTCGGGCGTAATGATGTATCTCTCGTTTATCTGCTACTTTTCTTCAGCTCTGATAATTAGTTTGCGGCCTGTTCTTTTATTTTAACCATTACTGACTACCTTTGACGTGTTAGTGTTCGATTGTCAATCACCATATTAATGCAAGCAGTTTTTCTATAACTTGCCGATGTCATCGAGAACAATGTTGCATACCGCCTACAGTCAGTCACTCCAAAGTATGATTTCCCCTAGTACATATGGTATGATTTTGGATAGATATCGCGTCATACTTATAGAGTAGTTACCCGTGTACGCTTAACTTCACGATAGGTACCTGTAGCAACCCTAACTCACAAAAATCTACACTAACAATACTAATCCCATTCGGTTTTGGAAGGAAGTCCTTGAGAAATTGTTCTGCGGTCGCAGCACCGTATCAAGTTTGCTTGTGCCGCCGTGCAGTCCTTGCAGTTTCCCTGGTGTCTTTCTACTGTCTTTTGGAGTGGAACTGGAGGTCACCCTTCCCTGCCTTCTTCTATCGCGAGAACAAGGGACTGCCTTCAAAACCAATGCCTTCAGTCTTCCATTAAGCATTCAAAGATTTCATTGAAATAACCCTTCAGAATTCGTATCTGGTCACGGTGACCCGAATGTCCTTCAACGGATGGTTTTTGTACGAATTCAAGGTTTGCGTAAGGTATACGGGATTTGTTTCTAGGTAATATCGAACAGATCCGATTCATAATTGCCAAATTTTTACAGTAACCATAGCAAACAAGTCTGCAAAATTGAATATCCATAACATTGATAGACGATAGCGTTGTGACGAGGATGGGATGGATTGGCAGTTTTGGATGCATCAAGCTTAGTATTTTTTCTTAGAACACCTAATTCTTTCAGACTGAAGCATAATCTTTGAATCTTCTTCCAGGCTACGTTTAGATCGAGAACTCGAAACCTTATAGGCTGAGTTGAATTCACATAGCTAATTTGGATCTTGCGGCTCGAAGTTTGTACCAGCCAGGTACCAAAACCAGACTACACCCGAATCTCACGAGAAGCTCTCGATATTGGTTGACACTATCGGATTTTGGTGCATAGTGCGCAATAAGCCAGGCCTGCGGTTTTCCCACGTTGATCGTTGATGATATTTTCGTGCTAGGTAAATACAGGTATGTATTTACCTAACATGTATATAGAATTTTCTCATTAATTTCAAGAAGCAGCTTTGAAGTCGGCATAATTTCCCGACTCTCGGAAATGGATGAAACCATACAGTTTTTCACGCAAGTTCGTGAACGCCAACATGTAATAGGAATGCGGAGTGATATGTGTGTTCATAGATTCAGGATACATGGATGAGAATTTATTATACATCTCCACCGTAATCAAATCAATATGATGCACCTACCCAGGGCATCGCTATCTGTTACCATTGCTTACATTTATTTTCAGTTATAAACATAGCTCATGTCCTCCCATAAATACCTGGAATTTCAAATCCTGATGGTTTCACGCGCCGTTCCATTCGTTTCAAACGGGTTTTTATTAACGCTAACTAGATTACAGTAATTACCATGCAAAAAAACCGGTCAGCTGATCAAAGTAAGGGTCGGGCCTGTCAATCTTAACAAACAGTGTGATGAGCTCGAATTTCAGCCACTTAGTTTGAATAGGAAAGAAATCATTCCCAGTGATTTGCCAATCGGAGTGGCTCCCTACCCTGCCTTTTCATTCCACAATTTTTGCGATTCCAGATAATCAGCCACTTAGGTTGGATAGGGAAAAGGACTCAGCCTCAGTACTCACTCCGCTGGTTCCATTAGTTCTTTCCCGGCTATATCTAAAAGACCTTGGGCCAATTTCGTAAAACAAACAAGTTAGGTACAAGTTGAATTGTTGATTGTACACGCATCGGCTGCTATGACTTGTCCATGTATGCCTGAGTGTTGTATACTTCGATTAATTGAGGACCTCTCATGCAGCAGAAAAACACGAATACTGCCTAAAAGAATAAATTGAAGTTCATTTAAAAAAAAAAATCATCCGAAAAGGTCACATCTCATAGGAAATGACATATAAGAGTACATCGATCCATAATAATATTCAGACACCTCGAAATATTCGAGGTTTCCGCTCCTTGAGGAGCATCTTCCCGTCAGACTCTCTCCAATCTGTTCGGTAGATTTTCCGTGGTTGCTCCGAGCAATCAGCGGAACGGAACCAACGATTTGGAGAGGGGTTGTTTGGAAGCGGAAGACCAACGTTGAGGTGAGACAAGGCCAAGTTCTCTCTGAGCGATTTAGTGGTTGATCTCCCGGCTAATATCACCCTGGCACGACACCCCCAGTTAGAGAGTACGAAGTCGAGAACTACCAGGAGTCGTAAATACATGGGACGGAGGCTCGGGAATGTCGTCACTAGCGCCACAAGCGGCCTCGTTCGGCGGTCTGAAACCTGAAAATCAATTGTGCACAATCACGCACCCCCCCCCCCCCCCCCGACCACTGGCTCTCGTTGTCATGCTACGAGTATCCTCTACATCACCTCATCCTACTCAGGGCTCTCCTCCCTATCATTTCATCGGACGAAAGATAGAACTAGCAGTCAAGAGTTTTCGATTCATTTATGGAACAACCATTGCCAAAACAAGAACATAGTGGAATAAATTCCATAATTGACTGTCGTCAAATGCCTATTTTAGGTCGTGTTTACGTGGATTAGGAAACATGCCAATTGCCATTATTGTGATAACTCCTTCCGTGTCTACTTATTCGCTCTAACTTACCAGCTAGTTCAATAACTATACCTACTACATAATTCCCTCGTCTCGTAACCAATGATTGACTGACGATTACCTATCCCTACATTCTTATTTACCAAAACATCGTTTCCAAATTGAACTATTCTCTCACCTCTCTAATAATGGCATGGTATATACCTACTTGTTTCTTTTATTGTTCTTGTCTCTTGTGGGGCATTCCCATGAGATATGTTGTGCTGATATGTGTGGCAACTTAGGTGCTCAACAAGTAGTCAGGTTCAAGGCAAGAATAAGAATGAATTATATTTTATGAAATTGGATGTGGTAGCAACCAGTTACCCCTGGTTAGCAACCACTACTAATGATGCTATGGTGTAGCAGTATGTGACACATAATTTGAGCGTATTTTCATCCTGTAGGTTTTTTTTTTAATCGACTAAGCTTTAGGTCTAATTGTGCAGCAAACTTCGGGAATGTCTGTGGTTATGTCCGGCTGTAGGTTGAGTATGATGAGGGTGCATCCTGAGTATTACGGGGAATCATATCGATGCCCAGGCTGCCAGTTTTGTTTGCTTCGTATGCTTATTTTTCCCATTAAACCAATTTTAGATATAATTATGCTATAATATGCGTGTATCACATCATGCCCAATGGGTGTCCTCCCATGTTTTGCAATTTTAATACTTACGTGAAAGTTTAATAGTCAAATGTTTGAAACCCCTCAAACTCCTCTCTTATTAGGAAAGTTTTGCAGATTTTGAGTTCAACAGCCTCGGATGATCTAGAACTTTCATTGTGTTACAAATTTGTTGAAATGAGAATCGAGGTCTTAATCATGCGACTGAACGTAATTAAACTCAGTTTTCATTAAGTGACTTCCTCGTTCTAGAGCGAATATTACATTTTTTTATACGAAACCGGCAGCTGAAATTATGCTCCTATGAAACAGTGGAGGTAATGAACGCGTGGTTGGCCAGGTTTGAGGTCTTCCGTCCCGAAAAAGCCGCTAAGTTGGAGCGTAAACATTTAGGTATTCAACCTAAATTCCCTCAGACAAAACGTCATTATTTTCCAGTACTTTTCGTAGTTTAGAATATTTGTCGTCTAATCAGCTCCAACTTCTTTACGAATTTCCTAATATCATTACTTTTTTTGACAAACTTCTAACGTATGCATAACTTACATATTTTCCACTTTGCCGTTCTTTTTTACAATCATCCCATAATTTCATTCATTGTCTAGAACCTTCACGTTATAGTCTGACCGATAGGTTTACTCCGGGTATACTCAGTGTCAACCTTCTTTACTCGGATCCGCCCTTCCCACATGACAAATTTTGGGGCTTGTGTATTTTCTCAGGTACCTGAGTACAGGTTACTGATGTTTCTTCCATGTATACACTGGAATTCTTGGTTTCATGTTGTTCCAGTTTCTTTCTTGGTAGGAAATGAATGTGGCCTTAGAAATGAAGGTGGGTTTGTTCGCCATGTTCCTCAAAAATTAAAATTGCCTCTCAGGTGATTCCTTCTTTCACTAAGTCGCCATCTATTACGTTTCAATCTAGTTAGGCACCTACAAAGTTGAAACCCACTTTTAGTGAATTTGCGAAGAGAAAATGTTAGTACATGGATTTTTAAGAAATAATCGGAGTCTTTTCGGTTGGTAATATCCCAAAAGGGACACATGAATTCACCAAAAATGTTACAGAACAGTGACCCAGACGTGAAAAGTCTTTTTTTAAAGTGAAAAATTTGGTAGAAAGTTGAAGAAGGTGTGTAATTAGTAGGACTGCAAAGAAACTTACTTTGAGATTTCCGTTGGTGGTGGTAGGTGTGGGGGTTAATATTACTTTTTCTTTCCCTTCCGGAATTTTATTGGGTTCGTAATTTGGAATCTGATCAAAATTTCCCATAAAAGTCCTCCATCTGTCTATGCTGGACCTCTGGATCCTATTGGTTATTGCTTCGTTATTTGGTAGCTGTCAAACTCCCTAATTTACTCACCTACGAGGTCCTGACTCTAGTATCCATTATCGTCTTCCCTCTTCCAATAAGTTCCAGAGCAGGAATCTGCTCACCCGCTCACACTGTCGTATTTCCCTCAGATCTTGAATCATAGGTCGCGCCTTGTCTGGAGCTAGCTTTCGAGGGACGTCATGGGAAAAAAAAACAAAAACAAAAACATGTGTTTGTCGTTATGCTTGACTAGTATAGCAATGTGTTGGCTGGCCAACAAGGTTGGAGAGGTTTGTGCTATTTGGACTCAATCACGCAATCACAGGAGCTTATATATATATATGATTCAATTATAAAAATTGAACTCAAGGCTTATTATGTACAGCTACTTCTTCACTAGGGCTCATATCTATGTTACTTTACAAATAAATTTCATGCGTTTATTTATGCGTTTGTTTATTTCATGTTTATTATCGTCCAAATTCATATTTTTACAAAGAAATGTCATTATATTCTTCTAATTTTACACATTTCCTATATCTCACAGTTTCTTCAGCCGAATTATTGGATACCTACTTTCTTTTCAAAAAGTGTGTTATTTAAAAAAGTAAGCGTGAAAATTTGAATTGGTTGAAAAAGTGTGAAATTAGAGGAGAAACTGATAGATTCGGTTGGTAAGAGAATGAATTTCTTCGTTTAAAGTACAGTGTTCACTGGAAAAATCTGTATCTAATAAGAAAGGCACATCTATAATTCCCACCACCAAAATAGCCCTGTTGTAAAAATAGCCCTGTTTGCCCGCCAAAAAAACCTCCTCAGCTGCAAGAAGTATAACCATGTTGCCCGCCATAATAGCGTACTCGGTTCTTCGAACCTCGCTCTTGGATTTGCATAAATAGAAATTTATTCCTTCCCCCTCTGTTGGATATGTGTATTGAAACCTGTTCCTTCCTCTCAAACCTTGAAATTTCTTTCAACGCTGTTCGGCGGGCAGCTTTATGCCCCAATGGGAAAAGCTCCCGCCAAACAGCGTTGAAAGAAATTTTAAGGTTTGGAGGTAAATCTTGTCTCTGCGTATAACGAAGAATAACGAAGAACTTGACAATTATTTGACTGGAAATTTTTCGTTGAGTCGGAATCAAACGACTTGTGACCCGGTTCAATCCAGACAATCGGATGACGCTACACCATTTTTTATTTTTTTTAAATATAACTCAACTTGGATGATTTTTGGGGTGTCAACCTATACATTCTACGAAATTCTACGAATGATGGCACTGTATTCATTCCAAAGAGATGTTCTTTGAAATAAAAAAATAAAAATCCCTTCTGATACCCATTGACAAGTAGCACTTATGGTTACTTCCATGAAAAAAAGTGGAACACTCAGCAATCCGAACTTTTTTCCTCGTCTCCGTAATCAAACCGATCCCATTTTCTTGGCGGGTGGGACGCTCTGGCGTCCCAAGATGTTCATCTGTAATACCAAGTTCTTGTTGTGCGAGAACATTGTGGCTTGTCGTAATAATAGCAATTTTGTTTCTTTCAGGTGAGTTCATCCTCTATGTATGATGCGTTGTAAGCAGTAGGTGAGTACTTAAACACCAAAACTTTATGTAATCGGAAATGTTGTGAGGATTAAAATTAAAGAATAGAGTTTTATAGGATGGTCGGCTGAAATAATGTATCTTATGTGATGTGATGACGCAGAGGGCGTAAATATTTGACAGCCTCGACCTTTTAGCCCGTTCAACTCGGAATACGAGGAAAGGCAAGAGGCCAGATCTTGGAGAGTTCATGCTTACCTCCGAATGGCGATTCGTGATACGAGGGAAATGATGGCTGTGCATGCGACATAGTCGATTTGGGTTACAGTTCATTCGCCTTACGAGTGGAATTGACCAACTCTGTGAACGAGAGGCCGCTTGTAAACGAAACTTTTGGCCAGAGTGACGGGTTGATCTCGTTGGCTAGGGGCTTTCGGTTCGGTCCCCAGCGTGAGTATAAGTATTCTACGTCCTCACTATTGCTGCTGTACGTCGTATTCAGAAATTCTGAGTCGGATGTGCTGCATGAACCCTCGAACGAGTAGAAAATCGTTACTCGACCACATGGGCCAATCACAACGCGTCCTTCGCTGCTTGGTTTAGGAGCTCGTTTGCACCGTCTCCAATTCGAGTTCCTGGCACATGCGCATTCCGTCATTTTACTCGTGGTACTTTTGATCCGTACCACGACTTGCTGCTCTGAAATCTGCTGTAAATTTCTATTCGCACGCAAACATTCGGTGGTACGATCATTTTCTCCGTCGCCATTCGCTCGAATTTTGAAACAAGATCTGAAATTGTAGAAGAGCAGATTCATCCAATATTACCGTACCTTGTGGAGGAATCCGTCGTCACTAGCTGGTTGAATACTGGAGGCCCTTTCGACTTGACGACGGATTTCTCCGGAAGTTATAGTACTATTAATTGTTAGACTAGCGGAAATAACCCTTTAGACTTAATACAAGATTCATCCACGTTAATTTGGCGCACCTGAGTTGATTTTCTCGAGAGAAACATAAACACAATTATACACTCCATCAACATGGCTCACCAGTTTAGTTTAACATGCCAGAGTAAATTACGCTAGTGCCTACCATAAAATGTGGTAAGGAGGAACAGACTTTCTATTGCACTTGTCCGATTTGTTCACATTACATATTTCCTCCCTATTTATTGGCATCACTGAGCGTATTTCTGAAACAATAAAATTGAGTCTATGTAGGTGAATGATAACTGGGTTCTCTCGTAATGTCCTCAAAATTGAAAATCAAAGCCTACCATCAAGTCCGAGAAAGGTGTTAGAATCACACAAGGATAAACTGAGTTTGCTTTTTCACGTTTGACGCCAATAAATAGAATTTGTATGAAATAACTGCGTGAAACAAAGTAGAATCCACAGTCACAAATCAACAGACTCCAATTTGTATCAGTATTTTTCATCGAATGTCTCTTGAATCTTTGAGATGAGGCGATACGTGACAAAATAGGCTTTATTGTCGGGATTCCTTTTACATTTGTTATCCTCGTTCATTCCATTGTATTAGCGAATTTTCGAAGAAAAGGAAGCTATTGTTCTCGGTCCAAAATTTTTAAAACTCGAATTTCCGAAAGATTTTTATACCAAAATCCGTTTCAGACCATCCTGAATTCACTGCCGAAAGACACCAAAAATTATATGTATATATATATATATATATATATATATATATATATATATATATATATATATATATATATATATATATATATATATTTATATATTTATATATTTATATATGTATGTGTCATTCCAGACGATAACTCTCGACAGAATTGAGATAAAAAGTTCAAATTTGCACGAAAAATCTGTCTTGGCAATCGACAGGCTAAGTTCGTAGATGGGCAGAATCGGGTCACTCTAAGGGGGAGTTTTGGGGAGTTTTAGGGGGGGAAAATTACCCATAAATTCCCAAAATGAAACAGTCTGACAAGTGACACCTCATTTTAAAGGTTTTTCTACGCTGAACACGATGGTGAAATCAGAATTGCGATATCTCATTCCGTTCTCAAACTGGAGCACTTTGAAGATGAAGGAACGTGGTTATTTCTTGAGATAAAACAGTTTTACATAAAATCAGTTATTTCTTCGAAAATTCGCTCTTATAGCCATGCTGCATGACTGTGGTTTTTTATATTATCCTAGTTATTGAACAGTTGAACACTGAATGTTTAGATCTCGACGTGCCTGCGTTATTCTCCTTCTAATTTCAAGGTTGTTTTCACTTTTTGTTTCAGTTTGTTTATTTTTCGGCTGCTGACCTTGCTTCGTCATTTACGTGATGTTTTTAATTGGGTTTAGTGTCTGCTTGTAAATATGGTTTACAGTGCGTGCGTCTCACAATTTCCCGCTGAACGTAAGACCAGTCTTTTATTCCTACCTAACGATTACCTTGATTCTTCACTGAAGCGTATCTTGCTCACCAGTTCATCTCTCCTCGTTATGTACCTATACATAGGTAATCATATGAAAATAAAAATTTCATCCGAATCCCAGTTTTGGGGTGTTTCGTGCTTGGGCCTTTAATTATCCACGCAAGTGCATGAATTTGGGTCTAACCTCATGGTTTTGATGAAAATTTCGTCGGTTCTCTCAGACGTCTATATGGACGTAACTGAGATCAGACCTTGAGCAAAGTCTGTGCTTCTCGCTCGCGCAATCCTCAACGCCCATGGCGTTGACTCTGATCAACATGTTTTATTGTATTTTCAGTTGTTATACAGGATGTCCTTGGATAATCGCCATGAGTATCGCTGTGAACATGGTTGCGAGCCTTGCTAATAATTTCTACGCAGAATCGTGATAGACGTTCTCATCGAAATTATCAGAGGGAGGTCTTTTCTGTGGATAATAATCATATAATAAGTATATATGCTAGCAAGTTTCTTTAAAAAAATATGCAAGCGCCACATTATGCAGTCCTGTTTAGTTAGCGCAGTATTTTCCTGGACCAGTTACCGAGAGCCAACCACAAGTTACCGAGTTGGATTTTGTAAATTTTTTAATAATGACACAGCGAGCAGCAGGAAACGGTACTTCCGACGCGTATAACTTCCGAAAAAACTCAGCAAACGCCGGGTAATGGTTCATGAACCGAATTCCCTTCTTTTTTTCCAAGCATTGCGTCACATCCTGGTCACAGTGGCAACTAGTGGGAGACTAGTGCAGAGCAGAGGGGAAGTGGGGAGTGTTAGAATGAGGATGCCACCAATTGTGTCGAGGGCTCTAGGTGGACCCCCATTCAAACCTCTTTCCTCATCTGCCTTGGCATATCCCGTACTTCGCAATAATGTATCCACACTAGTATTGATGCGGTGGGCGAGTACCTATAATAACATTCTCTGTTTGTGAATAGAAGTTCCCAATCCACATGGTGTACCATGGGAAGTGTACACAAATTCCGTGGTGAGTCTTGAAAAGGTCATGATCCGGTTCTAGGACTAATTTCAAACTGAACGTGCCCTCACAGAAATTCTTCGAAAAACCCTACGTTTTCGAGGTAGGCACGAAGGATTTTCTATTTCTCGTCACTTTTGGCACTCTGCACTGTTGTGGCAAACTGTTTTAGGTTTTCAATTAAATGAGTTCTCCCGCACATAGACAGAATTCCTGTGAGTCTCATTTATCCACCACTATGTAATTTCGGGAAAATACGTAGATATCTTATTTCTTCCAGAGACATCTCTACTACTCCTCCCTTCGTTGTCTGATTGCAGAGTAGTGGACAAAATCGTAGTATTTTTCAGTTGTAACTCTTCTCTTTTTCGTATAGGTTTACAGGTACCATAATCGTGAGTGCTCGAATCCACAGTTGGCGAAATAAGGGACCAACAGTCTGCGTTTTTCGGAATGAACGGCTAATAAGGACCAACATAAGGGATTATGGCTCAAGGCCAAGACTCTAGTAGGGTTGCGCAGGAGCTTTCCAACTGTATACAAAGATTTTCTGTATGGTGTATTTGCCTAAGCTGTATCCGTCCAACTAAGGGTAACATCCAGTTACCCCTAGGAAAACAACGATTAGGTAGTTGCTGTTTTCTGCGTTCAAACGGAGCTATCACTAGAAAAAGAGATATATATATATATATATATATATATATATATATATATATAAAAAGCAAAAAACTATTCATACCGGTGGAAAATTATCCAAATTATATCCGGGCAAAGTTTTTTCAGGCGCTGGGTACAGTTCGTTTCATTCTCATTTCAAAACCACTCGAAAACTGGCGACACTGACGAAAAACCGTGCCTCCGAAACGGAACATTCATTAAGGAAAATGTCTAATAGACACTGTTTTAAATTACTATTACTTATTTCATCGGTCCCTGAATAGGCATTTGCAATTTTTAAAGCAACATAACTTAATTCAGCCGTGTCGAATGAGCTCTTAAGACCTGGGGGGGGGGGGGGGGGGGTTCGATATGGTGATAATTCAAAAATTTCTAGTCATGCAGCATGTCCATATGAGCCAATTTTGAAGTTGGTGACTCAATGATCTGTGACAATATTGTTAAAAACTGTTTATCCCTAAAATATCTAATTTGGTACTTTTTTTCGAGAAAAAATATTTATGCTACCCTCACTACACTATACCACTTTTGGTGATTTTTAAATCGATATTTGGAGGTTTTTAACGTTTTAACCAATTTATATTGATTTTCGACCTACAAAAATCCTTATTTTGACCTAATTTTTTCCAAAATAGCTCGTTTTCGAAATTCTCCTCTCGGTTGCCGTTACGAACAAAAAAAAAAAGTTTTTTCGATTTGCTCTCATTTTGAAAGACGATGCTTAGTTTAAAGATAAAAACAACATAAGTTGAGATCTGAATTTCAGCTCATTCAACGGAGAATATTTCATCTTGCGTAACGTGCATTTCAAGGAATATTTTTATTGAGCACTAGCCTGACCGCTCGCTTCGCTCGCTATCCGAGATTCGCTGTATCGTGGAACCAACAAACGACGGAAAAATCCCATAGCCTACCGGGTATTTGTGCCCAATTTTATCAAAATCCGTCAAGCCATTCAGGAGTTGACCATGGTCGACCATATTTCCGCTATGGTCAGGGAATTAAAAATGCGCCTACGTTCAACTTGGGAGGCTACCGGATATTGGTGCCAAATTTGGTCGATATCCGTTGAGCAATTCGGGATTCGACCATGGAGGGGCCCATGGATGCGCTATGGTCGACCGCGGGGGTAGTCCGAAGGGTCGATCGTAGATAGAATTTCACGTAGATTACGAATACGCGATAAAAAATAGGGGTTACCATTTCAATTAACGAAGTTGACCATGGTCGACCATAGTTCCGCTATGGTCAGGGAATTAAAAATGCGACGTTGCACAACTTGGGAGCCTACCGGATATTCGTGCCAAATTTGGTCGATATCCGTTGAGCAATTCGGGATTCGACCATGGAGGGGCCCATGGATGCGCTATGGTCGACCGCGGGGGTAGTCCGAAGGGTCGATCGTAGATAGAATTTCACGCAGATTACGAACACGCGATAAAAAACAGGGGTTACCATTTCAATTAACGAAGTTGACCATGGTCGACCATAGTTCCGCTATGGTCAGGGAATTAAAAATGCGACGTTGCACAACTTGGGAGCCTACTGGATATTCGTGCCAAATTTGGTCGATATCCGTCGAGCCGTTTGGCCGTGCATAGAAGGACAGACAGACAGACAGACAGAGATTCGTTTTTATAATATAGTAGGGATTCCTATTGGTGGTTGGTTGCCCCCAAACATTCAATGGATTTTTGAAAGTATAATTATGGTCTGCAGGTACATTCAGAGACACATCGTGTACAACCACAAGAGCGTGGCAAAACCAGAGTTTTCATGTAAGAGACAGTATGATTGTGGCGTTGAGGCGGAGTTGACTACAGGAAACATGTTCCGCTCACACTCGTACTTCCTACCAAATGCTAATGAGGAACGAACTTTTCAGGTATAGATCAGTGGGGTGTATGGTGTACATGACAACACTGGAGAAGCATCCTGTCGACACTATGATGAATAGCTTATTTTTTTCTGAAAATCCGACAGAAAAACGGCATATTGTCTAGGGTGAAAGTGAACCGTTTCCTCTTGAAATTTATTATAAAACAGACGAGATATTGAATGCATAAACTTGTACTGCTGATTGCTAAAAGGGCATATGGTGGATTAGTCTCGCCAGTCTACAGTGGATTCCCAGCCAGGTCGATTCGGCGAGCACATAGCTCCTCCGCTCTTGAACTGGTGATAGGTATAGGACCTCCCATCCCGAAATTGCTGTAAAACGAAATGGCCTCGTATATAAGTAATACCTATCAATTCAATTGTCCTACCATTTTACCGATATTGATATGAATATATAATGTGATTAACCGTTATAAAGCCGAAATTTGACTCACATTATCCTCCCTCTCCTTACACTAGCCCCCCCCCCCCCTCCTTCTTGGCACGGTACTTATTTAGCCGCCCCCCCCCCCCCCCCCCCCCCTCATAATTTGAAGGCTTACGTTTCAAGGTGTCTAGAATCCGAAAACGGAATTCAAAAAAATTTCTGTCCGTACGCCGTACTTCGCATGAGCCACAACTAATGAAATTCGGTTTGCAGATCCCGTTTGGGGTCTAGATGGTCCGCGAAGCTCGGCGTTACTGTCAGTCATCTCAGGGGGTGAAAAATAGGGGTTGACATTTTCCGAACACCGTAGCTCGAAACCTTTCAGTAGAAAGCTATGTTTTTTTTGTTTTACGTTTTTAAATTTTTCTTGAACTAAAGCATTTTTTGAGGCCACCCGGAGCATTGTACGACCAACCGTTCGTTTCCAGCGAAAACCTTCGTCAACATGACCGTGAATAAAACGGTATGAATTCGGCCCAGATATCATTGCTAGGAACACCTGATTATAATCACGCATGGCTGAATGAAATCGAGTTGGTGGTGCTGTGACATTATTTCATTTGAATAATGAATGGATTTTTGATAGATACTTTTGTAACTTGGACAAACGTCATGTTTCATGAATAACAACAAATAATGATAATAATGATAATTGAATTATTGAATCCCGCTCATTTTATGAAACTCTAATTCCCAGGCCGGTTCCAATACTCGATTTCAGGCTTCCCCCGGGGGGGGGGATCGAGGGTAGGTATTGATCACAAAAAACAGTGACCTACGCAGAAGAGGCAGCTATACAAGTAAATAATAAACCGTTTTAGCGAATTTTCGAAGAAAAGGAAGCTATTGTTCTCGGTCCAAAATTTTTTAAACTCGAATTTCCGAAAGATTTTTATACCAAAATCCGTTTCAGACCATCCTGAATTCCCTGCCGAAAGACACCAAAAATTATATGTATGTATGTATATATATAAGTTATATCAGCAATAATGCTGATATTTACCTTTCCCGCTGATTCAGCATTCCGACCCCATAAATACAACCCACTGGCAGCTCTCGCGCCAGTCTCGTCTTTACCGTCACACAGAACGTTACTCTGCCCGTTTTCTTACCGATCCATATGTTTAATCGTGTAATAAAAGTTCAAGTGGTTTTTTAAAAACTTATTTCTTCAAGCTCCCAACATAACTGGCGCAGTCGGAGTAGGACACTCTCGGTTCCGCGAATGAACATCGTGGAATTCTTTCTTTTCAAGAATTCAGAGAGTGAACGTACGCGAGTGCATATCGCGTGAGGATTACGTCTGTGTGAAGACTACATCAACATCTACGGAAGACGGGACTCCTAAGAGACGATGTTGGACTCCCTGTGCGGACTGCTGTAAGTAGTGAAAGTGAATATTTTACTGCAAGATTACACCGCCCCACATCTCTCTTAGTACTAGATTTAGAAGCCCCACCTTGGCTTGCCAGTAATTAAGAAGAAACTGCAACATAATTAAATTGATAAAAGAAACGTAATTCCAAGAAACTAGCAAATAAGAGTTGACCAGATACCTCGCGTTGTGTCCTGCACCTCCCTGGCAACTCATTTTAGAGAATCTTAAGAACTAGCAAGTAACTGTTGACCAGATACCTCGTGTTGTGTCCTGCACCTCCCTGGCAACTCATTTTAGAGAATCTTAAGAACTAGCAAGTAACTGTTGACCAGATACCTCGTGTTGTGTCCTGCACCTCCCTGGCAACTCATTTTAGAGAATCTTAAGAAACTTAGCAAGTAAGAGTTGACCAGATACCCTGCGTTGTGTCCGCACCTCCCTGGCGACTCACATTAAGAAACAATTTAAGCAAAGTATTAAATCTATTGGACACCCTGTGTTGCCGCATCTCTTGCGCCTCCCCATAGATTTTCCACTAAGACAACACAATTCCCAAAACTACAACAACCAAACACCCTAGCTTCTGGGATTGGAAGCACTTGCACAAAATGCATCGTTTGAACGTCAGCGATATTCCCCTACCCGCCAGTAACCCCAATGCGGCTGAACTGGTACATCGAGCCCTACACCCTATCCGCGAAAACGACGACAGTAGCGACCTCCAAGGAAATTCCGGCGTAACCGCTTCAGGAAATTCCGGCGTAACCGCTTCAGGAAATTCCGGCGTAACCCTCGACCCCCCTCATAATTCAAGAGCACCCCCGGAGTATAGAAGAGAATACGACAACTTGATCCCGCACTTCAACGGCGAACCCCTCATACTTGCGAAATTCATCAAACAATGTGACAAAATTTATTTAAGATTTCATGATAACCAAAACCCCGATAATTTCCAGAACGACATAATCTTAGGCGCATTCACCTCCAAAATAGGCCAAAGAATTGCCGATCAAATTTATGTAAATTCAATAGAATCGTATCCAGAGTTAAGAAAAGCTTTACTACACACTTATAGCGATAAAAGAGACACTTACACCTTAACTATTGAACTAACAAAAATGAGACAGACCCAACAAGAGGACTGTTTTGCCTTCCACGACAGGATTAGCCAAGTCCTAAATTCGCAAGTAGCGTACATCCAAATGAATATGGGAGACGCTGGTCATTACTTGATTCCGTACATGCAGAATTTGGCATTACGAGTTTTCTTACACGGAATCGCAGAACCTCTCGGTTCCCTCTTAAGAACCAAGTCACCTGCCGACCTGGGGTCAGCGTTATCAATGTTGTGTAACGACTTCAACTTGAGAGCTGGCGGCAAAGTTGCCACTCAGCAACAGATACGCCCCGCCGTTATCGGCCAGAGAGCTCAGGTTACAACACAACAAGGCGCTCCTAGACCGAACAATCAAAACTTTTATAGGCCTCCTCTTCAATATCAACCGAGACCTTTTTACCAGAACAATTACAGCCAGAATCCAGCAAGATTCCCTTCCGGAAACCCCCAAATTAAATACCAACAACCTCCCCAGCCGAATATGCCGAGATCAAATTTCCCGAAACCCCAAAACTCCTGGAACCAAGTAAAATCTGGATCGAACCAGACCAAAGGCCCAACTCCCATGTCAATTTCAACGAGAAATACTAATTTCAACTTGATAGACTCAGAGCAAATAACAACCCCAACCCCAAACATCGATCGTTACGACTCCGAACCCCCCTTGGAACCCCAGAACGCCCAATATTTTGATCAGAGTATGGTAGACGATTTTCCTGGTTATCAGGTGGAACATCCACCCGATTACGAACAAATGAATGCCCAGTTCGACAGCTTGGCGATTGAACAGGCTAATGATTTTTTAGGGACACCGAGCCTCCCCGAATCATCGAACTCATGAACCTCACCCAAAAATCCCTCCCTTACATTGTTATGCCCAACCTAAACCTAAAAATTCTCATAGACACTGGGAGCTCTCGAAGTTTCGTGAACCCTAAAATCGCCTATCAACATTTCCCCCTTAAATTACAACGAGATTCAGGAGTAGTACGTACCGCCCATGGTACCTCTGAAATTTGCAAACGAACCATAATACCGTGTGGTAACCTTTTCAAAATTCCCAATTTAAACCTTCCTTTTAGTTTATTTCAGTTCCATGACCGATTTGATATGCTACTGGGAATGGACAATTTGACATTGATCAAAGCTAAGGTGGACTTCGATAAGAATGTTTTGAAAACCCCAAATTATGCGTTAGAACTATTGTTTGCCGACCAAAAACCGAAATCAGACCCCATAGATGAATCCTTCCTAATTGAAGCCAGAACGATCCGCCAAATCAAGGTCAAAATAGGGAACCTAGGAAATGGAGAAATAATTATCCCTCAAACCACCATCAATAACATCGAAATTCCCCGTTGTCTTACTAATGTGGTCAATTATCACGCTTACGTTCATGCAATGAATCCCACTGAACAACCTATCACGTTCACCCAAACACATCCAATATCAGGGGAACCCATCATAGATAACCTTTTCCTAGATGACGATCAAAATTCCCCGACACCCACTCTGTCAAAACCCAGAACGGAAACTCAGCTAGACCTAGGGAAATTGCGTTTAGATCACCTAAATCAGGAAGAAAAACGAGAGATCACAAAACTAGTAAAGGAATATTCAGACTTGTTCCAGACGGATGACCAACCCTTGACCTTTACCAACCAAATTAAACATCACATACGGACTTCGGACGAAATACCGATATACGCAAAACCCTACAGATACCCTAACATTTACAAGGACGAAGTGAAAAAACAAGTCGCAATCATGTTAGACCAAAAAATCATCCGACCCTCCAATTCACCATACAACGCCCCACTTTGGATAGTCCCTAAGAAAATGGATGCGTCCGGTCAACCTAAATTTCGACTCGTTATAGACTATAGGAAACTTAACGAACGAACAATTTCAGACAAATTTCCCTTGCCAAACATAACGGACTTACTAGACAAGCTAGGGAGATGCCAATATTTCTCGACACTGGACTTAGCCTCCGGCTTCCATCAGATTGAACTAGACGAACCCTCGATCCAGAAAACGGCTTTTTCTACGGACACCGGTCACTACGAATTTCTTAGGATGCCATTCGGATTAAAAAACGCTCCTCCCACCTTCCAGCGTTTAATGAACTACGTTTTGATGGGGTTACAAAATGAAATATGTTTAGTGTACTTGGACGATATTTTAATATACAGCGTAAGCCTACAAGAACACTGTGACAGACTTAGACACGTTTTTAAAAGACTTAGGTCATCCAACCTCAAAATCCAGTTGGATAAAACAGAATTCCTTAGGAAAGAAATAGGTTTCCTCGGACACCTAATCACCCCCGAAGGTGTCCGCCCAAACCCGCTCAAAATTGAGGCCATCACAAAGTTCCCACTCCCGAAAACCCGAAAGGAGATCAAGCAATTCCTAGGCTTACTCGGGTATTACCGGAAATTTATTAACAATTTTGCAAAAATAACCAAACCCCTGACGGCTTGCCTGAAGAAATCCAACTCAGTGAACTATAACGATCAAGAATACCTAGACTGTTTCGAGTACTGTAAGACCTTACTGACAAATTCCCCCATTTTGCAGTACCCTGATTTTGCAAAGGAATTTAACGTCACATGCGACGCTAGCGATGTAGCATTGGGAGCGGTACTTAGCCAAATCAATAATGGCTCTGACCTCCCTATCGCTTACGCGAGCAGGACACTAAATGACTCGGAACGAAGACTGTCGACTATAGAAAAAGAGCTCCTAGCAATTCTTTTTGCCCTAAAGACTTTCCGACCCTACATCTACGGACGGAGATTTACACTGTACACGGATCATCGTCCGCTACAGTGGATCTTCAGCCTAAAGGATTGCTCGTCCAAGTTATTCCGGTGGAGACTCAAGCTGAGTGATTACGATTTCGTTATAAAATATAAGCCCGGGGCTACTAACCACGTGGCAGACGCCCTGTCCAGAATCGAGTTAAACCACAACGAAATTGATCCCCTCCCCTCCACTAGCTTCCAACCTCCTACACCAGCTTCACTGGACATAGACCGACTGTTAGAAACCATTGACGACGAAAACCCCTTACAAATCTTGGACAACCCAGATTTAACCCGACTTATGAACGAACTAGAACGCGACGTTGACGACCAATCCCTCAGAGCCAACAACCCAGACTCCGAAACCGCGGCGACCGTCCATTCAAACGCCGAAGGCAACACGGTATTAACAATACCGATCAGAGAAGGGTCAGTAAACCATGGCCTGAATCAAATTATCGTAAAGGAAACCACAAATACCCCCAAACCAGTCAAAATCACAAAACCATTCCAAACCAAAACCCGTATGACCGTTGAATTATCAAAATCTGAGTTCGCCAAGGACGTTGTCGATTTCGTAAAAGAGTTTGTACGACCTAACGTCAACTACTCCATCTACTTCAAAAACGACGATGACGGTAACTTATACCAAAAATTCACAAAGACCATGATGACTGTTTTTAAGGAATCCGACATCCACTTGACAAAGTACACGGACTTCGTCCAAGACGTAGAAAACGACGATGAGATCGAAGACCTCATATCAAACTACCACATAGGCAAAACAAACCACCGCGGGATAACAGAAACTTACAAAAAACTTAAAAGGACCTATTTTTGGCCAAACCAACTCAAAACGATACAGAATTTCATCAACCGCTGTGAGCCCTGTATGGTAACTAAATATGACCGCAACCCGATCAAACCGACATTCAACATCACCCCCACTGCCTACAAACCTTTCGAAACTATACATATCGACAAACTGACACTGGATGGCAGTAAGTTTCTCACTATTATCGACGCGTTCACAAAGTACGCTCAAGCTTATCACTTAGTATCAAACAACAGCCTAGACGTGGTGAAAAACTTACTGACGTACTTTTCCCACCACGGAATTCCCAAAAAAAATAATATCCGACAACGCGGCTGAATTCGACTCGTCATTGCTAAAAGAACTTTTATCGCTCCACAAGATAGAAATCCATTTCATCTGTAGCCAAAACCCCAATAGTAACGGCCTATTAGAGAGATTTCATTCAACCTTGATTGAACACATTCGCCTACTTAACAACCGTCAAGAGTTCTCAACTGACTCGTTGGTGACTAAAGTTAAATACGCCCTGTTGGCTTATAACAACTCCCTTCATTCCACGACTGATTTAACCCCCTTTGAAGTTCTCTACGGCCACGTGAGCCAAGATACCCTCCTTAAACTAGACACAGAAAAAATCATGGCCAACGACTACCTAGCCAAACACAAGGAGAAGATGGCCGTAATATACTCGCAGTTGCATAACCGCTGCTCCCAGACTAAAGAGAAAATCATTTCCGACAGGAATAAAGCTAGGGAAGAAATTCCAGACATCCCCACCACCATTTTCGTCAAAAACAAACAGAAAATGAGGAAAACAAAAAACCCCTACAATAAGGAGCAGCTTAAAGAACTTGACCCCACCAGAAAAACCGCCAACATAGTCCCGCGACATCATAACACCCGCGAAAAGATACACGTGTCAAACATCAAAAGGCCCCGAAAAATCGACACCCCTGAGCAATCTGTGACCACTGACTCTGACGACGATACTTGGCCAACGGGTTGGCCAAGAAAATAACTCTAACGTACAACAAAGAACAGTTAAAAGACATAGACCCGAAAAAGAAAACCATTTCTAGTAACGATCATGAAAACTGGCCGGTAAGACGGCCTCGAAAGAAAAAATCATTCCCATTGTTCTCCCTTCACTTGCAGGCTCCTGTCGTTATCAACCACTCTAGGCGCAGAAGTCCGAAATCTCGATCATAGTGGAGGCATCATTCCGATAAACTTAGGACCGGCCAAACTGGAGGAAACCGAGTACACACTGACTCACTACTACGGACTGGCGACGCTATACTCAGAGGTCTACAATCTGAATTCGAACTATTCGGCTCTTAACGCGACGATCAATTCATCTAGGAGACTGTACGACAGATTTCACAATCTTTGTAGATTTTACGAACACGTACAAGACCTAGTCGATCTTAAACTCTCGAACATCAAACACCACGGACGTACACGACATAAACGCGGTCTAATCAATGGACTAGGATCAGTGATCAAAAGTATCACTGGTAATTTGGACAATGACGACAAAGAACGTTACGACAGCTATATATATATATATATATCCGCTAGATTTGTGACTTCCGAATCGGAGGTCATAATGTTTTTTAACGTTATCTTACCCCCACCTACCTCCATGGCTTCAATTTTACCTCCTACTCCTTCCTTAGTCTTGTTAGTAAGCCATCATTCATTCAGTCAAACAAAAAATATCCTTCCCAACCCCTGGCAGGAGTTTTAGGAGGAGGTCATACTGGTTGCCAAGTGAAAAATGCTGTATAATTTAGTTCACGGGTATATAACCTAGGTAGCGCTTAGATCATGAGTGTATATTACCGTTTGACCACCTCTGTGACCTCCACGAGATGTGGCAACGTCGCGTTGCTTTGTTCTCAACTTGGACGCCAGTCTGCCATTACCCTGTCAATGCTTGAGTTTTACTGTGTGTAGCCAACGGAGACGAAATATGGAGGGAATGTACTGTGTTGTGAAATTCCATCGATCCAGTTTATTGAAAGTCTCTGATTTCAGTTTAAATTACAGATGAACAATACGGATGAAAGCCTTTGTTTTCATAATTTTTTTTGCCATTCATGTATTATTTCAAAATACATAATAGACCAAAATGTATTGTTTATCGTTTCACAATAGGTCGACCTGTTAGGCCTCCTGAGATGTGATTAGGTCTTAGATGGAACCTCTGCGAAATTTTAGATTTTGTAGTCTCTCTATAGGGCAAAAGTACCCTAATGTGGGCAATAAATAATCCACAGGACGATCATCAACCTAACCTGTTCGAGTTGTTTAATGCAGTCAATGGTATATTTTGGTTGGAATCGAGCATGAAAAAATCGCGTTCTTCAATATTATTACTTGGTGTCTGGTATGTGTATAAAAAGTTCCAGTCGTGCAGCATGGCTATATGAGCGAATTTTCGCAGGTTTCAACTTCTGGCCATTTATATTGTCTTTGAAGAAAATCCCTACTACAATCTGCCTCTTAAATTTTGGAAATCGTTCACCTTCACAAAATACAGTACTTCTGTCAATTTTTGAATTTATTGTGATTTTTACTCATTTTCACCCTTGAGTCCCCTCTCCCATTTCCGCCAAAGTTAATGACAATTAACCATATTCAAGAATGAGTTTTTCTATCTTGGTTCACTATCCCACATCACAATCAATGATTCATTTGATTTTTTTTTAATCCCCCCCCCACCACTGAAACTAACCCATTTCCCCCCCTTAAAGTGTTTGGAAACACTCACCTTTGACAGTACATGCGGGTTGAATCACAGATGGTCGCATATCAAAACCATTGAAATCGTACCGTAACTTTCGTTTGCAAATGCACAAACGTGAAATACTTGAAACGCACTAAATACCTTAAATATTGAGTAAACCTTTGTGTAATAATTTGCAGGGTTTTTTTATTGTTTTTTCGGAACTTATGGTTACTTGGAAGGTCGATCAGAAATAATATTTTGACGGTTTCTTATACATTTCATTGAAATCGTATTGTAACTTTTGTCTGCGCATGCCCAAACATGAAATGTTGAACATTTCCTTGCGCTACTAACTACGCGACAAATAGTCGCAGAAAGCTGAAATTTCCAAGGTACACGCGGGTTGGATGGCAAACTGCCGCATATCAAGATCATTGAAATCGTACCGTAACTTTCGTCTGAGCATGCGGAAGCGTCAGATCCTCATAGCGCCCATAACTACCCCGCAAATCGTCGTAAAACATTTAAATTGGAAGATAGATGGAGTTGAGGTGTTGGATGGCCTCAACTGCATGTAACCCATGAATGGGTTCTCCATCTGTCCACTGAATGATCCTACCCAACTATTCTATACGTCAATGTGATTCAAGTGAGGAACCTATAATACTGCCTACTCGAATTGGCAGACTTTGTTTTCTTCAATGTGCAACATTCTATACCTTGTGAGAAAAAATATGCAATTTAGGGGTTGAGCGCGAAAAAACCGAACTGGTCAAACCAAACCTACAAAATTTGTTTCCAATCGTTTCCCATTGAGTCAATTTAGCCAATTTGGTTGGCCCTACCGCCAAATTCATGTGAGGCAAAAAGTGTTCAATTTTCTACTTTTTATTGATTGCCAATCTTTTCATATTTTTCATTTCAAATTTCTCCGCATTAAATGCTCGCGACTATGTTGTGCTAAGTTGAAGTAGGTCCTACCCATTGGATACATTTTAAAACAGTAGGTTTTGGTTTATTATTTTCAATCATGAACCTTTGGAATCGAGCACGAAAAATAATAAAATTTAACCCCCCTCCCCACCCAAATTTGATGGTTTACGTTTCAAGGTATGTAGATTCCGAAAATGCAATTAAAAGAACGCTGCAAATTATTACAAAAGTTTAATACTTACCTGTATAGATCCCCCTTCTGCGTAGATCACTGTTTTCTGTGGTCCGTACCCTCGAGCTCCTCCCAGGAAAGCCCTAAATCGAGTACCTACTGTAGCCGGCCCCGAATTAAAGTTTCCTACAAATGCGCGGGATTCATTAATTCAATAATTAATTATTTTGTAATTATTCATGAAGCATAGGGCAAATAATAAACCGTTGTGTAATAATTTAACTGTATAGGTGACCCTTCTACGTAGATAGTATAATTAACCGTTGTACAGTAATTTACCGTTGAGTAATAATTTACCGTTGAGTAATAGTCTGCCCATCAATAATACTCCAACGGTTGTTTAAGTTGCAAAAGTACCTACCAACAAACTCCAGCCCCTTCTTGTTAGATGGTATAATGAACCGTTGTTTAATAATTTACCGTTGTGTAATAATTTACTATTGTGTAATCGTTTACCCATCAATAATACTTCAACGTTTGTTCAAGTTTCACTACCTATCAACAAACACCAAAAGAGCCATAATTTTTCAAATGAAATAATATCACAGAACAACCAACTCGACTTCATACTCCGTGAATATAATCAGGTGCTCCCTAGCAATGATGATTCCGGGGCCAATATCCGATTTTTGCCGCGTCCCTAGCGATGATATCTGGGCTGAATGTATACAATTTCATTCTCCCCTCCTGTTGACAATAGCCTGTCGGTGCAAATTTCCGAGCCTTACTGTGAACGAACGGCTGGACGGACAACCGGGTGGTTTTAAAAAACTCCCAAATTCGAGAACTATTTAAAACTGTTAAAAAATTCGAGGTGACGGCGTCCTGTACCTTTCAACCCGAATTGTTCACCCCTAAAAGATGACTGACATTAAAGCCAAGCTTCAAGGACCAACTGGACCCCAAATGGGACCTATAAATCGAATTTCGTCAATTTTGATTCATGATAACTAAGAAAGTTTTTTTATTGCATAATATGTATTGCATTTTCGGATTCTACATAACCTGAAACGGAAACCATAAAATTTTGAGGGGGGTTAAAATTTTTTTTTACGCCGTACATAGCACTTTTCTTAATTACCATGAACAAAAATTTACGAAATTTGGTTTATAGGTCCCGTTCGGGGTCTAGTCGATCCTCAAAGCTCGGCGTTACTGTCAGTCATCTCTAAAGGGTTCAAAATAGGGGTTGCAATTTTCAGAACGCCGAAGCTCGAAAACTTCCCGTATGGTATGGTTTTTTTTTGGTGCGTTTTTAAATTGATCTTGAACTAAAGCATTTTTTGAGACCACCTGGAGGAATGTACGACCAGCCGTTTGTTTGCACCGAGAAGCTTCGTCAACACGATCGTGAATCAAACAGTATAAATCCGGCTCAGATATCATCGCTAAAGAGCACCTGATTATAAGCAAGGATGGCTGTATGAAGTCGAATTGGTTGTTCAGTGATATTATTCCATTTGAAAAATGATGGATCTTTTGGATTTTGTTGGTAGATAGGTTTTGTTGACAGGTTTGCAACTTGAACAAAGTTGAAGTATTACTGATGGGTAAATTATTAAACGATGGCAAATCATTACACCACAGTAAATTACACAGCGGTAAAGTATTACACAACGGTAAATTATTATACGACGGTAAATTATTACACAACGGTGTATCATACCATCTACGTAGAAGGAGCTTGATTTTGTTGTCAGGTACTTTTGCAACATGAACAACCGCAAATTATCACACAACGTTCATTATACTGTCTACGTAGAAAGGGTACCAGTACAGGTGAATTATTACACAACGGTTTATTGTTTGCCTTACGATTCATGAATAACTATAAATAATTAATGATTGCATTATTGAATCCCACGCATTTGTAGGAAACTATAATTCCGGGGCCCGCTCCAGTACTAAATTTAGGGCTTTGCTGGGGGGGGGGGGGGGGGGGAGCTCGAGTGAATTCACCACAGAAAACAGTGATCAGCATCTATACAGAATAATAATAAAGCGTTGTGTAATAATGTGCAGCGTTTTTTATATTTTTAATCAGCGCAATGAGTGTATGAGCATGAAACAATCAATTTTTGAAACTTGTCCAATTGATCACATTGGGCCAATTTGGTTGGTCTTCCGGAAAATTCATATGAGGCAAAAACTGTTAATTTTCGTTGTTCCGTTGACCGCCATTTTAAAAATATTTTTTGGTTCAGACTTATTCGCTCGAAATCGTAACTCCCAACCAATTTTAAATGGCCTTGGTGGTTAGTTATGGACGGAAACATTTTATATACGTGACTAATTAGCATATTTATACATGTAGAGCTCAGCTACGCGGAAAAGTGGGTGAAGTTGACAATTAAAAAAAAAGTATTTCCAAGACCGGAAAATATGGTATTCAAAAAGGCCTGACTTCGAAATCTCTCGCCCCTGCTCAACTTTGATGCAAAAGCTCGATCTATTTTACGTGATGTAACTTTGGGATGGCTAATTCAACATTGTAAGCTATGAAAACATTCTAACTTTGTAGTAAACTGGCATGCAATTATCTTTGAAGATTAGTAAGTGAAAATCAATATGAAATTACAAGTTCGTGCGAAATCCCGAGTTTCATACTACCCTTCTTTTTCAGGCTTTGTGAATTTAGATTAGAACGACTCGTAGAAAAAGAAACAAAAACATCTGAAAAATGTTAAAGGTTTTCATGATTTCAAGGAGCGGTAGTAAACCTTAAAATTAGATTCCGTATTGTTCTCGTACCCTACCTATTTCAGACTTTACGCAATTGGATAGGAACGACTGGCAAAAAATGCGCAGGAAATGAAGTTGATGAAGCTGATGGAGTTGATTTATCAGGATTTTGTAAGACGTGAAAGTAAATTTTAAAATGAATTTCTAACATTTTGAAAAATACCTACAGCGCTTCCCACTATCTACCTGTTTTCGGCTTTGTTGATTTCGAAGTGAACGACTCTTAGAAAAGGATTAAGGAATAAATCTGATGAATAATACGATTCATCAAATTTTTCTATATTCTTAATTTTTCAAGCTTATTCTGTTACAACAGTAACAAACTGTGAAGTCCGAAAAAAAAGGTTTCATTGTGTAACAATCACGTGGATTTCAATTTTCAGGCTTACCAAGTTACGGTTACCAGGTATTTGTCAAGTCAGCATCCGTAAACTTGATAAGAATGGGGTATTAAAGTTCAAAAGTATCTAACAAAACTTCAATAGTAACTAATAGGCTCGGGAGGAGTGTTTGATATATTACGATGGAAAAATGTGTGCAAAAATTCAGAAGAAGTACATGCCAACCATTGTTGCATTTTATTCTTCACCATAGGAGCAATGGATGGGGAAATTAAAGTTAATAATTTACTGAAGCCTCGGGTAATTGTGTAACTGTAATGTTCTGGAAAAATAGTTGTAAATATTCATCAAACCACTAAGTCAATATTAGGTCTTGGTCTTCACGTCACTGGAGTGGTGAAGGGAATTATTTAAGTTTAAAAATTAATAATAGGCTGGAGAAGTCTTAGTGTAACTGTGGAAAAATAGGTAGGTATAAAAATGCATCAAAGGTGCCAACCTCTATAAATAATTATATCTTGTTTTTCACCATAGTTGAGGTGGATGAGATAATAAACTACCTATGGGAATTACCAATAGGCTCGGGAAATGTGTTTAAAATTTCCAAAAATTGTTAGAAATATTCAACAAAAGGAAGTACTAATCACTATCTAATCAGTATCTAAATTGTTGTTTTATATCACATCTCAACGTTTCGCACCAGCATATACCTCATCACCAGGCCCTGGGTTGGACATAAGTAGGTACCTACCAAACTGTCTATACATAGGGCATCTATCGTCCAGTTATGGGAAGTTTCTCTCCTTCATGTACCTCATCCTCAGTCGCCGATTTAAATATTAGGTAAGAGTTTGTAAGGGATATCTCTTGCCATAGCTATTTGATTTGATACCTCAAAATATGAATGTGAAAATGATGAATAGTTTGAGCCGTTGTTGACAGTACAATTGTATAGGTACTTGTTGAAAAATTGTTAAAAATTTAAAATTTCACCTCGTCATACAAATGTGATGAGCTCAAATGGGAACAGAATTGTGTTTCATCACACTGATTAAATGTGATACCTAGACTGGGCAAAAAATAAGGCACGGAAGTGAAGGGGTGAATTTAAATATTTTCACTAGAAAATTTCCTACTGATAGATAAAACTACTCAGGATGGAAAGGGAAAACCATGTAACGTCGGTTTCTGAAGGTCTAACGAGATGATTCAAAATTTATTACTTACAAGAAACCTTCTAATTTTTATACTGATATTATCAGATTTTTTTAAAGTCTTTGGTTGTAAAAAAAAAGTTTTGCGCTAAATATAATTACCTTCAACAAGTGAGGTCAACACCAGCACGTCATATATGTACCTTATATTTTGTACGCCCTAAGTCTTTTTTCAATGGGGAAAGTGTTTCGTGATGAAAATGGTGTTCAGAATTACTACACTGGTATCAGTACGAAGGTACTTCTGCACAGTAATACAGTTAAAAGATAATCATGATTTGACAAATTGTACAAATTAGGAGGATATAAATTGTCAGGGTTGTTCAGCAATTTATTTATTATATTTACTATAAATTATTAAGATTAACATTTAGTTTAAATTGCTTTGATACAGAAATCTCTTGGAGTCCCGATAGGCGAGGGCATGACTGTTAGAAGGGTGAGAGGATGACAAACCCTAAGGAAACACTTAAAATGTCATTCTCTCGCCCTAGAAATTTCTTAATTAATTTTGGTTTATTATGTTCAATAATGGACCTCTGGAATCGAGCATCAAAGAAAAATAATTTAACCCCCTCCCACAACTTGTGAAATTATTTCATTTGAAGAATGATGGATCATTTCGATGTTGTTGATAGATACTTCTGCAACTAGAACATTTATGCTTCATGAATAACAACAGATAATGTATTAATGATTGAATTATTGAATCCCGCGGATTTTCATGAAACTGTAATTCCCGGGCCGGCTTCTCTACTCGATTTAGGGCTTTCCTGGTGTTGGGGGGGGGGGGGGTCACAAGGGTAGGTATTGATCACAGAAAACAGTCGCAGAAGGGGCATCTAAACGGGTAAATTATTACACAACGGTTTATTATTTACCTCACGCATCATGAATAAAAACTAATATTCAATGATATAAAATTATTGAATCCCGCGAATTTTTATGAGCCTGTAATTCCCGGGCCGGCTCCAGTACTTGATTTAGGGGCTTTCCTGGGGGGAACTCGACGGAATGTATTGACCAAAGAAAACAGTGTTCTGCGCAGAAGGGGCATCTATATAGGTACATAATAAACCGTTGTGTAATAATTCACAGCGTTTTTAATTAACGAATCAGCATGTTCATGTATGTTCCATCGATGAAATGCATTTAGATTGTTTAGGTGAATGTCCTCGATTTTTTCTGAATTTTTCCGACTTTCATTAGAAAGAAACTGGGGAGGAACAGGTTTCTGCAAGCTCGCTATGATGTCGACTAGAGTAAGCCTCTGGTTTGTTCTCGAAGTACCTACCTGCATAGGTAGATAGCGATTCATAGGAATAACCGGTTCTTGAACTGCCTTATCATGAAAAATCTCGATTAATCGTATAATTCATTAAGTTATTTACTGCCCCTTTTTTACAAGTCGTTGCCATCCAAACTCACAAAGCGTGTAGTAGTGGTTAGGTATTGGAAAGAGATGGTTTTCTTGTGAAATGGGAATTTCATTTTAAACATTTCCTTTTTCCACTTGAAAAATCATGAAAAACAGTAACATTGATCAAATTTATTTGATATACCTTTTCTACCAGTCTTTCCCATCCCTATTCTCAAGGTCTGAAGGAGGTACTTAGGAAAGTTGTGAGGAGCGCTTTTTTTTGCAAGAAATTGGAATTTTATATTGAAATATCTCATATCTCATATTGATAAATATGATGAATCGTATTACTTATCACATTTATTCCCTGCCCCTTTTCTACGAGTCGTTCACTTTGAAATCAACAAAGCCCAAAATAGGTAGATAGTAAGTAGCGCTGTAGGTTTTTGGCACAATATTGGAAATTCACTTTAAAATGTACAAAATCCTGATAATTCTAACAAAATCCTGATGTATCGCATCATTCATCAAATTTATTTCCTCCGCCTTTTTACCAGTCGTTCCCATCCAAATTCGTAAAGCCTAATATAGTTTAGGTAGTATAGGTAAGAAGCACACACAAATCGGAATTTCATTTTAAAATTTACCATCGCCCCTTGAAATCATGAAAACCTGTAACATTTAACAAATGGTATTGTTTCTTTTTCTGCGAGTCGTTCCCACCCAAATTCACAATTCCTGAAGAAGGTAGGTAGTGGGAAACGCGGGTTTTCGCACAAACTTGTGATTTCATTTTGAATTTCACTTTCTAATGTTCAAAGATAATTGCATGTCAGTTTACTACAAAGTTAGAATGTATTCATAGCTTACAATGTTGAATTAGCCATCCAAACTTACATCACGTAAAATCGAACGAGGTTTTACAGAAAAGTTGATCAAAGGCGCGAGATTTCGACGTCAGTCCTTGTTGAATTGGAGTAGGTACCTTATGTCCTGGTCTTGGGAATACGTTTTTTAAATCGTATATGCGGGTTCTTTAGGAGAGATTTGGCAACGCTGCCGGAACTCGTAATACTGGTCATGTGGAAAATTGGGAGGATATACAGAAGGCACAAATACGGTCAACTATACGGATGTAGCAAATGTGGTCAAATGAAATGAGGCGGATGGTGAATATAGACCGGAGGCCGCAAGATGCTACAAGCGGTTAGATGCCACAAAGGTGGTCAGGTTTATATATATATATATATATATATATATATATATATATATATATATATATATATATATATATATATATATATATACCAAAAGGCGGTGTAATCATGTTAACCAATTTCAATTCCTCTATGATATATATATATATATATATATATATATATATATATATATATATATATATCATAGAGGAATTGAAATTGGTTAACATGATTACACCGTTGAAATCTAAGGTTCGGGAGAAGTATTTAGGTGATTTGTCTGTAGCTGGAGTCACTTATCGTTATAGTTCGATGAAGTTTTAATCAAATTATTATTTTTTGTACGTTCAAGTAGTATCTTACCTAAAAACGCTGCAAAGTCCTTGTCACATGGGTTTATTATTCTATTGGACATACCTACAGAAACGTTGGCTGTTCATTAATTGTTTCTTTCATGCGTAATAATCGAAATAGCTACTTCTGATGGTTTCCATTAATTTTGGCCCCCAAAACACAAATTAGGTAGGTACGCTCTTTTTTTTTCTTTTTTTTAAAACTATCTTTGATCATTGGTAGTGCCATTTAATCGTCCTGAACCACGTCTTGACACTTTTTCCAGTGTTATTATACAAACGGATGGTGATTTCAGACGATTTCCCAGGTTTTTCGCTCATAAAAAATCAATTCTGGGAGCTGAACATATGGTAGAACTCAATTTTCCACTCTTTGGTCAAAATCGACTTCATATTCGGTCTTCTCGTCCCCAAAAACATAGAAAACGATATCTCAGAAGCTCATGTTACCAATATGTTGCTAAAACGTAAAAAGTACCTATTTTTACACACATTTTCACTCATAACACCCCTGGGTATATTCCGATCGGGCTGAAAAGTTTCGGGACACAACTAGGGCCCAAATGGAGCATGTGTGCGAAAGAACGATTTTTTTAGACCGAAAATGAAGCCTGTACACGTGATACGGCGGACGGACATTGCATTTTTGGAATCTATGCACCTTGAAACGTAAAAGAAAAAAGTTTGAGGGGGTGTTATAAAATTTTTTTGCTGAGCGAATACATAGGTGTATTATTCACAGAATAATAAACCAAAAGGCGTATTGTTTGT